>JARHVA010005697.1:0-600000 GCA_037957365.1 Torreya grandis
CACTCAACCACCTCCCATTTTTTTCTCAGCACATATAATTAGTCATCATCCTTATGGACGAGGAAATCAAATCTAACCATTGATTATTATTATAATTCAAAAAACTCATATTATTGTTAACCATTCATCTCACCACCCATAAGCCTATAAATTGATGTGAAATACATCACTTTCAATGATCGACCTTCAAGATGACGAAGTGATATTAATTTTTAAATTGAATCAATCAAGCATCCAAGCATTTTGAAACTACATACCACCCAAATCAAATTCAAATTCAAATTAGCATCATTTCCCTCCAATTTTAAATAATTGATTAATTCTTAACTAATTAATTATAATCATGCACATCATTTTCCACAAATATTAATTTTTCACCTCATCTCGACATACTCACATTTGTCCAAACTATGTGTTGACTCATATAACCAATCCCTTAACTTCCTTAACCACATTATGAGTCATATTATAACACTTCAACCTCTTGGATGACTTGACCAACTAACTTTACCCATTCTTTGTGAGTCACTCAACCACCTCCCATTTTTTTTCAACACATATAATTAGTCATCATCCTTATGGATGAGGAATCAAATCTAACCATTGATTATTATTATTATTATTATTATTATTTAAAAAATTCATATTATTCTTAACCATTCATCTCACCACCCATAAGCCTATAAATTGATGTGAAATACATCACTTTCAATGATCAACCTTCAATATGACGAAGTGATATTAATTTTTAAATTGAATCAATCAAGCATCCAAGCATTTTGAAACTACATACCACCCAATTCAATTTGTATGGAGAAGAATTGAGCATCCACATATATTAAAATCAATAGCAAATCATTTTTTATCATAATGGATAAGGTGACACATATTTCATAGTTGTAAGTATTATTTTTTTTTATGCTTTACTCATTTGATTCTCTATTAGTGGTTGAGTTGAGTTTATTATCAAGATCATTTGTGTTTATTTCCTTAGCTTAGTTTTCATTCTAGATTTTATGCTTACATCCAATTTGGGGTATTATTTCCCATTATTAGATACTATGTTCTCTACTTATTTACCTTTTTTAGCATTATCTAGTTGTAAGAATATTTTTATACTTTCACTTAAATTTTAATTCTATTAAATTTAAATGTTTTTGGGCTAGGATAAAGGTCAACCATTATTTTTTATGGTAAATTTTTTTTGGGGTTAGGGTACAAGTCCACCAACCCTCCTTTAATTTATCAAAAAATATGTTACATAATATTAATAAAAAATATATAAATTTTACGAATTTAAATATATAAACCTCTTCATAACATAAATATTCTTGTATCTTTTTAACATAAACCTTTTTTCCTATTTTTCATTTGAAAATTAACATTTAAATATAGAAAAATAACCACATTTGAAGATATATTGATGGCCCTCTTAATTTAAGGTTTCAAATCTCTCTCCAATAATTCTACCCTTTCTTACTCTAAAGTTATAATTTTGCGTGAGGACTATATATGTATACATACTCTCTCTCTCTCTCTCTCTCTCTCTCTCTCTCTCTCTCTCTCTCTCTCTCTCTCTCTCTCTCTCTCTCTCTCTCCTCTCTCTCTCTCTCTCTCTCTCTCTCTCTCTCTCTCTCTCTCTCTCTCTCTCTCTCTCTCTCTCTCTCATACACACACACACACACAAATATGTATGTGTATGTGTGTGTGTGTGTGTATGTATGTATATATACACACACACACACACATATACATATTTGTGTGTGTGTGTGTGTAAAGTTTTAAGTAAGTTTATACCATAAAATCAATATATCATTTATTTTTTAAATAATTAGTAATATTATATCAATTTTTGTTATGTGATATAAACTCATTTGTACTTAGACAATAAATTCTCTAACCACTATGAAAGTAATATATGATAATTTACATTAAAAAAATTAATTATCTTATCACCATAGGATAAACATAGAAAATATTAGCACATGCAATCATTCATAAATGATAGCTTGTAAAGATCACTGTGAGTTATTTGGGAACCTAGTTCAATGGAGGATAAAAGAAGTTGTATAATGTTTTTTTTTAAAGAGGCATGTTTTAATATAGTTGGTACTTATTTGTTGAGGAATGATAAATATATATAACCACCCTAACTATAGATAGTCGCTTCCCCCTCAACCTTTATCTATAGTCTTTGATGTGAGGATGCCCTAAACTATCTAGTTATACATTTGCAAAATAAACAAATTTATATGGTATCCCTCTAACACATTATTAGTGGTATAATAACTAAGAAGGGGTGGGTGAATTAGTTATCCCAAAAAATACAAATTCAATTCTAATATCTATAAACTACTTAATTAGATACCATAATTATTCATGAAGCATAAACAACATTCATAGCAATGAGAAAGAGAGACAATGCAAGATGAAACATATAACACAAGACATATGTGGGAAACCCTCTTGGGGAATTAAAACCCAATGGAACCTAAAATTAGATTATTTCCCTATAATAACAAGATCCAATTTATACCAACTACAACTGATCAAGGAACTACAATCCCTATTTAGTGAGACTCCAATCCCACAAGTTGCTACCACACCTATTTAGTTGAGATGCAACAACAACCAAACCTTTTAGAAAGTTTTACCTACAAGGAGTCTACAACCACCTTAGATGATGAGTTACCAAAAAAAAACCTATGAAAAACTTCCACCTTTGAACTAATGTCAATAACACCTGATGATGGACCTCAACTTATCTCTCTTCACCTTCCCTCACACTCAAATAACAAGCACACTATTCTCTGAATAGAATTATGACCAACAAGTCATAAAAATAGTCTTCAGTATATTTTTATCCTCAACACATCCTTAGGGCACCCTACCCCTCCTTTTCTTCATAAAACCACACACAACCCTCTCTAGAAAACTGTCCCAAGTCTCTCATCTAAAGTCTAGAACCCATCATTTTTGGTTTCCACTATTTATATAGAAATCTTTATAAAACACTACCTTAGTCACCCATTAGGCATGTATTAACCCTTAAGACATTTATCATATAACTATAAGGCTCAATAAAATCTACATAACTTAGTCATATCATATATGGGTCACCCTTAAACAACTACACCTATTAAATAAGGCACTTGTATTTCTTATAGGTCTCATGGAGACCTATTCACCCCATATATCTTGCCCTTAAGAAAAATATGAACAAATGACCACTTCAAATTACATATGTCCACTCTTTATTTCATCTAAGACATCCTAAAATGATTATAGTCAACTTAGCTCACCTATGTATATGCTCAAACAACTCAAATAGAGACCTTATGCACACAGACACCATTATCGAAAAATGTAGTCAACTTCTTAAGCATTGTTCATACTAAAGATAGATTAATCACACCTTCAAAATCCACACATATCTTATTCATGGAATCTAAAACATGATCCAATAGCTAATTCATCATGATACATCGAAACAACATCAACATAAGCTCAAATATCCTTCTCAGATAATTCGTAGAACATAGTCAAACATATAGTCAACTTTGGAGTACCATAACTATGTCTACATTCACTTCTAGATCTTCAAATCAAGTTGAATAGATATACCATGGAGTCCTTTACCACTTTTTATTTTTAATACATGAGTAAATTCATCTTATATCAAAATCTATGGTCTAAAAACTAGACACTGGTATTTTCTTTTGTAAATTCAAATATTCAATAACAATGATCACAGTTAAACCTTAGAAACTTTGCTCACATCTCGTGTCATCTTAGTATCAAATAAAATACATTTCATTGATATTGATAGATATATAACACATAGGTTCCACCTCTTAATCATTAAACTTATGTTACTTTGAAATCATCTCATTCCATCTCAAAATATTGAATTAATGCACTCCATCTATCTCTCTATAGATCAACAAGGACCTTATCGATCAATGCTCACCATTGATCAAACTATATGATTATCCACTAGCCATTGGATTAAGATCATGTGCATTTGCTTATATGTTAAATGTTTTGCACTTATTCTCATCTTTTGTCCTCCTGACTCCTTGGATCACTTGCACACCATTGATCTTGCTCAAGCTTTAATACTTCCAAAAATGACTATGTGAACCTTGTCAATATGCATGAGTATCCATTTTTGCACCTGAATAACTTCTTTTATGCTTACCCACATGATCTCAAATCTGGATCAGATGATCTCCTCACATAAGATAATCCAACCATATATCCCACTACTCTTATAAATATCATTCATGAGAGGTATATTTCTATCAACATGCCTTCTGATCAACTTCTATCACAGAGCCAACCATGTCCAAATCTACCTAAGAGGCCAACTTTGATCATCCATAGCTTTTACTACACTTTAGTGCATGATCTCAAACTTATCAAAAATTATCTCTACTTAAAATTGAACAAACCCATATGATAATACGTTATTTACACCTTCACACATGCAAGATATAATACCTTAAACATGCTCACTTGGCTCTTTCTACCACACTACAAAATTGGCTATGGAAAAACATAGACAATCTACTTAGGAGCCTAGATTTTTAAAGACATAACTTCTGACGTGCTATATCACATCATCTAAAAAATATAAAAAATAAACTAGGTCTAAGAATTAACAAACCCATATGATCACCTTTTCCTGAAATGTCAACACATGTGAGCTTTGACCTTATCAACATGCTTACTCAACTCTTTCTAGCCAATCTACAAGTTTGGCTAAGTATGGGAAAATAATGAAATTTGACTGAGAAGACAAATTTTTACCCTCATAAATTTGACCATGATTTGATGCATAACTTTAGATATGGTGCATAACAACTAGGGACTACAATTATCATAACCATATGACCAACTCCCCTTGACTACTTCCCACATGGCAATGGTGATGTCATCAAACTACCAACTCATCTTTTTTTTCAATGGACCCAAAGTGTCTAGATGAAAACTATGATCAAATAAATTAATTATACTTATAAACACAAGATCTCAAAGCATGTATAATATCTTATAAGACCCCTTTCACATGTTCAAACCTCCATACTCATCCTTGATCCTCTCACCCTATGTCCATACTAAACATTATCCGACCATACATAAAGATCACTGGAATAAACACATTGCACACTTTATCATACAAGAACAAGCACATTGTACACTTTGTCATTATCACATAGACTATCAAAGTTCTTTATCCACTTATCAGGGCACCTTTATGAACCACCATGACATCATCATGATAACTCTCTAATAATATCCCCATTTGTCATTGATGTCAACACTTATCAATATAGTAATATATAACTCAACTTATATCTCTTCAAAACACTCCTACAATAGGAAATTTCTCCCCAATAATAAATTTTTCCCCCTTTGACACAATGATAAAGTGGGCACATACTGATCTTGAGGACCTGACAAGACTATCAAAATATGAAAGGACCATCTTAGAAAGATGATACAAACTCCCCCTTACCTTGAGTGAACCTCTTCTTGTCTTGACAACATCTTACTCTATGACAACACTCTCTTTAATAAATCACTATAACCAATGAAGAAGGAACAAACAAAAACACATAAATCTTGATGGAACACATCAAGATACATTTGAGAGGGAGCCCCCCTAATAAATATGAGAAATTTCACCTTTTGAGCATCTTCATATCTCCACACACCATGAATAACCATCACACATGCTAACTAGACTCTTTTCTCAAAACACTTCCATGACTACCAACTTTGTATCTTGATCTTTTGGAAAATTTGAGAAAGAAACACTCTTCTTCAAACTAGGCTTGTCTAGCCTCCTTGTAGCCCTGTAGAGATCACAATTTTTAGTAGACATATCTTCAAGACCTAAAACTCCATATCTGGAGCACTCTCATATACCCCCTCAAATCACACTAATTTGCATCACTAGGCTCATCATATGCGACATAGTTCCTTCATAAAATAACTAGCCAATTATCCCTCCATATTGACAAAAACTTGAATAACTAAAGAATCACAAACCTTAAAATCTTTGTGAATCTTTATTTGACCACCCTTTTGGCCCATTCAACAAATTAAGAAGCCTCAAACCTCAAATCATAAGGCAGACCACTTTTCTAGTAGATCCCAAAACCCTAAAATCTAAAAAACAAATAGGGTTAACAAACCTCTTTCTAGTAAATGCATAACTTTGAAACTTCTTGCACACCTAAGACACCCATCACACACTTATGGACCAAAATTTGAGTCTCTATACCTTTGGGAACATAGAATTATTGTAACCCAATTTAGGACCTGCATAATTTTAGGCACAAACTAGAAAACTTGAGAGCATTCAAAAATATTCAAATGACACATATACATTCAGACCTTGAAACACCTAGATCACACCACAAAGAAATGCATAGACCTTTCTAAGCACCAAACACTTATTATCATTTGCATCAATCTCAATGAGCCACCTAGAACTACCCATTCTGACTCTATACTACAACTCCTTCACAAACCTTTGAAATAGGCTCGTGAACTTGTTGCTCCCCTTTAATAAAAAATCTTCTATGATTGTCATTAATCATATTGATCACCTTCAATCCAACCCTATAGACTATTCCAATTCAAAAACGCTACATCAACACTCGGTTCTCCATTTGAAAGGAGTTTCTTAAGAAGCATAGATAAAGACACCTTCTATACCTTAGTGCTCTAAAACAAGAACAAATTCTCATCTTCCATCTCTTCCTTGCTCAATTGATACTTTTTATTATTGTTGTTGTTCTTCTTCTTTATCTTAATATAAAAAACTTCCTCAACCATTACAACATTCTCCTTTTCTTCTAAAATTGTATTGATAATAGATGGAGACAACATAGATTCATTACATACCTTTCCATCTAAGGAATCCTCCTTGTAGATTGGAACCTCATTACTAGGCATAAACAACTGATTTTCTTTATAAAATACATGTTTAACAATATCAAGATGTTCACTTAGATCCATACATACCTTAGGACTAGCCTTAACCAATAACTTAGTCTTCTCCTTGAGCTTGATTTCTTCATTCTCAACATGAGTAGACAATGAGACCTCTTGGGACTATTAAAATATAGAAACATTCTCCACCATAGCAAATAGATTACTTAGACTTGTAGTCTCATCAAGATTCACACTTTTCACCTTTGGCTTCCATGTTTTAACTTGCATTCTTTCTTGAACTCTAGGAGCTTGATTAACTCTATTTTATCTTGTAGGCCTTTACTTGTACAATCTAGCAATGTGACCTCTCTATTCACAATTATAGCACACCATACCTTTTGTAAGAAATGTATTTGAATAAAAAAATTCAATATGTCCTATGTCATGATAAACAAAACAACCTTCCCCTTTTGAAGAGGACTCACCTTATCTAATCTTATATGGACAATGGTTTTCAAATTTTCCCACAACAAGATAATTAAAGAAATTGATTCTATTCACACCTTTTGACTGATGACCCCAATCATAGTCCCATGTGAATTCATTTTTAACATATCTCTTACAATATCTATCCCTATGACCAAATTGATTACATGTATAATAATAACTATTGAATTCTGCATACCTCATGGCATTTGTCTATCTATTTTGATTTGTCTTTATTTTGTTATCACCTTCATTCCTTGTCTAATGATTGTCTTTAAAGGCTGATCCACCTTATTCACATTGGTATTCATCTTATCTTGAGTTGTAGCCTCTAATTCTTCTTTATATCCAAGACTAGTCTTATCACTTTGATGATTTTGATCATTCAAAATGTTTTCTAGATCACTTGAGCTCTTTTCAAATCTCAAAAATGACATTATATTAATAGATACCTTCTCTAACTCAGATTTTAGTGACTTATTTTCAATTACATACCTTTCACATTCATCTTCTTTAGCCTTTAGGCTTGTAGACAAGACTTCCAATTAACAACTGAGATGTTTGACCATATCTTCATGCTCCTTAGCATCTTCATTCATTCTTACCTTAAACACTTTGAATTTCTCCTCAAATTATTTGATTTTAGATTTAATCTTCTTATTTATAAGATTCTTAATCTTCAATTCTTCATAAGCATTAGTCAATGTAGTCTCATAGTCTACCTCATCTTCATCATCATCTAAATCACTCCATGTAGAATCCTTCTTATGTGATAAACTTCCTTCCACAACCATGAACAAGGCTTCATATTCAAAAAGACCATCATCTTCATGATAATATTATGAATCACTGTCTTCACTCTCATCTGATGAGTTACAAACTTCTTTGGTGTAAAAACTCTTCTTGTCCTTTAAGAATCTCTTCTTGTTGTTATACTTTCTAAATCCTTTCTTCTTGTATGTATTCTTGTCTTCATATTTGCCTTCACCATGATCTTCATCATCAATCCTTTCATGCTTATGAGGGCACTTCCAAGAAAAATGTCCTATATCTCCATAGTTGAAACATTTGAAGGGTAGTTTACCCTTATACTTCCATGAGCGAGTGTTAAATTTCATATTAATCAAAGCAATTAGTTCATCATCATCAATGTCAGATATGCCATTCTATTTGGATTTATTACCTTGAAAATTATTCTTAGGTTTCATCTCTATCTTAAACTTAGCTTCCTTTTTTGGTGGTATGTCATCATTCTTCCTCATCTCATAGGCAGTAAGGGTACCATGCAATTGATCCATATTCAAATGAGTAAGGTCATGACTCTCTTCTATAGTAGATACTTTCATATCAAACTTGGGGGTTAAATACCTTAATATATTTTGAATAATATTAGTCTCTTTAAGATTATCTCCAAAACATCTGATGATATTCACAATCTCATCAACTCTCTGCGAAAAGGATGCCACAGTATCTTATTCATTCATCTTGAGACTTTCAAATTGCCTTCTATGATTTTTTAACTTAGCAAGCTTAACCTTTGAATCTTTTTCAAAAATAGTCTTCAATTTATCCCATATTTACTTGGTAGATGTAAAATGAATTACTTTGGTGAACTCAATTTTTGTACAACCACAAGTGATGGCATTCATTACCTTAGAATTGTTTTCAAATAACTTCTTGTCTATAACACTAGATGGAGGAATAATAGGAGTAATATAACCATCCAAAACATATTTCCATACATCAAACCCTAGGGACATAATGTAGGTCTTCATCCTAGCACTCTAAAATGCATAATTAGATCCATCAAACATTGGTGCTTGGTTAGTAGAGAAACCACCTTACACATTTTGACTAACCATTGTACCTTGGATCACCTTCAAGCTATCAAGATTTTACTAAAGGACCTTACTCTGATACCAATTATTAGTGGTATAATCACTAGGGGGGGGCCGTGAATCAGTGATCCCAAATAATCCAACTTCAATTTTTATCTTTACAAATACTTAATCATCTACCACAAGCATTCATGAAGCATAAACAACATTCATAGCAATGAGTAAGAGATATAATGCAAGATCAAACATATAACACAATACATATGTAGGAAACCCTCGTGGGTAATAAAACCCACTAAAACATAAAATTGGACTATCATCCTATAATAAAAATATCTAATTTAGACCAACTATAACTGATCAAAGAACTACAATCCCTATTTAGTGAGACTCTAATCCCACAAGGTGCTACCACATCTATCTAGTTGAGTTGTAATAACAATAGACCTTTGATCAAGTTTGACTTTGTACGGAGGCTAAAACCACCTTAGATTTTGATCTACCACAATAAAATATATGAATACTTCCACCTCTGAACTAATTTCAACAACACCTGATGATGGACCTCAGCTTATCTCTCTTCACCTATACTCACACTTAAATAAAAAGTGCACTATTATCTCATAAAAGTTATGACCAACAAATCATAAAAATAGTCCTCAGTCTATTTTAATATTCAACACATTGTTAAGGTTCCCTACCCATCCTTTACTTCATAAAACCACAAACAATCCTCTCTCAAAAACTCTCCCAAGTCTCTCATCCAAAGTCTAGAACCCATCATCTTTAGTTATACTATTTATAGAGGAATCTTGATAAACACTACCTTGGTTATCCATTAGGTATGTATTAACCCTTAAAACATATATCATATGAAAATAAGGCTCAATAAAATATACATAGGTCAGCCATAACATCTATGGGTCACCCTTAAGTAGATACACCTTTCAAACAAGGCACTTGTAGCTCTTATAGGTCTCATGGACACCTATTCACCCATATAGCTCACCCTCAATAAAAAAATGAACACATGACCACTTCCAATTGCATATGTCCACTCTTTATGTCCCCTAAGACATCCTCAAATGATTAAATCAACTTATCTCACCTCTGCATATGCTCAAACAACTCAAAAGAGACCTTATGCACACAGTCACCATTATTGAAAACATAGTCAACTTCTTAAGCATTATTCATACTCAAGATATATTGATAACACCTTTAAAATCTACACAAAGTTTCCACATGGAGTATATAACATGTTTCAATAGGTAACTCATCATGAGACATCAACACAAGCTCAAATATCCTTCTTAGATCACTCACAAAACACAGTTGAATATATAGTTAACTTTGGAGAACCATAACTATGTCTTTATTCACTTTCATATATTAAAACTAGGTTCAATGTATGTGCCATGGATTCCTCTACCACTTTTATTTTTACTTCATTAGAACATTCATCTTCTATCAAAATCTATGGTCTAAAAACTAGACACTGGCCTTTTCATTCACAAATTCAAATATTCAAATAACAATGATCACAGTTAAACCTTGGAAACTTTGTTTTCGTCTCATGTCATCTTAGTATCAGATCAAATATGCTCTATTAATCTTGATTTATCTTTAACACAGGTGCCAAGACTCAATAATTAAACTTATGTTACTTTGACCTCATCTTGTGCCATCTCAAAATTTTGACTTAATGCACTCCATTGATATTTGTGGATCAAGAAGAACCTTATCAATCAATGCTTACCATTGACTAAATTGTATGATTATATACCAACCATTAAATAAAGATCATTTACCTTTGCATATATGTTAAACATCATGCACCTATCCTCATCTCACTACCTCCTGACTCTTTGGAACACTCACCCACCATCGATCTTGCTCGAGCTTTAATACTTCCAAAAATGACCAAGTATGGGAACCTTATCAATATGCATAAGTATCCATTTTTTAACCTAAATAACTTCTTATGTGCTTACCTTTAGGATCTCAAATTTAGACCAAAAGATCTCCTTACATAAGATAATCCAACCATGTGACCCACTACTCTTTAAACTCTCGTGCATGTGAGATATAACACCATTAACATGCCTTCTCATTAACTTCTATCACAGAACTAACCATGTCCAAATCTACCTAAGAGCCCAACTTTGATCATCCATAACTTTTTCCACACTTTAATGCATGATCTCAAACTTAGAACAAATCATCTCTACTCAAAACTAAACAAATACATATGATTATATTTTCTTAACACATTCACACATGCAAGATATAACACCTTCAACATGCTCACTCATCTCTTTCTACCACATTTCAAAATTTCCTAAGTATGGGAAAACATAGTCAATCTACCTGAGAGTCCAACTTTTCATAGGCATAAATTATGACATGCTACATCACATGATCTAGAAATTAGTGAAAATAAACTAGATCCAAAAATAAATAAACCCATATGTCATCTTCTCTTGAAAAATCCACACGTGTGAGCTCTAACCTCATCAACATGCTTACTTAGCTCTTTCTAGCCAATCTACAAATTTGGCTATGGGAAAATAATAACTTTGACCATGTTTTGATGCATGACTTGAGATATAACACATTACAATTAGGGACTACGTTTATCATAACCATATGACCAATTCCCATTGACTCCTCATGTGGCCAATGGTGACATCATCAAAATACCAACTCATATTTTATAGCACTAGACCCAAAGTGTCTAGATGAAAACTATGATCAACTAGATGAATTTAACTTGTGCACATAAGCTCTTAAAACATGGATCATATCTTATAGGACCTTATTAAATGTTCAAAGATCCATACTCATCCCTGATCCTCTCAAGCTATGTCAACATTGAAGATTAACCAACCATACATAAATCTCACTAGAATAAACACATTACACACTTTATCATAAAAGAATAATCACATTGCACACTTTGTCATTTTCACATACACTATCAAAGTGCTTCATCCATTTACCAAGACACCACCATGACAACTCTCCAACAAATTTGTGGTTCTTTAGTATAATTATAAATTTTATCTTAATGGTTTTCATAGTTGAGATTAGAGGTTCTAATTTGGGATCTATGAGCTACCTTCATATTGAGAGGGTCTATGATATTATGTTTTAATGTAAAATCCATTATAAATGGTTAGAATATTTTTTATCTCAACCTTTTCAACTTAAGAGTATCTTTTAGATCATTTTCTATTTTTAAATATTTTATTATATGGGTGAATCATTTATTGGTCATGAAAAATATTCATATTTGGCTCTTATTTCTTTTGAGAGGATTGCCTCTATGGGCTTCATTAGAAGTAGACAACTTTGTTAGTAGTTACTAGTTTGTTATTTTAGTCTCTTAACATTTCTATTGACTATTTAACCCTAAAATGTTTTGTTTTCTAGGTTGAGGCTACCTAGATAACTCATTAAAGGGGTATATAGAAATGAATAAGCACAAAGGTGATAGTCAAATCTAAAAAAGACCAATTGGGTGCTAAACTTAGAAATAAACATACTCTAAAATTCTTATGTTGAGTTATGTTAAAATAGTAAGTAAAAATATGCTAGATATAGAAATGACAAAGAACTCATGTACTTGGCTTGTTCTAATGTTAGTGTAGTTATAGATATGGAAAAAACATGAAGAAGACTATAAGAGAGTTATGGAATAATCATCAAATTCTAATTTGGATACTTCTAAAGCCGTAAACACTAACATCAGTCTGGGATGGTTACATCGATGCTACTATATAAAATTGACACAAGTGTCTTGTATGGAATACCTATTAGAAAAAGATGTTACCACCTAGATGTTTATGGGTTTGTTTCACCTTCACTCTAATACATTCATATTTGGGTCATAAATTTTTTTTCATGAATTTTCAAAACCCTAGTTCTTCATCTTCATAATGACCTTGGGGGAAAATGGGTTAGTGAACACATGGTATCAAGTTGACCCCAAAGACCCCTTTGTCAGTGAGTGTTTCCTACATATAAAATACTCTTAAGAGGGTCTCAAACTTATGTAGTTATCCCCTACGTGTTGACTTATGTGTGAATCATGCAATATGTGATAAACAAGTACAATAGTGATGTAGCTTGTAACTTGTAACTTGGGAAATATATCTCTTGGGATTCTCTTCTAGTACTTTAGACCTGTATATGCATTATCCTTATGATTGATATGGGAATAGTATAAAATAGGGAATATTTTCTCACTTGAGTACTTGATTGAATGCTTTTTATAAGTTGTCAGACAAGTATGTAATAAGTTTCTAGGTGATGAAAGAATAAGGATTGATCTTTTATTTATATCAATCCCTTTGGAGAAGTATATCACATTAAAACACTTAAGTTGACCATTAGGATACATATCATTTTAAAATTGGATGAATATAGGGAATTGGACACTTGCATTAGGTCAGGACACTAGTGTTAACACAGATGTCTATCACAAAAATTAGTGTCTAGGGAGAAATAAAGTAGGTATATACTCATAATTTATAGAGATGGAAGATAAGTAGGTTTTAAGCATTTTGAGAAAGATAAAATGCTTAGGTCATCAACGTAAGACTGGTTAGACTAAGAGATAGTTTAAGGGGCACAAGAAAAAGTAGATGCAAGACTTTATAAAGTGGGAAAGGTACAAAACTAAGAGGAACAACCAATGTCTAAATTTTCCAAAGTGTACAAGACTGAGGTGATACATAATTCATAATTAGTGTCTACATTTCCTCCCTTTAATATAGTAATGAAATTGCTATTGTAAAGGAAAGGAATGTGTACCTAGTTGTGTATAACACACCTTATCTTTGTGTGAGCCCAACTTTAGATATTTTTTAATGACTGACCTATAACCAAGAGCATGTTACAATGTATAATTAGTGCATATAATCTAGAATTGAAAGTAAGTACACCTATGTGTCGATGTAACCACATTACCTATTAGAAAGTTTATTTTGAAAGATGTATCATTTTAAATCTCTAAAATTAATATTAGGAAATACATATATATATATATATATATATATATATATATATATATATATATATATATATATATATATATATAATATAAAGTGCATATATCTAAGGATATAAGAGAAAAAGAGGGATATTTGAAGTCACATACCCCTAACCTTGGTAAAATGATGAGTTTCCACTCGACAGTTGAGATTAGCTATACCATGTAGCCCAATAATACTTATAACTTGGTAAGGTTAAATGATAAAATCAAGTCCAACATGAAAATTTGGAAAAATTGAGTGATTTAATAACCTCAACCATACCAAAATTGAACCAACTACTACAATAGATTGGCTCAATATAGTCTGTAAAAGTCTGCCCAAGGTATCAATATGTAAAAGTACATTTTATGTTAATATTCAATAGAAGAGTTTTAAAATCTTAATATAATTTGGATTTTGTGATATTAGGTGCACATTACATATCATATTCACCTTAGATACAATTCATGATGAAACTATGTATAATAATGGTACTAATGTATAAAGTTATGCCATAATAGTGAATATGAATTTATATAATTATGTGTTTTAGCCAATTCAAAGAATGTGTAAGCATGGATAGCATGCTTCCAAAGCATGCCCCCATTATATATGGAGAAATATGAAAATTTAAATAAATGCCAATGTGGAGAACATGTTTCCAAAAGCATGCCCCACTATAATCTATAGATGCTAAATATTGTATAAGTGTGAAGAACATGCTTCTAAAGCATGCCCCCACTGAATCTAAAAATTATACCAAATGTGAAGAACATGTTTCTATGACATGACCCCACTGATATGCCCCTTGTTGAGGTGAGTTAATAATAAAAATTGGTATTTACCTCACCTCAAAAGGATAAGACAACTATATAATCTATGAATGTAACCATGTAGCATATATAAGGAACATGTCTAGGTAAATGTATCTTTGAAATGCATAAAATAATGTGATAACATGAAGGCCTAAGATGTATGATAAGGATCATGAAAATTTTTAGATAGTAGAAATACAAGATCAACAAGTAAATAAGCACACACACAAGAGCACTCAAAATCAATTCAAAAGGTAATAGCCCTAAGAGACCACAAAAAAGGGGCATGTTCAAATGCCACATAATTGAAGGGACACGACTTACTCAAATGTACATAAAATCAAGAATTACATATTCAAATGTCCATAAAATAAGCAATGACATATTCAAAATGTCAAATAAAGCACACATTGGCATAGAAGCCACAAATAAAGGAGTATATTCAAATTCTCGAACAAGCAAGACAATAGAAAGGCAAGACAATCAAATGAGTGCATAAAGGAAAGCATAAAAAACTAGCGTAAACATGTCATAGCAGCCCATGGATCAAATGTGTTAGCAAAACAAATGTCAAGTGCATAACATATCAAGTACCTTATGAAAGATATAATCATGGATAAAGGCATGTGTAAGTACATATATGAGCTCAAAACATGATAATGTAGAGTGACCATAAAATGATATAACTTAGAATTATTATGATCACAAAGGTGGATTCCCCCAATTTCCATATGACATGAGTAGAAGGAAGGCCCAACATACATAATATGAATTGATCATGTATCTATATATGCTTATATCACACTTAAGTATAAGAGTGAAACACATGTGTATGCATAAGTAACTGATATTCCATCCATCAACATGGAATTAACACAAAGATGCTAAGGATTCAATAGAATATGTAGGTGCCAAATGTGTTTTTGTATTTTTTAGTCTTTGTTATTTTATTTTTTGGTATCTTTTACAATGTTTGAAAGGGAAAGGATATCTTATAATCCCATCCAAAGGGTGATCATAGATATATTACCATGGTGAACCTGGTGTAGTAATTTGGTGATGTTTCCAAGGAGCATGCATAGGTGTAATATTTATCACTGTAGTATATGTGATGCTCTATTTATGGATAATAGGAATCTATGGTCTTGGAGAAATAGTAGGAGTAATAGGAGTAGGGGTTCATGGAACCCATCATTGAGTGCTTTGTGTTTTTTTCAGAATAATAGTAATAAGAACATGTATAGGTGTTATATATGTCTACACATGGTGCATACTAGATGAATGTTTCATGGAATCCATTATATGTCTTTGATTTTATGGTCGCTCAAGTACTAGCCACCTAGTAAAGGTAATTTACTATTTCTTATCCTTTTGCAGTGGATTGACCTTAGTAGGTTGATAGTTACTTTTTTGGGTATATTTTTTTCTTATTGAAGGGGACATTCATATTGAATTATAGAAACTATAACTACTCGATTGGCATGAATGTATTTAACACACCCATATACTATAGAAGGTACTACTCAAAGTGTATGGATCTAAATTCCTCCAAATAACATATCAAATATGCCCTTGGAAGGTATAACTAAAAAGGTAATAACCACATGTGTGGGACTAACCTGTAAACATAGGTCAATCTCACCAAGAACCTTCTGGGAGGTCCTATCGAATGATTTAACTGATATAGTAGAAAGATGTAAATCATTATGAGTATAACCCAAGTGTGCAAGTAATATCATGGTGAAAACATTTCCTCTTTCACCATTATCAATAATAATAGTACATATAGGGTGTTTATCAAGGTATGTTCAAATGAATAAAGAGTTTATATCAGAGTCATCGGTTAGATGGTGGAGCCTGATCTTATTATAATGCTCAGTTCCTGATAGGGGGTTTGGGAGAAACTCCCCACCCCACCCCCTTTATGGTCACCATGGGGGTCTAGGGGGAGTGATAACCTACTTGGAATCCTCCCTATTAGGGGTTTTGGGGTAGTGCCCTCGAAGCAAAATTTTGTTAAAAATGCATTATTAAATATTATAATTTTATAGTAAATTTGGACCATTCACTATTACATCACAAATCTAATGGTAGAAATTATTTTTGTGTATTTTTTCCCTAATATGTAACCCTTCTTTAATGTGAGGGCATTGTAATCAAGGTGTCATACAGTGTGTGTGTGAAGAGGATATAACAATGGTTGTATTGTAGGTCTGTCATTCATTTGTTAAAATAAAATAATAAGGACTAGTTGTTTCTATGTGGATGTAGCCCATATTATGTGAACCACATTAAATCTATTTTCTCTATTATATTATGTATTTTGAATTTTAATTATGTCTTTATTTCATTAATATTATTATGTTTCTTATATTCCTAGCAACTGATATCAGAGCTAAAGGTTTATTTGGTAGATAAACTCACAAGAAATGAGGGTTCTTGGTTCAAGTGGGAGCAATAGAAGAAGAAGGAAAGTTTAAGGTTGAGAAGTTCAACAACCAAAACTACCATCTATGGAAGATGAAAATGGAGGACACTCTATATCAGAAGGATCTTTTCCTACCATTGGGTATAATAATAAAGAAGTCAATGACTATAAAAGATGAATATTGGGAGGTTATTGACAAAAAGGCACTAGGAATAATATGATTGTACTTGGTGGCATTGGTGTCTTTCAATATTTTAAAAGAAAAGACAATAGTGGATGTGATGAAGGCATTGGATAGAGTATATGAAAAAACCTTAGCCTCTAATAAGGTATGTCTTATGAAGCATTTATTTAATCTAGAAATGTCATAAGGTGGGTATGTGGTTAATCAATTAAATTAATTTAACATAGTCACAAATCAATTAAGCTCTATAGGAGTAAATTTTACTGATGAGGTTAAGGCTCTTTTGATTTTGTGTTCATTTATAGAAAGGAATGACTTGGTCATAGATGTGAGTAATTTTATCTCTGGTTAAAACACTTTAAAGTTTGATGATGATATTAGTGTTGTTCTTAGTAAGGAAATTTGAAGGAAAAGCACAGGTGAGTGTATACATCCTAAATTGGTCAAGAAACCACACACATCATGTCTTTTCATAATCCTTTCATAGGAGACTCTGATTGGAGGATATGAGCCTTGTTCATATTAGCCATGTCTTTGTTTTACTTATCATGGGTCTTATTTATTGCTTTTATCACCTCTCTATTATCTCATTCAACTGACCTATACCTCTAGGAACCCCCAGACTTGGTTTATGTCAGTCCCAACTTATTTTTTTGAGTCCCAAACAACAATATTTAATAGGACTACAATGCTTGATGCTCTTGTCCTTTCTTATGTTGTTGTCCAACGGTCATTTTTTCTTGCTTAATAGGTCTTAAACCCTTCTTAGCCCCTCTTTTAAGTTTTATTTAGATTTTTGATGTTAACTAATGGAAATAAAGATCTCAAATTCAAAATGAAGAGTCTCTTATATAAAGGAATTTATAAGGCATTTTATATCTAGCACTTACAACTTCGGCACATTACATAACAAAAATTAGTCAATAATATAGCTCAACATTATGCATCACACATAGACTTACATGATTGATCAAGGAAAGGCCTAGGAAAAAGTCATTCTTATATCTACCATGCATGTTTATTATGCACGTTCCCTAAGGGAGAACTACATTTGATCTGAGACTGTAGCTTGAAGGTTAATGTAGATAGCGATTAAGATAGTATGGGTTATATATCATGTGATTATTCTTCCACTAACCTAGTTTTTTCCCCTTTTACTTTTGATGCATTTGTTGTTTACATGTGTGTAGATAAATATAGGGTTTTGAGATTTAAATATAACTAAAACAAGCTCTATTTACTTTCAACCTCTAAACTTTTGTACACATGCTCACACCAAGGCATTAGACAAAACCCAAAAATCTCAGATCTCTTGACAATAATGGCAAAGGTGAACTGTAGTGCCAGTGCCACTCCTGTCCACTTTCGATGCTCCTATCCAATCATAAAATAAAGTCCAAATCTAGATTCATGACATTGTCCCAGTCCTTCACATCAATTTCCATCTCCTAAATCATTCATTTTAGTCTATTTTTAGATAAGTTTATTTCTTCTCTTGATGTAAATTACTTGATAAAAATCTATATTTTATCATACTGAACTAGATTTTCTCTTTACTCCAAATCCCTTATTATTTAGGAACTAAACACTGGATTTATAAAAATAATAAAGCATTTGGTGAACCCAACTTACTCTGAACAAATCTAAAACCCTAGTTACCCTTAGGATTTTTCCTTCATATTTTGTGCAAAAATTTAATTTCTAATTTATAATTTTTTTATAAATTTTTGTGCATTTATTATATTCAATTTTATTTTTATAATTTAAATCATTGACATAATTTTCAAAAATTCTAAAACACTATCTTAAAACCCTAGATTTCCAAACTAGGTCCTCAAACCCCAAGCCTTCCTTGCAAATTTTATAAAAATATTTTAGAATTTTTGTAAATTGTTTACTTTGTCAAAAATAATTTCAAATTTTCAATATTAGTAGTTTTCTTGTGCAAAAACTTAATTTCAAATCTTTGATTTTTTTTATTAATTTTTGTGCATTTATTCTATTCAAATTTATTTTTAGAATTTAAATTATTGACATAATTTTCAAAATTTCTAAAACCCTAGCTCAAAACCCTAGATTTCCAAACTAGGTCCTCAAACCCCAAGTTTTCCTCCCTTACAATTTTTAGAAAAACACTTTGAAATTTTTACAAATTATTTACTTTTTCAAACATAATTTTAAAATATCTATGTTAGTAGTTATTTTTGCCTTCATTTACTTAATAGTAATTTTACACACTCTCTTTGGTGAAAGAAATAAAATGGACACTAAGGCACTTCTTCCCTCTCATCCCATAGATCAATTTTTAAAATTTTCTCATAATTACGATAATAAATGGACAAATTTGTAAAATTGCACATTATCTAAAAATGTGGAAAATGATTTTATTTATAATGAAGATAATTAATATTATTATAATGATGAATATGAGGGTATATGTGATAGTGATAGTGATAGTGAAGTACAAGTAGATGCATATTCTCTCTCAAAAGTATCTCTTGTATTCCCTCTTCTAAAGAAAATAATTTTGATAAATAGGAAAGATACTTCTCACCTCATTCTCCTTTGCACAATGTACCAAATAAACAAATTAGTCATGCACCTCCAAGTGAACCTCTAGTTGGTGATAATTTGCCTCTATGTGAACCTAATATCTCTCTCTTTTTCTACTTCTATGTTCAAATTACAAAAATATAAATGCAATAGAATCAAATTGCCAATACATATTTCAAATGATACATATCATGTTCTTAACTCTACTTTGTCAAAAGAATGTCTAAATGATAAATATCTTTCTCTTAATTTTCATGAAAATAATGCATGTAATCCATCCATGGATAACATAAATGCATGTGATATTCCAATTTCAAATGATACTTTATTGCATATTAGAAAAGAATTAAATTCTTCTCTTACACCTCTCCCTAGTTACACTAAAAGTGATAATGAATATGATAGTGAACATGAAAATGAATATGAAAATGAGAATGATTATGAACAATATTCTAATGATTACAATGCATGGAACAATGATGATTATTATGCACATAGTGAAGAATAATATGCATCCCATGTTTATAAATCTTTTCTCACTCCTCCTCTCAAACATAATGTACTACCAAATGTTGTTTCTAATTATACACATAACTCTATTTAAAATAATGCATATGTTAATGTTAATATCCCATCTTCTTCTCAATTAAAATGTGATACACTAAAACATAAAGATACCAATGAATCTCCTAAGCCACCCCTCACTACAGTAGAACCCAATTCTTACTCTTCACCTAAAGAGAATGGTGACCCACATCCCTCTAGTAAGGTCTAAGTTACCATTACTCCCAAGGTTCAAGTGAGCACAACCCCTCTCTATGATCCAATTGCTAAATGTATCAATCCCATGGCTACAATTAATGGTCAAATTCAATGATTAAATAAACCACTTCAAGATGCTAACATACCATCCTAGGAGATTATATCTTTAATTCATGAAGTTGGTGAATTATAGCACCAAGTACATCTCCTTACCTTGGAAAACAAGGCCTATAAGTCTTGGATGGATGCCAATGATCTACATAGTAATCCTATTTTGAATACATTTATAAAATCTTCATTACCTCACTTTGATAGAACTGGAGATCCATGCATACACCTTCAGGCCTTTTAGAAGGCTTTGCCATGTAATGTGAGTCCTTTGATTCTACTCAGGTTATTCCAATAGACATTAGTGGCGGAAGCATAGAATTGGTTCTTTTATCTACTCCCTATTGGTTCCTTGCATACATATGATGACTTAGAGGAGGCATTTCTCAAACATTACATAGAAAACGTGGGCCCTCATGTTACATATGAAAAACTTTACGTCATATTAATTTAGAGCCAATTGGTGATTATAATTTATGATTCAAGAATCACATGTTATGATTGATATACAAACCAATAGATTTAGATATTCAACTTTTTTTTAAAAATGGATTCACCAACCTCTCCTCAAGCATCTACTATATTAAACTGAGTCTTCTTTTAGGCACTTATGCTATACAGTTCTAGCTTTGGAAAATAAATTGGGATTGATTAAGGCATACTTAATTGATCATATTACTCTAGATTTCATAGCAGTATTTATATCTCCTAGCATCTATCATCTAGCATCCACCATGTCCTAAACAAGATAGGATACCATAACAAAAAAAGTAACTAGTTAAGAATAAAGAGCCAATTTCCAGAGCAAAACCTATAATATGCACTATAGAGAATAATAGTAAGGCACCATTATAGTTTGATTCAGAGCAAGATAACCCATCTATCATATTACCAGCACTACTAGATATAAGGTTAATCACATTGCCTTCTACACATCGATAAGATCTACATCTCCTACAGAAATAGCCTCATAAACCCTTTTATAACTATCATCATATCTATGGACATAGAGATAATGATTGTTATGGACTCAGAGATTACATCAATAGATGTGTTGATAATAACATCATAACATTCACATAGGGGGCACCAAGATCTCCTCCACCATGGAACCATAGACCTCATTCATCCATGACTGAGTCATCCCAAGACATTCCTTCATAGGAATCATCGGTTACTCATCATGAGAGTAATGCAGGTTCTAGGATAGAGCCTCATAAGAGATCTCTTATTCCACCTATTTAGAAGGTTTAGAAATTGATACAATAAGAACAACATACATATAACACTATAGTTTGTGGAGTACATAGTGCAATTCCATATACATATCCAATAGAGTCACAAGCACCACAATAAAGTACTACTCATGAGAAATATTCACTATGGCTAGATTTTTTGGGTCCTATCTCACATAGCAATCCACTATGATTAAGATTAAATGAAACCATATCATGCAGTACCACTCAAGATCAACATTCACTATGGCCAATGTTTTTGGGTCTTATCTCATGTAACAATCCACTACTATTAAGATTAAATGAGCCCTCATCATAGGTTTCATCTCCAGCTCGATCTATGGTTTAGTCATACACATCACAACAAAGGCCATAGGGTATATGATTATGGATAAATGAGCCTTATTCACAACACATAGTTCCTATTACACATCTAATAAAGTTACATTTTATAGAATCTCCACATCTAACTATATTTAGTACATAGTGATAGTATCAGAAATAGGGCATATTCCTACATAGCATGAGTAGTATGGGCACTTATTCAATTGGCCATTAAGGTACAGATAGTGATATAACACATAGTTATATGACACACATTTATACTAGCATCAATTCATAGCTTCACTTAGTAGGGAAATGATGGAGCCAAATGTCTAGTTAGCCTTTGTATTCCTGAGCCACTCTCAAGGAAGTAATATGCACAACATGTTATCTTACATCCCTATATACTAAAAACTAACATCCTTAATTCCCAATAACTATCCATAGCCAAAACTAGTGTATCAAAATCTAGATCCTATCAAATCCTATTTTTCCAACATTAAACCAACTCAACTTATCCAAAAAAATTTCCAATCTCAAACCAACTCAATTTATCCTGACAATTTCCCAATTACAAAACCAAAAAATTCATTACTTACATACAATTCAAAATCAAAATCTAGCATCATACTTATCAAAACATTCAAATCACATATCCAAAGTACCATTTTACCAAACATGCATAACTTCAACATCAATACCAAATTAACTACTTCTAAAACAACCATATACAATGAATATAACAATATATTTCAAATCCCATAACATAATACACATGAGTCAAAATCACAAGTATCCATATATATATATAACAAAGTTTTTAATATATATAAACAAGTATAAAACATAATCAATCATGAATGGGCATCAATCCCTCACTCTCAATCTCAAACTCTCCTTTAGTATTGGTCCCATAATCCAACCTAGCACTCAATGACCCCATACCTCCTCAAGCTATCACATACCTCTTGTAATGACTCTCTCACTCTAATAGCCAACCATGCTCCTCATTCAAGTCTACATATCACCTCTAAATATTTATGTACTCATCCATAATCCTCATACTCACCAATTCAAAATTAGGTGGGGGAAATCCTATGCCTATCTACCTCAGCCCTCGGCTCATCTCTCTCTCTCTCACTGCCCTAACATAGGTAGCTATCAGTCCAGTAGCCCTATCAAAAAATTGAGCATGAATACCGATCATGACTATCACTCATTCTATTAAGCCCTACTCCACTACATCATCAAGTACATACTATGTGAGCTCTTAGAGTATCAACTCAATGATGGTCTCCTGGTACTCATCATCTCTACTTCTTACCCTAGCTTGTGCTTCATCCTCATCACCTCCTACTCTACCTACACATAAAATATAATACTACATTAGATATACACTTTCAAATCAAACTAAAGCACAAATTCATACATAATTCAAATATAATCATTGTGTACCTCCTATCATCTAGATCAGCTCAAGATCTTCATACTCTAGAGCATCTCCTCCATCAATAAAGTATAATAGAGCCAATCAATACTTCACCCACCATGTGGAATATGCCTATATGCATCTAATATCATCTACATCAAGAATATCTATGATCATGTCCCTCACATTTAAAGGTAATGGTATGAGCCCAGCCTTAGTAGATCTCATATGAGCTCTTACTCTCATAGACACTCGTGCACTCCTCACCCACACCCATGCTACTGGGGGCACATCTTGTGGTATCCTAAACTATCTCATAATGCACTCATACTAAAAATTCTCATATACTCTAACCTAATATTCATGTAACCAACAACTAATCCTCATATACTAAAACTACATTCCATCCTTCGAGCACTAAGGAATCCTTTATAGGGCCTCTATATAATATCTCAAGCCATCAATCTATCTAAAAATCATCTATAGTGATCTATCCAAGGAGACCAGATCACCAACATACGCATCCACCACTCTCCAAATGGTTATTAAGGTGCCCACCTCTCCCTCAGTAATCCCATTGGCTACACAACCGTTATGTGCTCATAATCCCAATAATGTAATAAGGTAGCTATAATCACACCACCACTAAATGACTCCTAAGTAAACCTGTAAATATCCTTGTATAAGTGGGCAAACATAGTCCTACCCCATTAGAACACAATTTCATACACCTCTATACTATGTATGATCCTATGCATCTTATATGCAATTGACACCCCACTCCCATCCATAGCAACAAATGAAGCCAATAACATGGCCAACCACTTTCATAAGCATGAAACACTTAACTACACAATCACTAAAAATAATACATTACTATCACTACCTCTCTGATGTATGCCTAAGGCACACTAACAAAATATAAGGATGCACGATTAATAGCATCTACACCCATGTCATCCTACAATGTCACCTGACATCCATTGACCAACAAATGAAGAATATGGTACACATATTTTATAGTAATCATAATCTCCCTAATAAGAAGCCAAAAATTACGTGTCTAAATTCCACCTCTCACATAAGGTAGTAATCAAATACCTATCCCACTACATAGTTCCTAGGTCACAAACATGACCCAACCCTACCCTATCCATCATAGCCCTCTCATCAGCTAATATAAGTAACAATCTCAGTCTCTCCTTCACTTGGCCTCTATGAAACTCCCTCATCCATACCTCACCCTAAAAAATCCAATAAAATATCATATATATCAGTCAACCATGCCAAGGAAAACAACTAAGATACACACCAATAGGAAATAATTTAGGAACTCAAAAAACTAACCCCAATTGACAACAACATTGTAAAAGGACACTAGCACTAGACCACAGTGTTGAAACCTAGACATTAGTGCTAAACATTGGACATGAGCACTGACTCTTGGATAGGAGCATTGGAACTAGTGGAAACTACCTAAAACACTTCAAAATAGCTCAAAAACATAAAAAATAGGCTTTCAAACAAGCAAAAATCACATGTTTTAGCTACTCACCAGGGTAACCTCCCTACCAACCTCCACTTGGGCTACCAACTGCTTAAATTATGTGGTGGTAGGTGCTCATCTCCTCGACATATCTCCTACTCTAGAGCTTCAAATCTCAACCTAGTCAATGCATAAATGAATCAAGAATCAATCCAATTTTCTTATATCAAATAAATTTTTCATTCAAAGAAAAATACCATTTTTCCCATAACTAGAACCCTGTATCTCCATTTTACAAACCATTTTGTTTCATGGAATCATGAAAACAACACCTTCGATATCAAGCAAGCCTCATTATATTACTATATCATTTGCCTACTATGTCACACACATCTCTATACCTATTTTATATCTAAACATAAAACTTGGTCCTAACCAATCAAAGACTCATTAAACTATCAATCCAATTCAGCCTAATTAATCAAGTAAACTTGTAATCTCCTCACAATAATCCAACCTTGTTTCTATTTATGCCATTAGTCATCACTTTTGGCTTAACCTCCTCTATCATAGATCTCATCACTCTCCCCAAAAGGGGGGAATCATTCCTACTATTCCTATTCCTATACTTATCCAACATGCCTATCCACTCTCATATATGGATACACCATGGTTCATACACCTCTAGTATTTAGGTTATCAGATTTAGCTTAGACCAGTCAAGATATATAGTGATTCATACTGCATGGGTCACTCAACATTTCTTAAGAGATTCAAAAGGACATACCTTTAGTTTAAAAATATGAATATTAGCTAGATATAGTGGTTTAGATTATATGGATTCATAGTGACTTCAATATAGATTTGGGGGCATATACATATTACATGTCTCACACATACATCTTCATACAACATGACATAGTTATAGGAATACATAGCAGATTATAGGTATAGTGTAGAGCATAGTGTTTTGATCTATAATTTTACACATGGGGTATGGCACAATATGTCATTTCACATGTGGTTATATAGATTACCAGATTATATAAATGCCTCACTCACATATTAGATTTGTGGGCATGACACAGATGTTCTTATTTTTCATCATCCAAGATTATACAGATGGAATGGTAAAACATGCCATTTTCTTCTTACACATTTACCAGAGTTTTAAATTACACCTATTTGTACCTAGGTTATCACTAGGTTGGATCATATGATCATTTGTAGTGGTTAGTCCATAGCATTACCCAGACCTAGATTGTATGAGTTTGTGCAGGATAGAGGGTAGACATTAGTTTTGGGCCTTTGATCACTTATTAATTCTATTTTAGATTATCCAAAGTTGGGTCACGAAAAAAATTTCTCTTCACAACATATAAATTCTATACACACATTCCATATTACATGACTTCATGTTGGATAGAGGGTAGACATTGGTTCTTAGCCTCTGAGTATTTCTCATTTTTAGCTAGATTCAACACAGGGGGCAAGTATTACCCTCTTTTTCCATGATTACATGGATTCCACTTTTAGATTCAATATATGGGGCATATATTTCAAGGATTCCTTCTTTCTTTAGGCACTATTCATCTCTATATCCACTTTCATGGCTAGGAAGTGAGTTGGACTCTTTTTCAACACACTTATCTCCATGCAGGTAGATTCAGGTAAACATTTTATTTTCTTTCTTTTACTCTAGTACTTAATTTTATTTCATCACTAAAATAAAAGGGAGGAAAATGTATACACTCTAAATTGGTCAAGCAACCACACATATCATGTCTTTTCACAATCCTTTCATAAGAGACTCTAATTAGAGAATATGAGCCTTGTTCATATTATCTATGTCTTTATATTATTTATCTTGGTCTTGTTTATTGCTTTTATCACCTCTTTGTTATCTCATTCAACTGACCTATACCTCTATAAACCACCAAACTTGGTCTATGTCAATTCCAACCTATTTTTTTGAGTCTTAAATAATAGAATTCTATAGGACTATAGTGCCTGACACTCCTATCTTTTTCAGTGTTATTGTCCAACAGTCATTTTTTCTTATGTAATGGGTCCTAAACCCTTCTTATCCCCTCCCTTAAGTTTTATTTAGACTTTTGATGTCAGCGAATGTGAATAAATATCCTAAATTAAAAATAAAGAGTCTCTTATATAAATTACTTCACAAGTCATTTTATATCTATCACTTACGACTTTAGCACATTACATAATAAAAATTAGTCAATATTATAGCTCAACATTCTACATCACACATAGACTTGCATGCTTGATCAAGGAAGGGCCTAAGCAAAATTCATTCTTGCATCTATCATATGCATTGATTATAGATATTCCCTAAGGGAGAACTAAATTTTGATTTGAGACCCTAGCTTGAGGGTTAATGTAGGTAGCAATCAAGACAACAAGGGTTTTAGATCATGTGATAATTCTTACCCTAACCCAATTTTCCCCCCTTTTACTTTTGATACATTTTTTATTTATGTGTGTAGATAGATATAGGGTTTTGATATTGAAATGGACCTATAGCAAGCTCTATTGACTTCCATCTTTCAAAATTTTGTATATAGACTCACCCTAAGGCAATAAACAAAACCCAGAAAGCTTAGATCTCCTAGAAAATAGTGGTAGAGATGGACTACAACATCGGGGCCACTCCTATCCACTTTTAGTGCTCTTGTCCAATCATAAAATGAAGGCCAAATCCATATTTATGATAGTGTCCCAGTCATGCACATCATTTTTTATCTCTTAAATCATTCATTTAAATCTATTTTTAGATAATTTTATTTCTTCTCCTCATGTAAATTACTTGATAAAAATCTATATTTTACCATATTAAACTAGATTTTCTCCTTACTCCAAACCCCTTATTATTTAGGAACTAAACACTAGATTCCCAAAAATAATAAAATTGTGAGACATTAGGTAATTTTTTGACTATGGAGAATAGGGGAAGACAAAATAAAAGAGGAGAAGGCCTAGGGAATCATGGTAAGTTTAATAAGGGCATATCCAAATCCAAAGGAACATTGGTGTGTTAAATACTGATGTATGGGGACTAGCTCAGGTATCATCCCTTGGTTTCTTTTTTTAGTATGTTAATTTTATTGATGATGCAACTAGGAAAACTTGGATTTATTACATACAAAAAAATCTAATGTTTTTGATAATTTTAAGAAATGAAAAGTTTTGGTTGAGAATGAGATAGAAAATAAGTTTAAGTGTGTTAGATTAGATAATAGAGGTCAATACTATAGCAAATAATTTGATAATTATTACTCATTCCATGATATTTATAGAAAAAAAATGGTTACAAGAACACCATAACAAAATGGTGTGTTAGAAAGGATGTTCAAGACAATCATGGAGCGTGCAAGCAGAATGAGATTACATGTAGGGTTGCCCTTATAGTTTTACATAGATTCTATGAATATTTCTATTTATTTAATAACTAAAGGGCCTTTAGATCCTTTAGATGGTGGAATTATAGAAGAAGCATGGATAGGTAAAAATGTAGATTATTCCTTTTTAAATACTTTCAATTTTGAAGCATTTGTCCATATTGATAAATAAAATGGAACTAAAATTCAAGAAAAATTCAAGAAAAACACTTTTATTGGATATGGATTTAATGATTTTGGTTACCATTTATGGTATTTTGAAAATTCCAAAATTATTAGGAGTAGAGATGTGATATTTAATAAGAAGGTCATGTATAAAGATTAGTTTCAAGGAAAGAAATAAGAAAATCCAAATATTGAATATGCAATACTTGATGAAATCACTAGAAATAAAATTTCAAAAGTGTCATAAAATCATAATGTAAAACAAATACAACAACAAGTACCTAAAACTCTTGGAAGTGTAGTTATAAGATCTACTAGAGTAAATAGACTCCTTGAATGATACTCTCCTTCATTTATTTGTTTATTATTTTCTAATGGTGGTGAGCTAGAAAGTTATGAACAAGCAATGCAAGAAGAAACTAGAAAGAAGTGGGAGCAAGGCACAAAAGAGGAGATAGAATCCTTGGTACATAACCAAACTTGGGATTTAGTTCAGTTGCCTATAGGTAAAAGAGCATTGTAGAATAAATGGTTTTATAGGTTGAAGGAAGAATATGAAGGCAAAAATATGTAAAAAGATAGACTTGTTGTAAAGGGGTTTGCATAAAATAAAGGTATATATTTTGATGAAATATTTTCTCCAGTAGTTAAAATGACTTCTATAAGAACTATTTTAAGTTTGGTAGTAGTAGAATATTTTCACCTTGAAGAGTTAGATGTGAAGACTATTTTCCTTCATGTTGATTTGGAGGAGGAAATATATATGGAGCAACCACAAGGATATAAATTAAAAGGTAAGGAGAAAATGGTGTGTAGGTTGAACAAGAGTTCTTATGGTTTAAAGCAAGCTCCAATATGGTGGTATTATAAATTTGACATGTTTATGATAGAATAAGGTTATAGTATGTGTCATTTTAATCATTGTATTTACTTTAAGAGATTAGATAATGGTAGTTATATTATCTTATTATTGTATGTAGATGACATGTTTGTTTTAGGGTCTAACATGCATGATATAAATAAGCTCAAAAGAAAACTAGCATATTTATTTACAATGAAGGATTTGCATGCTTCAAATCAAATCTTTGGTATGAGAATAACAAGAGATAGGAAAAATAGAAAATTAACATTATCTCAAGAAGAAAACATCAAAAAGGTGTTACTTAGGTTCAATATGCAAGATGCAAAAATAGTGAGTACACCTTTGGGAGGTCACTTCAAATTAAACAAGGAATAGTGTCCTAAAACATAGGAAGAAATCAATTACATGTCTAAAGTGCCCTATGTTTTAGTAGTTAAAATTTTAATGTATGCAATGGTGTGTACTAGACTAGACATTGTTCATTCAATGGGAGTTGTCATTAGGTTTACGAAGAATAGGAAAAGAACACTAGGATACAATAAAGTGGATTCTCAAGTACTTGAGAGGTACCATTAATAGATGATTGTGCTATGAAGGTTCAAATGTTACCTTGCAAGGATATGTTGATGTAGACGTGGATGGAGATTTAGATGGTAGGAGCGCCACCATAGATTATGTTTTCACTGTTGGTGATACAACAATTAGTTGGATTTAAAAATTATAAAAGATAGTTACTTTCTCAAATATAGAGGTATAATATATTACAACTATAGAAGCTAGTAAGGAGATGATATTTATGCAATGGTTCATGGAAGAGTTGAGTCATAAGAAAGAAGATTTTAAGTTGTACAGTGATATCTAGAGTGTGATTCATTTAGTAAATAAATTGGCATTCCACTCAAGAACCAAACATATACAACTCAGGTATCACTTCATTCATTCAGTTTTAGAGGATGGTCAATTGAAGTTAGAAAATATCCATACAAGTCAGAACCCTATAGATATGTTAATAAAGGAAGTCACTAAATAGAAGCTAGAGAGTTTTTCATCTTCAATAGGTATTCAAGGATAACAAGGAATATGAGAAACAAGTCAAGTTCAAAGTTTAAATAAAATTCTAAGGAAGAGTTTTAGTGGTGAAGTTGTAGCAATAAATATCCAAGTGGGAGATTGTTGGATTATAGAGCCTGATCTTATTATAATGTCTGGTTCCCGATAGGGGGTGTGAGGGGGAAACACCCCCCCACTATGGTCTCCATGGGGATCTAGGGGGTAGTGACCTACTTGGAAGCCCCCTTGGTAGGGGTTAGAGGGTAGCACCCCCAAAGAAATTTTTTGTTAAGATAAATTATAAAATATTGTAATTTCATAGTAAATTTGGACCATTCACTATTAGGTCACATATCTAATGTTATAAATTATGTTTGTGCATTTTTTCCCTAATATGTAATCATCCTTTGATAGGAGGTAATTGTAATCATGATATCATATAATGTGTGAGTGAAGAGGATATTGCAGTGGTTTTATTACAGGTTTTTTATTCATTTGTTGGACTAAATAATAAGAAGAAATTGTTGTTTCTATGTGGACATAGCCCATATTAGGTTAACCATGTTAAATTTATGTCTCTATTGTGTTGTGTTTTTTGCATTTTAATTCTATCTTTATTTCATTAATATTACTTTGTGTTTTATATTCCTAACATCATCATCCTTAATCTCACTATCATCTAAATAAATAGAGGATTTATGAACCATATGAGGTCTATGTCACGTATAAGTACCAATAATATTATATAATGGGTGCCCATAATTTGATGGAGGAGGATTTAATTATATTCCATCTACACTTATGTTTCCTTCAAAGAATGTTGTTGTAAAGGATTGTCAAATATTTTTTCTTTTTGGGGATCACTAGGTTATGAGCACAATTCCTTTGGAGGATCATCAAATGCAATATTTTATCATCAATAAGATCTTAGATCTTATGTTTCAAGGTAAAAAATTTGTTCATAGAATGTCATGGTCTATGATGATAATTACAATAACCATTCACATCATGTTCTTTAGGTAGAGACATATTCATATCAACCTCTATAAAATGAGGGAGAGATATAAGCTGACACTCTATTAACCATAGAAGTAATGAAGTTGGGGACTCAGGTAAATGTTTAAATTGTCTCCTTGGTGTATTAGATAAGATAAGCTAATTGGGATATTAAAAAACTATGTTAACCATGGTAGTTGTTTCCTATTTAGGCTTAGGAGGTTTTACCTTATAACTTAGTTTTATTATAAATTTGGTACTAGATGTAGATGTAGCTAGTGTGTTTTCTACTTGAGCTTATTCAATGAAATAAGCTTCATTTCATGGTCCTGTACAACATGGCATAAGTCATCAAAATATTTGATCTTATTTAAAATAATGGACTCATGTAAAGAAGCAAGCAAAATTTACTTGAATATGTATTTCAACTCCTTATTTTCCATAGGATTGGTCATTTTATCTAGAATTTTATTATATCTCAAGACATATTCATTGATATGTTCATTTTTTCCTTATTTTATTTTAGCAACTTGAGCATAGGAAACCTTTTCAAAAATATTAATAGAAAAGGGTGCTGAAAAATTATTTGTAAGAGTTTTGAATGATTTCATGGATTGGAGAGGTAAGTCATTTAACCACCTCAAATAATAGTCCTTGAGGATTTTTGGAAATAATTTGACCAAAATTTTATCATTGGAGGCATATTCAAGGCATGCCACATAAAAAGATCAAATATTTTATTTAGGATCACCCTAGCCATCAGAACTTAGGTGCAACATAAATAGTTGTCAATGAGTGCAAAGATATATCAAGTGTAAGAGGGTTATGAAACACATCTTTTGAATCAAGAGTATGAGGATATTTTAATGTGTTCTATTCAATATTTTTAACCTTGTCCTCTAAGGTATTTTTAACTTGAGGGAATGTTTGACTGTATACTTAGTGTGATTTAGATTAGCAAGTTTAGGAGTCACCAAAGGGGATGTAAACATGGTTTGAGTGGTAATAGGTATTGAAACCGGTATTTGAGTTGAAATATTTTGTAATTCCATGATAGATGTAGCAATAGTAATTTATAGAAAACAAATATTTAAACACATAACCCATTCCCCCACTAGATGTACCATGTTGTAATGTGTTCAAGGGGAGGGATGTTTCAACTATACCTTTTGAAATTTTTATTTATAGTATATTTTTGAGGATCTCATAAATATATTCAAGTTTTTGATGAATATATCACAAAATAATGTAATTTCTTTCACTTGATCATAGTCCATTTTATCATTTGCATTTTTTCATGGTTTTCATTATCAGAATCTTCTTCTATGAGAACCTTATCAGTATAGTTTTCATTCTCAATGTGGGTATCATCATGATCCATAGTATTATATCCCTCATTAGTTTGAGACATATTAGATGGTAGGAGAGGAAGCTTAATGTGTTCAACATTCCCACTTCCCAATCTAAGGCTATGCCTAGATTTCATGCAAAACAATATAAGTAGGAAATGAAAAAGCATAATAATCTAAAACCCTAGCTAACTAGAAATCCTAGGGATTGAAAATTGTTGTATTCATATAAGTCAAGTTCATCAAATGTTTAACAGTATAATTTTTTGCTTTCTAGATTTGGGTTATTAGATAACTTATTAAAGGTTTATATAGAAAAGAATAAGCACAAGGGTGATAATTAAATCTTAAGCAGATCAATTGGGTGCTAAACTTAGATATAAACATACATTTAATTTCTTATGTTGAGTTATGCTAAAATAGTAAGTACAACTATGCTAGATATATAAATAACAAAGAATTAATGAACTTAGCTTATTTTTATGTTAATGTAGTTATGAATCTAGAATAGATATGAAGCAAACTAGAAGATGGTTCTAAAATAATCATCATATTCTAATTTAGATGTTTTTTGAGTTGTAGACACTAATATTAGCCTAAGACAGTTATGTTGATGCTACTATCTGAACTTAATGAAAGTGTCATGAATGGAATACCTAATGGAAAAATATGAGACCAAATATATTCTTCTACATTTGACTTTGCCTTCACTCTGATACATTCAAATATGGGTTATAGATTGTTGATCCTCTTAAATTTATAAAACCCTAGTTCTTCATCTTCATAGTGAGATTGAGGGGAAAGGTGTTAGTGGGAACATGATTTTAAGGTAACCCTAAATACGCCTTTATCAATGAACACTACTTACATAACCAATACTCTAAAGTGGGCCTCAGACTGATGTAGTTCTCCCCTATAAGTTGTTTTGTCTGTAAATCATGTAATATGTGATAAGCAAGTAAAATAATGGTTGGTCTTGTATCTTGGAAAAGATAACTCTTGGGATGATCCTTTAGTAATTCATACCTATATATGTGTTTTTCATATGACTAATATGGAAATATGAGAAAATAGGAAAGCTTTTCTCACTTGAATACTTGATTGAATGCCATTTATATGTTTTTTTGTGAGTAGGTAAGAAATTTATAGGTGAGGAATAAATGAGGGTTAATCTTGTATTTATATCAATCCATTTAGAGAAGTAAATTGAATTAAATCACTTAGATTGACCATTATGATATGTTTAATTTGTAAATTAGATGAATTTAGGGCATTAGACACTTGCATCAGGTCATGACACTAACATTGATGCAGGTGTCTATTTTGGACATTAGTGTCCATAGAGTAGGAAAGTAGGTACAAAATCATAATTTGTAAATATGGAAGTAAGTAGGTTTTATGAATTCTAGGAAAGATATAAGGCATAGAACATCAACATAATACTTTTCAAACTAAGAGATAGTCAAAGGGTAGGAAGATAGATCAGATGAGAGACTTGAAAAAGTGGGAAAGGTCTAAAACTGAGAAGAATAACTAAGGTCTGAGTTTGCCAAGTGTATAAGACTGAGGTGATATATAATTTATAAATAGTGTCTACATTTATAGACCTTCATATTTCATATTACTATTCTAATTTTCCTCTTTATCACCCCCTTACCTCAAATGATGTGATAAAAAAATGTCAAAAATTAGTTATACAATAATACTCATGTCATTTGGATTTCTCTTTCATAACCTCTCAACCCAATGACGATTTTATATATTATACACTTTTTTTATATTATGGATGATTCTATTATATAACTATAGCTCCAAGAATCTATATGGGATCACTAGTATTTGTTAGGGTGCTAAATCAAATCACTAAGAGGCTAAAAGGCTCAGGGCTTCTATGGGCTACAAGTGATCTATAGTGGCTATCTAGTTTGTCAACTTGCACCAATCTATAGATAGACTTGTAAACTAGGTTAGGGATAGCATGATCAATCACACAAAGGATTCACGTATCTCTACTATATTCGACCATAGTAAAGCAAGTAGCTAAAACTAGACAATTGATTGCATACAAATTACAAAAACAATAATGCCAAATGAAGAGAATTGAAAAAAAAATGTAAATCTAGAAGATAGGAAACTTTAAAGCCAAATGAAAGATATTTTAAGAAATAAATATGTTTTCAATAAAGGTTTCAAGAGCATGCCTATTCTATGTTTGAGCTATCTTTCACTTTCAACATAATATTTTTCTAACAATGCAATGTTATAGTTTATCAAAAGAGAGATTGTTCAAGAAAGTTGTATAGTTCATTTTGATCATGTATAATCCTACTATGTAGTGAATAAAATTTCTAATGAAAGCATAACATGTAATGGTTTTTAATTTATTAATATATCTTGTAACCACATATAAATGTATAAACTTAAGAAACTATTTAAGTAATGCATAAAACAACTAAATCACTAAAACAAATCAAACCCTAGCATGTATACTATGAAAAATAAACAAAGAGTTCCACTTTGAAAATAAAAGTGCCCTCATATCAAGCTCAAGAGAGATGTGCAAACTTTATACCAACTAATTTTCCAAGCTAGGAGGAAAGAAAGGAAGAAGATCAGGTTGTGTGTAATATGAATCCAGACCAAGAGCCAAAAGTTGTGGAAGAGGTGAGGGAAAACTACCAATTTGAGAAAGCCAATGAAAGGAACACAAGAGATATTTGCAATGGAGTCTTGAGGGATCAAGGATAAACCCACAATATTTAAGAACATTTTAGATAGCAATGTTCACCAATGGAAGCTGAAATAGAGTACGACATCCCTTGTCATAAAGAAAGCTATTGTGCCAAGCAAGAACCAAGAGAGATTCAAGGAGGTAGCCAAGATTTGAGTGTGAATGATCAAGTAAGAATATAATATTAGAGATGTAGGAGATAATGAATGTCTAGGCTCAAATTAATGAGAAAGAGGTATATATCTCAACCCTAATCTGCCAACAAGCCAAAAACTAGTTGTTTTTTATCATTTGAGACCAAACCAGGGTCTTTTTCATGTATTTTACCTAGGCCACAACCTAGGATGTGGATTTTTTGAAGGAAATATATGGCCTAGGCCTCAATTTTCCTCCCTATGCTATTACTTGGGTCAAACAGAGGCCTGGAGTGGTCAACAAGTTCCTAAAAGGGGCACAAGGGGTCCCTAGAGAGCCTGTTTGGTGTGAGAAAAGACCAAGATGGACTAGGGATGTGTGGGGGATGATAATAACATGTGTTAAAGGTCCAAGAGAGTGTTATATGTCTCTAAATATGATAACTAGGGTCAGTAGTCTACACATAAGTCAATGTGTAATCATAGGGAGGAGTAGCATCATGGGAATTATGATTACATATGCCCTTAATGTATAAGTAATTACTGTTTGAATGAATAAGGAGTGTTTTCAAATACCTAGAAGCTACACAAAATCAAAGGAAAGCAAGAATGGAAAAGATAAAAGGAAACATTACCTATGCTTACCAAATAAAGATGGTATTAAAAGAAGTTAATGGTGTAATCCATGGCTGAGAGTGAAAATGCTACATAATCCACAATCCATCTTTAGCTCTTACAAAGAAAGGACACAAGTGAAATCAAATCAAATCATACTATCTAGAATGATATTCACTAAGGTGTCATGCCTAGTGTTCTCCCTATGAGGGATATGGGTGAAGTAAATGTCTTCAAAGAAGGAGAGTAAATCACACACCACTTTAAAGAGGGGGAGAAACTCAGAGCTAAAGATGGCCTAGACACTGGTGAACTGAGACACAACTAAGAGTTTGTCATAGAATAACTACACATAACATGTACCTAACTCATAAGCATCATTCAAGGCACCAATGATTGCATGATACTCGATGGCATTATTTATCTCACTGACAAGGAAGAAACCAAATGGAATAAGCTCATGGCCCCATGGATCATTGATGACTCAAATTTTAATTACTAGTCTTAGGTTACCCTGAATTCTACCATCTATGTGAATCACCATTAAAATGTGTACCATGATGGGGGTCAAGGACACAAGAATATAAACTACCAAAAGGCAATCTCAAATTAAGGTGGTATAAGCAAGTTACATGAGGGAAATAAATAATGAAACCAACCTATAACCATAGTGGTTGACCAACACCAGCTATGATAAGAGGTAACAAGGGAAATTAGGGGGAAGTTTGGAGAATATGAAGACTAGTCAAGAAGACTAGAGTAAGTATAAACCACCATAACTAGCTAATAACCCTACCTAAAATCATAAATAAAAAGTGAGAGAGGTAGTTATAGTAGACTGACTATGGAAAAGTAGGTAAATGACTAACTAAAAGAAGTATATCAAGTAACTTCTATCCCTAGGTGACTAGAAAATGGGGCACAGGCTTGGGAGGTCAATGGGGACCCAAAAAGGGTCCTTGGGACCAAAAGGGTATATATTAGGCCCAAATAAGCCTCAAAATAAAAAAATGAGGTTGTCAATGCACTCAAAAAATGCCAAAACCCCTAAGACAAAGGTTTCATGATCTAGAATGCAAAAATGAGTAAAACACTCAAAAAGGGACCATAAAAAGCCAAAAAAGTCTAAAAAGAGGGAAAAAGAGAGAAAAATAAATCATTTTCACTCTTGTTTTAACTCTGAGAGAGCTAAAGGAGAGCCCACAAGCAAACAAATCCCAATTATAGAAAACAAGGACATAGGATCATGCCACTGATGCACAGGATGGTCCGGGTAAGTCTTATGAATGAAATTTTTGCAAATTTTATTCATTTTTGGGGTTTGGGAGGCCCTAATCACATTTTGACTCATTTTGGATGATTTGATAGATGAATCATGTGAAATAATGAATCAAAATGATGGGCTTAGAGAGATGGAGAAAATGGGACCCATGGGAGGTCAAATTATGCCCCATGGAATGAGAAAATGGGGAGCCCTATAGGTTTGAATAGGTTATGTGAAATATGATCAAGTGGATATAATTTTAGTTTTCATATTTTCTCATCTATAATATAATAAGTAGTGTCATCATTATTATCATAGTAATCTAAAACATGGCCATATTTCTACTTAGTATTGACCAATAAAAGAAGATCAAATTTTTGGGGCTCTTATGATTTTATTATTTCCTTTAGTCATGGTTCTTTCTATTGATATCCATGTATGTGTACCTCAAAATTTAGTGCCTTATTTATATCTAGAGACAAAGGATGCATTGTACTTGACTCACTTATTTAAACATGTGCATGTTCTCAAGAGGAATGCATTATTTAGGTGGTACCACTATAAAAATGCCTTCAGTTTTAGAATGTATCATTTTTCAAAATTTGAAAGGTTCATCATCAATAGGCATGGATAATAAGTTCCCATCATGTATGAATTTTACACATTGGTGAATTTTATATGGGAAAACTTCCATTAAATTTATCCAAGTTCTACCTAAAATTAAATTATAATGTAATGATTGAGATATTACCTAAAAAGTAGTTGAAACTATTTTTGGTCCTAATGTCACATCCAATATGATTTTACCAACTAAAGGGCTGTGTGAATTATCAAATCCTTTTATGTACATAAATATTTTTTGAATAAGATTAGTTTTAATACCTATGGTGGTTAGCAATTTTATGCTACAAATGTTTAGGCTTGATCCATTATCAATGATCACCTTTTTGATGCCTTTATTTTTCATGGTCACTTTTATGAACAAAGGTAAATTTTGGTCAATAATATCTTTGGATGATATATATATTAGATCAAAGGTAATGAGCTTGGAATTTTTTTTGAAATTTTTAAATATATCCAAAAAATAAGCAGGCTTATTGTTACTTGGAACTTATGTATCATGCAAAGCCTCATATAGGATATCCTTATAAACATTAGATTACATTAGGATCTCAAGGATTGAAATTTTAACATGTATATTGCTCAATAATTTCATATACCTCATATTTTATTAAAATCTTAGGTTTAAGAGGCACCTATTGCATATTTTTAGATGGTAGCATTGGTTGAGAAACCTTACCTCTTTGATTAGTAAAAACATAGACCATTGAATCCAATATAATTCATGGGGAAATAATGGGTGTGGGATGGTAGTTGTCATTTAAATAAGATTTAGTTATAATAAATGGTTGAGAGCATGCACATTGGTGTCTAGATATTGGATCTATAACATTTCAAAAGGAATTTTGAAGAAATATCAAGTTTTGTTTACATGTTAAAACCCTCTCATTATTGGCACAAATTTGAATAATAGTTTTGACAAGAGAATTAATGTTTCAAACCATAGCGACTATCACAAATTGGAACCCAAAATGAGTGATAGACGCATCTATGTTACACATAGTGTATAACAATCAAGGATCAACAATAGAAAATAAAAAACCCTAATTGACTTAGGGTTTGGAGTTTAAAGATTGGGTTCACCAAATTTTTAACCATAAATTTCACACTAGGCTAAAAAAATTTGGCACCAAAAAAGTCTATCAGCAGAATATACCATTATGATCATCTCATCGAGATGAATCCAATGACTACAAATGTGTAAAGGGAATTTTTTTTTCCAAACTATTTTTTTTAGATTTTTTTTCAAAAAAGTGTTTCGAATAATACTACATTGATATAAAAAAAAAATCTTACCAGATTGAAAGATATGTTTTTTTTTCTTCTGCTCATAAAAATCATGCCTTACTAGATCTAAAAAAATGCCACAAGAAACTTTCCCAAATCAAAGCTATGATACCACTTGTAATAAAATTACTTATATGTTTGCATAGAATAATTATATATCACGCTGCATAAGAAAAGATAAGATATCACACATTAATAATTAACAACAGAGTAAAATATTGGATAATATAGTAGAGCCAATTCAAGCGGGAAACCTCTATAACAATGAAATAAGAGCATAATACTTAATATGGTGATCAAATACTAATCACTACCTCTTATATATAGTAGAATTATCCATGGTTATTCCATAGTCTAACCTAATTAAAAATATATAAAAATGAAACAAGAATATAAAAGAGGTATGTAAGCCATAAGTCGACCACACATATCCCAAAGCATGCCAAAGGTTAATGGCATAATAATGTTCCTCACAGGGATGATGAGATGATGTGGAATATTATGGAAGTGATCATGATGACCAAAGTCCCCATGGTAGTGATCATATGCCATTAGATGAGGTTCAATCAGTAGGCACTGATGTTCTTGATAAACATCCCATGAATCTCTAGTCTATAGATGATGATCAAAATCAGCACGCTCATCAAAAACTCTAAAGGAAGGACTAGGAGGATGGGAAGACTCATCATGATAGGGATACCTCACCAATTTGGAATACCTATGACCCACAACATGGATATGAGGATGTTCTTGCTATAGAGTATCCTATCAAGAGAGAGAGGTGGGAAACTCATGTGAGAACTAGTCAAGCCACTTAAAACTAAGCAAGTGTAAGCTCTGTCTCTAGAGGAAGCATGCCACCAATTCTTAGGGGGAGAAGGATACAATTCATTTACCTAAAGGAATTTATCGTAATCATCAATGATCACATGTATCTCATCAGGTTCCAATCACACAAGGGGATCCCCATCACCTCAAATGGGTGAATGAGATATGGCATGAGGCTAAGATGAAACATCTTTAGATGAATGAAGCTCAAATTGGTGAAAATTATATCGAGTCCATTGGCTATAGGTCTACCTATCTTATTCCCTTTAGAATAAGAGAGGGTCTATACCACCATGTTGGGTTAAGGGAACCTCTTGAATCCTACTATGTCTATGGCATTCCATTACAGCCATAACCTACTCATGAATGAGCTCAAAGATGAGACCCTAAATTTGATAGGATTAGCATCCCTAGGGTGGGAGACTAGCCATGTGTGAAATGAAGCAAGAGAAACATGAAAGATAACTAAAAAGGTAGACTGATGGAGAGCTAACAAGTAAAATGACATAAAACCAAAGTAGGGGACAATAACCAAGGCAAAAATTGAAACACAACTGAAATCAAAGCCTAACATCTAATAAAGGGGAGTTGGCTAAAGGAGATCTAAATGAGATAGAAATACTATGAGACCGTATGTGAGTTCCCACTGAGTGTGCCAAAATTTAGTTGCAAGAATATGGATGGGAACACTAGTATTTTTAGGGTATTAAATCAAATCCCTAAGAGGCTAGAAGGCTCAGGGCTTCTATGAGCTATAGGAGATCTATAGTGGCTCTCTAGTTTACCAACTTGCACCAAGCTATAGATAGACTTTTAAAGTATGTTGGGGCTAGCATGATCAAGCACACAAAGGATGCAAGTATCTCTAGTAGATCTGACCATAGTAAATCAAGTAGCTAATATTAGACTATTGATTGCATATAAATTATGGAAACAACAATGCCAAATGAAGGGAGTTGACAACTAAAATGTAAGTATAGAAGCTAGGGAACTTTTAGGCCAAATGAAAGATGCTTTAATAAATAAATGCATTTTCAAGAAAGGGTTAAAGAGCATGCTTAATCTAGGTTTGAGCTATCTTTCACTTTCAACACTATTGTTTTCTAACAATGCAATGTTTAGTTTAGCAAAAGAGAGAGATTATTGTAAGCAAGTTGTATAGTTTATTTTGAGCATGTATAATCCTAATATATAGTGAATAATGTTTCTAATGTAAGCATAACATGTAATGGTAAATATTTCAAGTAATGAAGATATCTTGTAACAACATACAAATGTATAAACTTTATAAACTATTATAATCAATGCACAAAATAACTAAATCACTAAAACAAATCAAACCCTAGCATGTATACTACAACAAATAAATAAAGATTTTCACTTTGAAAGTCAAATTTACCTCATATCAAGCTCAAGAGAGATGTGAAAACTTTCTACCAACCGATTGTCCAAGCTAGGAGGCAAGAGAGGAATAAGATCATGCTGTGTGTAAGCTAAGTCCAAACTAAGAGCCAAAAGTTATGGAAGAGGTGAGGGATAAACTACCAATCTAAGAAATCCAATGCAAGGAACACAAGAGATAGGTGCAATACAGTCTTGAGAGAGCAAGGAGAAACCCACAAGATTTAATAAAATTGTAAAAATCAATGTGAATCACTAATAGAATTTTTAATAGATTAAGGCATCCCCTATCACAAAGAAAGATATTGTGCCAAGCAAGAACCAAGAGATATTCAAGGAGGCAACCAAGCTTTAAGTGTGAATGATCAAGTAAGAAGATAAGAGTAGAGATGCAAGAGAGATTGAATGTTTAAGATAAAATGAATGAGAAATAGGCATATATCTCAACCCTAATCCACCAACAAGCCAAAAAATAGTCATTTCTGACCATTTGAGACCAAACTAGGGTCTTTTTCATGCGTTCTACCCAAGGTATGGCTTTTATGAAGACAACATGTATCTTAGGCCATGATTTCCTTCCTAAGTCATGGCTTGGGTCAAATAGAGGCTTGGGGTGGTTAATAAGTTCCCAAAAGAGACCCAAGGGACCCTTAGAGAGCCTTTCTAGCATGAGAAAAGACCAAGATGGACTGGGGATGTGTAGGGGATGAGAATAACATGCAAGAAAGGTCCAAGTGAGTGGTAGATGTCTCTAAGTAGGATAACCAGGGCTAGCTATCTTCAAATGAGCTAGTGTGTAATCATAATGAGGAGTAGGGTCATGAGAAGTATTGTTACAATAATTAGGGTATCTATAGCATAATTGGTGACATAGGTTGATGATTCCCCTCGAACAAGTGAGGTTTTATTCTCACTCACTTTATTTAAAAACTAGACATCATATTCCCTATAGTGATGGGATTTAACATGTTTCATTTTTATAGGATGTGGAGAATGAGGAATACTTTATCTGATGGGAATATTATTTTATATATAAGGAATATAAGACATCACTCCCAACCTTATAAAATTATATAACAACTAAAATATCAATTTTTCCTCTACATGTCTCTCCCAATCAAAAGATTTTGATGGAAAATTTTAAGCCTCATATTTGGCCACCACATTGATCCTTATTTCAATTTATCACATATATTGAAGGAGTTCATCACCCTATAGACATGTGTATTATCCATATGAATGGCTCAAATTGGATGATGTGATGACCTTATTTGTATATTTCTACTAGGGTGACCTAACCCCATCCCATCTAGCATATATGTTACTATTTGTTGGTAGGATATCTCATCAAGGTTATATAAGAATTCACATCAACTTTGAATCTCCAAACATGCCACAATAAAAATAAAGGTGACATATTAATAAAGCATATCAATGCTATTTTAGGACATATGTGACATTGTATAGAGTTTCATGACATGTTCCAAGCACCTGGATGAAGAATGGGCATGTCTCTTCATATCACACAATAGTATATTTCCATGTTATTATATTGGAATTTTCATCTAAATTAGGCCCTTTTTCATAACAAATTATTTTTTGCAACTTGATGCACTTTATATTAAAAAAGTTGATGTAACATAGATGCTAGTGTCAAGAGGCTAGGTGCAACATTCATTGATGCAACATGCATGAAAAATTAATGTTTTAGTAAGTGTGTTATTCTTTGCATCAAGAAGAGTATTGGAGTATTTAAAAATAATAATTTTATGGGAATTATCTATGTCAAAAGTCATGCACTAGAAATTATGTTAGGTATTGTTTTTAAAATTTGAAATTCAATGAGACTTTTCTCTTGCATGAGAAAGTGTGTATTAGTGGGTAGGTTTCAATATTTGTGTTAGGAGATTGTATTTTTGAATTTTATTGCATAATACATTTTTTTAAAGTTTTATTTTTTTGATAACTAAATATTTATATTATTATTTACATTATTTTTGTAGTTTTAAAATAATATTATTTTTGTAGTTTATATGATTAAAATTTCAATAATTATTATTGGAGTAATTAACAAAAATTTAATACAAAACTATAAATAAATTAAATACTATAAATTAATAATAATTATGAAATATAATGGTTATGTCAGAGTTTAATATATTCACTATCATCAATAAAAATATATAAAGGGAGGTATTGGGCATAAAATTATAGTTTTCCCCTCTCATAAGTAATCTTGGTTTCCTTTTGTTCAAACCCAAAAATGGATTCTGAAAGAAAAAGACCATTGACCCAGAAATAGATTCTAAAAACAAAATAAATGGGCATAAAATTATATTTTTTCCCTCTCACAAGGACACACAATGGACCATGGAGACTGTTATTTCTCATATGGGAATGAGGATGCCCCAAATGTTGAAGACTTAATATTATGCTTTGGTTAAAAATTTTGAAAGAAATATTCTTGGTTTTCTTAGGATATTAGGTTTATGTATTCCCTTGAGCTACTTCATCTTCTTTCTCTTAGTGATTGTAATTTAGGTTTTATTTTTTGGGGTGAGGGCCCATAGATAATTTGTTTGGTTTATACCTTCCACAAAAGTATATATTTATAATTTAAAAATATTTATGGAGGTGACATCATTTTCATAATGAAAAAGTTGATAGAAAAACTTAATGTAAAAAATCTTAATGTCTAGTCATTATTAGCCCTCAGGGGTTGGCCCAACTAGTTGAGAGAGTTGGTTTTAGGTGTTCATACTTGGTAATTCATGGGTTTGAATCCATAATTTATCTTCTCTACATAGAGTGGGGTATTTCTATAGAGCTAGGGGATATAGTGGTTGTTTGGGGTTCAACCTCAACTCTTTGGATCTCCATATCATTCATTGCCACTAATTCCCTACTATTAAAAAAATATCTACTCATTATTGTGTTCAATACAGTTGTCACATTTGTTTGTTTCTCTATCATCCACATTAAAACTCTTTTCATGTAAAATAAATGCAACATCAAATATTAAGACCAATGTTAAATTTAAAATAAAATAAAATATTTTTTAAATAATTGAATTTCTATTATAGTTGAGCTATGATTTAATATTTAAGTTTTCAAAAATAACTCACACATCAAGTTCTAAAATGGGAGTTGAATGTTCCTTATTTTTTAAAAACTCATTTAATTAATAAATTAATTAAGTGTATATCATATTGTAAGTAAGATTAAAACCTAAAATAAGTTAAACATAATATATTAATAAGTTCAACCTCAACTCTTTGGATCTCCATATCATTCATTGCCACTAATTCCCTACTAGTAAAAAAATATCTACTCATTATTATTATCATTATTGTGTTCAATACAGTTGTCACATTTGTTTGTTTCTCTATCATCCTCATTAAAACTTTTTTCATGTAAAATAAATGCAACATCAAATATTAAGACCAATGTTGAATTTAAAATAAAATAAAATATTTTTTAAATAATTGAATTTCTATTATAGTTGAGCTATGATTTAATATTTAAGTTTTCAAAAATAACTCACACATCAAGTTCTAAAATGGGAGTTGGATTTTCCTTATTTTTTAAAAACTCATTTAATTAATAAATTAATTAAGTGTATATCATATTTTAAGTAAGATTAAAACCTAAAATAAGCTAAACATAATATATTAATAATTTTAATACTGAATAAAAATGTTTTAAAAATTATAATATTAATATATTTATATGCTATGACTATAATTACCAATTAATTTCTTACTTTGATACCTTATATCACATCAATGTTTTTTGTTAGAGTTTCTAAACCTTCACTCAATGTCTCCAATATGTGATCATATGGAATCTTGATTTCAAAATTCAAAGGTTTTTTTTGTTGAATAAAAGAAAAAGGAAAAGATCTTAAAACAAAATACAAATATTAAACAAAAAATATAGTAAACTCTTAGTAATCAATTGATAATATAAACACTTACATAAATCTTCATGATATATTTTTGGATCATATTATTTTTTATGAAATGTAAATTCTCTTTGATAGCACTACACTAACATATCTTATACTAGTGGTAAAATGTGAAGAATTTTTTTAGCTAGACACGTTGAATACTCTAATTATAAAAAATTGCACTATTGAAAAAAATAATTAAAATTTTATTAAAAAAATTAATATGATAGATGTGTATGATTAAAAATTCAACTTACACCCCTAATTTTGTGGCAATCAAAGCTCAATGTTGGCAGGAATTGATAGGGTAGCTTGCATTGTTATAGAATGAAACCTTTATGCTTGGGTGTGATTTCAATGCCATGCTAAATGGTATGGAGAAGAGATGAGGTTAGGATAAATGAATTTAGTCTCATAAGGATTTTACCCATTTCATGGAAGTAGTGGAGCTTAGAAGAATGTTTGGATTGCTTCTTGATTTTCCTAGAGTGCTTGAATAAGGACTGGGTACTTGAAAGTAATATTCTCCCAATTTCTAGTTTGGATCATGCACCAATTGAAATAAGAGTTTATAAATATAAGGAACCCATATTTTACCCCTTAAAATTTGAGCTCATGTGGCTTTAGGACCCATCACTCCATGATTTAATTAAATATTGATGGGACAAGGCTCCTCCCTTGGTTGGCACTAAGATTTGTGTGATGAACAAGAAACTCATCCATATCAAGGCTTGTCTTAAATATTGGAATCAAGTGAGTTTCAAAAATATCTTCAAAGAATTAGAAAGAGTGGAATCTGAGTTATAATTCATTAATAAATTTTTTTTTTCACTTGGTATGGATGCTAATCTATATACGGCTAAAAATTCCCTCTTGGTTGAGCTTTCAGAGCTTCATCTTAGAGAAGAAGTTTATTATAAACAAAAATTGAGGGAGGTTTGGCTTAAGGAGGGGGATAAGAGCACTCTTTTTTTTCACAACTCCACAAGAGTAAGGAGATCTTATAATCATATCTCCAACATTTCATCCAGGGATGGCATTATTTTAGAGTCTACCTCAATGACTAAAAAGGAGGCAATAGGTTTTTTTGAAAACTTTATTTATTGCCTTGAGCCTTATTCTCTTAGCGCATAGTCTAGAAGTCTAACTCATATCCCTAAGATAATCTTTGATCAACAAAATTTGATTTTAGTGTCTCCTTCCACCAATGAGGAGATCAGGTCAGTGGTGTTCTTTGTGGGCAAAGATAAGTCCCCTAGACCAAATGGGTTCCCAACAATGATTTTTAGTCTTTCTGGAACATAGTTGGTCCTAAAGTGGTAAGTATATTGAATGAATCTTGGCTAAAATAATGAGTGGATTTAGTATCAATAATACCTTAATATCTCTAATCTTGAAAGGGGATATTTGATCCACTTATAGTGATTTTAGTCTGATTTCATTATGTAATACCATTTATAAAATTATTTCAAAGGCCATTGCTTTCAAGGTCAAACCCATTCTTTATTCCATAATTTCTAGTGAATAAGGAGGTTTCATCCCATGTAGGCAAACTCGGTTTGGAATCATAACTCATGAAGTAGTTAATTCTCTTCTTGGAGCTCAGTGAAAAGGTATGATTATAAAATTGGATTAGGAAAACCTATGATAGAGTCCTTTGGAGATTTTTGATCAAGATGTTGGAAAAGTTTGGATTTGATAAGCAATGGTGGAATTGGATATTTAGTTTTATTTCCAACCCCAGATTCTCTATTTTAGTCAATGGAAAACCCTCTATCCCCTTTTTTTCATCATAATGGTAGAATCTCTTAGTAGAGCTATTTTGGGTGCTCAGGTTGAAGGAAATTTCTAGGGCATTAAAGTGGTTAATGGGGTGGAAAATTTCACCCATCAGTAGTTTACTGATGATACGGTGCTTTATGGTGTGGCCATTATTTAGTAAGTAAACAAGTTGAAATTTTTTTTGCTTAGTTATGAAAAAGCCTTGCAGCAATTAGTGAGTGAAATCAAATCAAAAATATATTTTGTGAATATTGATAGGATGAATCAATTTCACATTTCTAATATTTTGAATTTCAAAATTGGTATCCTCCCAACCAAGTATTTGGCAGTCCCTCTTTTTGGGGGGTCTAAAAATGCAAGATTTTGGGATAACCTCTTTGTGGTTTTTAGGGTTCATTCAGAAGCTTGAAAGGATATATGGTTATCTCTGGTAGGTATGATCAGTCTCATCACATCAATTATTAGTGCCCTCTTGATATATATGATGTCAGTTCTTTCTCCACCAATCAAAGTGCTTAATGAAATCAATAGAATCATGAAAAAATTCTTATGGAAAGGAGTGTGGATAAAAATAAAGTTCCCCTTATGAAATGGAATAAAGTGTGCCAAACCCAATCTAGTGGGGGAGTGGGAATCAAGAATATTACTATTCAAAACTTGGCTTTGGGAGTGAAGCTGGTGTGAGGCATAGTGTTTCGACCACATGCTGCATGGAACAGGCTTCTATAACAAAAGTACTTGGGTGATTTTGATACCATAAACATCATCTTAGTGTGGAATCCTCCCAAGGGTTTGCACCTTTTTGACTTCATAATCAAATGTCACCCTATCATTACAAATCATTTTTATTGGATAATTAAAAATGAGTGCAAAGCTAATTTTTGGGTGATTCTTGGAATGGTCATAAGCCTATTCAAGAAACCCCAGGCTTGGAAGAGGCTAAATCATTTGGGGATGAGTTGGGAAAGTTTGAGGTCTCTCTTGAAGGATTTCCTTTCTTATCCTGAGTGCCCTCTAAAGAGTGTATTTAATAACTTTTGGATTATTTATCTAGCTATCCTAATTTGGACATTATGGAAATAAAGGAATCAAATAATTTTTGAAAATAAATATTATCAAATTATTGAAGTCATTCAAAAGATTGAGGTTACAATATCTGAAGTCAATTATAATCATGACAAAAGATGAAAATTCTTGCTTTTTGAATGGGACAAATATATCCCTATAAATTGGCTTATTTTTAAATCTCCTCCCATTAATGGGTCATGGGTATCTATAAAATAAGGTTCACAGAGTAGAAAATGTAGTTTGGGATCCACCCCCTCTAAGATTTTTCAAAATAAATTTTGATGGGGTAGATCAAAGAAATACAGGAGCTTTAAGGGATGAATATATCATTTATTATTATGCAAAATCATTAATAAGAGTGACATCCTTTAGATTAGTTGATGGAACTAACAATGAAGTAAAATCCCAAGTGTTATCTTTGGGAATCAACTTGGTTAGGTAATGTGGAATCAAAAAGGTGATTTTAGAATGGGATTTTATGGTTATGATTTAGGCTTTGATAAATTAACATGCCTACACTTGGCACATCAAAAAAAATTTGGGCCAATCCTAGGATATTCTAAATTTTTTTACTCAATGGGAGGTGTCACATTTCTTTTGGGAAGCAAACAAACAAGCAGAATTCTTTACAAACCAAGGATCAATCAAGAAGTTAAATTTGTTAGAGACAATAGATAGGGTGATTGGCCTATTCTCCCCCCCCCCTTTACTTCCAATTAATTTTTATTTGGAGTATGTGGGTTGTTCTACATTATTTATATTAAGTTTTCAATTTGGTGGTTGTAATCATCACTTTAGACGTGACATTCATAAGGAGAAATGTTTGAGGTGGTGGCTCATGTCACTCTGAGTTTATTATTGCTATGATTTTTGGATGATTTATCCATGTTATTCACATTGGGTAAATTTTATGTGTTGGCTTTAATCACTCACTATAATTTTGGATGAGTAGTGTAATGGAGAGGTACATGTAATTATCCCTTAGTGAACCTTTGGTAAGGGTACGAGCAAAGTGCCATGATATGTCATTTAAAGGTTATGTGAGTGATTTTAGTCTTGACCAAACACATATTTGTTATATAATAAAGCCAAATTTTAGATGCTATCAAAGCCCAGGTAGATTTTATTTTCCTTGAAATGCCTCATAGGGTTAAGGTGAAATCATATTTGGCTTCCTTTTTCCTAGGTAATATTGTGCTAATTATTGAGGATAGATAACTATTAAAAATTGTGGTTGAAGGGATGATTAGGCCCAACTAGAAAGTAGGTTTGAAGGTTGCATTTTTTGGGTTTCATTCTAAGATCCCTATTGAGCTTCTTTTTTTAAGTAGAGAAATGTAGGACTTGTCCTTATTTTGGTTTTTAAGGAAGTGTAAATTTGATTGGTCTCATATTTGGCCTTCATAGAGAAAGTTCAAGAGATTGTTAGGGCTCTAGTGTACTTAAGCAAATAAATTTCAATGGTAGATGTGGATGTGATGCATTTTATGATTTATTTTCTATGAATGATGATGGATACCCACTCCTTTATATGGGTTTGAGATATGGTTCAGATTATTTGAAAGGTTTTTGAGGGTGGTAGGGTCTTTCCACCCCCTAATAGTATGATTTCTAAGGGAACTTCACAGGCTAGTACTATGATGGTAGATGAGTAGGGGATAGAGGGGTATCAGCTCCACATTTAGTTTCTAAGGCTAACATAGGTGTGTCTATGGGTGTGCTAGTGTCATATTAGTAGGAGGTTGTGGTGATCGACATGGTGGTCACTATGGGACATGATGAACAAGCTAGGATCATGGAATATGATGGAAATTCGGAAGCTCTTCCTAAGATGGTTTAGTTAGACATAAATTTTTAGTTATTTATCATTTTTGGGTCCCTATTTGGTTCTTTTTTTATGCATGGTTCTATTTAGTTGACATATACAAAGTAGTTTCTCATATACTTGAATTACTATGTTATCATTTTTTTGGTTTTTTGTAATCTTCCAAGTGTGGTGGTTTTGCTCTCTCATTCTATCATGGATGATCATTTGAGGCTTATGAGGTTTTTGAAATGCTTTTTACTATGGGTGAGGGTCCCCATTAACCCTCAATTATCTATAAAATAAAATTCAAGTTACACTCTTTGTAAGCCTTTGTGACATGTGTGATAAGTAATTAGGTTACTATGAAGACTTGTTTATTCTACTTTTAGGTATCGATAATTTTTTGTTCCTTATTCTTCTTGCCAATATTTCCATACATTTTTATCAAAATTGTATACCCATCCTTCATATAACATGTGGTATGCTTATTCTTCCATTTTTTCTCTTGGTTTTCCATAATTTTATTGTATGTTAAATATCTTACCCTTCTAAGAGCCTTATATATATGTCTATGTGTATTTTCTCATTAATATCCTCCTCATAATCTCTTTGTATCATTTCAAATGGATGATGTTTTTTATGTTTATTAAAATAATGTCACTTTAGATGAGTTAATTAATCAATATTGGATAAATTCATAATCACATATTTCAAGTGATAAAAAATTCTATCCAACTTTATTTTCCAAACCTCACCTTTTTTATTCATCTAAATTATTACATCTATGATCCCTATAAAGCATTTATTATACTCTAGAGGGATGTTAATATTTCATTTATGTTTTAATTTTAACCTAGATAAAACTATTTTTGGAGATTTGTCAATGATGTCTCTAAGGTGACCAAGGATTTTGATGAGGTGTCATGTTTGATAGAATGACAATGACAAAGTGTGCTTCAATGAGCCTTAGTGTTCCTTCATGGTTATTTAGTGTTTGATAGAATAAGGATTTTGATGGATGATATTATTGTTATGGACATGTTTTAGAGTCCCTATGGGGTGTCAAGAGTGCTTAGAATGAGTATGGAAGTGAATGGATCTCATTTGGTAGTTCTTTGTTTCATCTAGAATTTTTGGATTCAGTGGCAGAAAATCTAAGTTGGTAGCTTGTTGATGTCACCATCACCACGTGTGGATTAGTCTAGGGGAGTTGGTTATATGGTCATGATCACATTAGTACCTAGTTATTATACACTATAATTAAGTTTATGTTTCGAAGTGCGATCAAAGATATGAGGGTACAAAGTTGGATTCTTAGACAAAATTCACTAAGTTCCCATACTTAGCCAAATTGATGAGGTTATCATTCACATACATGGAGGTGTCAAGATAAAATGATCATATGGGTTTATTCATTTTTGTGCCTAGTTTATATGCACTAAATTTTAGATCATGTAATGAATCAAATCAAAAGATATATATTGGTAAAGTTTGGATCCTAGGTAAAATGACTTTGTTTTTCCATACTTAGCCAAATTTGCATGTGGCAAGAAAAGATGAGTAGGCATTTTGATGATGTTATAGTTCATACATGTGGTAGTCTCATAATAAGTTGATAATATTAGTTTTTTTAGTTTTGAGACTAGTTTATTTGTGCTAATTTTTAGATCATGTGATGAAGCGCATAAAAAGATATTCATGTGCAAAGTTGGCCTTCCAAGTAGTTTTTGACATAGTTGGATATGTGATAGAAAATTTGGAGAGAAGGCATTTTAATGGCATTATATCTCACATGTGTGAGGTTTCCAATATTTGTTTGTTACATGGTTGAATTCTCCTATGTGAGGAGATCATATGGTCCAATTTTTAGAACATGTGCTTGAGCAAAGCAAAAGATATGGAGGTGTAAAGTTCACCTTCCAAGTAGATAAACAAGGTTCCCATACTTAGTCATTTATGAAAAAGTTAAAGTTAGATCAAGATCGATGAAGTGCATTTCTCCAAGAAGTCAAGAAACATCAATATGAGGACAAGTACATTATGTTTAATGCTAAGTAGAAATAAATATCGATATTATTTTAAGGATCAATGGTTAGTAAGAGATCATGTAGTTAGAGATCAATGGTGCGTATTAAATTCAAGAGGTCAAAGTGATAGTTGTTTAGCTATGTTAAATATTGAACTACGTATAGGGTATTGATAGAGTACGTGAGGTCAAAGTTGTAAGAGTGTATGATATGAACTCAACATATTCAAGGTTTAACATTTGAGTATTAGAACCTATGTGTTAAAGATAAAACAAGATCGATAGTGCATTTTTAATCTGAGTATTAAGGACATGAGATGTGATCATGGTGTTTGAGGTTTAATTATGACCATTTGAATTTAAATATTTGAATTTTACAAAATAAAACACTGATGTTTGGTTTTTATGCCATATCTTTTGATCAAGAATGAATTTCTCATGGTATAAAAAATAAAATTGTAAAGGAATCTAAGGTACATCTAGAAATATGGATTTAAAGATTTGAAAGTGTGTATAGATAAATAGTTTGAGCTCTAAAGTTGAATGTGTTTTTATGTATGTCCTGTAAGTAACTTGAGAAGGGTATTTGAGCTTGTTTTGATGTGTTTTTGATATCTCTTGATGAATTAACTATTTGGGAGTGTTGTAGACTCCATGAGGATGATTTATGTGATCTTTAGAGGTTTAACCAATCAATATTATATATGAACAAAGGTTAAGAATTTGATTATGTTCTTAATGGTTACTGGTAGAGACAAGTTGAAGGTGTTATGAGCTAAGTTAAAGAATCAAATGATCATGGATATGTTTTATAAGTCTCAAATACTTATGAGAAGTAATTGGTTTTCATAGTATGATCCTGATCAGATATGGAGAATCATATTAGACTGACTATATTTTTACTATGTATGGCCAATTTGAGTGGTCATCTTAAGGGAGATAGTTTGAGGTGTTTTGGCCTATGTTGGAGTGTCCAAGGCACATGGAGATGTTTTAGAGATCTCAAAGGTTCTATTTATATGACTTGTTCATGTGTTTATGTGAGAGATTTGTGTGTTTGATTTAAAAGTGTGTGATTGTGTTTTCTATATATGAAGACCTGAAGAGTGAGGTGACCTAATGGTAGGTTCAAGTGTGGATTTGGTGTTCTAAGTGGCATAAACCTATGTGGGTGTGACTAAGGGTTTATGTGGATTAGACCTATGCTTTCGGAAGTGGTCTTGAGTTTATATTTTTCTTGTTCAAGTGATAAGTGGGTTAATAGATCTCTATAAGACCTATAAATGCTACAAGGGCCTTATTAAAAGGTGTAGTTACTTAAGGGTGACCCATAGAGTTATGGCCAATTGATGAAGATTGATTTGAGTCATGTATTGATGTAAGAGAAGCCTTAAGGGTTAATTCAAGTCTAATTTTTGACCAAGAAGTTATTTATCATAAAGGCTCTATATATAGTGAAACCAAAAGAGATGGTTTCTAGGTTTATGAGAGTGGTGTGTGCATTGAAGCAAAGAAGAGAAGAGGTTGAGTGTGCCTAATGGTTGGGTTGATGAGTAGATCATATTGATGACTACTAGTATGATTTATAGGTCATATTTATGATATCTAAATAGTGATCTTACAAGTTGAGGATGAGTGAAGGAAAGATAGTGTCTATGTGAGCTTGGTGGATGATCTGAGAGACAGTTCAGAGTGTGGAATATGTGTATGACCATTTGGTCATGTTGTTGATGTGGCGATAGAGTTTTTTATAAAGAGTGAAGAGTGATCTAAAAGGTGGATTTAGATACATTAAGTGTGTAGAGTTAAATAAGTGGGGTTAGTTGGGATATGTAATGTGTCTTAATTGATCTTTATTTGTTGGTTCAAGTATGTAATTTAATTTGACCAATAGGGAGTGTTGAGTGAATGTGAAGAGTGATAATCATAATTCCATCATCAGGTGTTGAAGACATTAGTTAAATTTGGAGGTGTTCAAATTTGGGTCTAAAGGACTTGGTCTTCCTTAGGGGTAGTTGTTCCTTATGAAACAAACATTTCACTAAAGGTAGGTGGTCTAAAGGAATAGATCATCTTAGGGGTAGGTGCTCCTTATGGAATATGTGTTTCACTAAATCTTGGTCAAGAGGACATGATCAATCTATAGTTTGTAATACCTTATAGGATAATTATTCTAAGTGTTTTTAGGCTTGAGAGTGGCTCTTATTCTCCAAGAGGGTTTCCCATGTATGTATTGTGTTATGTACTTGATCTTTCACTATCTCTCTTTTTCATTGATATGAATAATGTGTATGATTCATGGATTCTTGTGGTAATTGATTAAGAGTCAAAAAGGATTGTATTTGAATTTGGATTATCTGGGCTCACTGATTCATCGCCCCTCTCAGTGATTGTACCTCTAACAATTGGTATCAGAGTAGGTCCTTTGGAGTAAGATTAACAACTTGAAGGATTTTTTAAGTGGGTAAAAACATGGATAAATAGTTGAAGAAAGAGAATCAATAGTGGAAGAATATGATCAAGGCACTTGAGGAATAGATATATACTTTGAAGAAAGATGCTAAATAAGATAAGAAGGTTATCAATGACCTAAATTTTTAGCTAAAATATTCCAAGGCAAGTTTTAGTTCAAAATAAAAGGACATCATGAATAATGAAGAAGTTTGCCATGATAGTGTTGATGAAGAAGTTTTATATGATAGCGAGGAAGATGAAGTGGATCTAGTAGCTGAGATCATAAGTAGGTATCACAAGATGATGTATGTGATCAAATTCTTGAAGTATAATTTAGCTTTCTTGAGGGAATTTTGTTAGAGCAAGTATGTAGAATAAAATATGACATGGCTAAAGAAGCTAAGAGTGATCAAGATATTTTCCAAATTCTTAGAGGTCAGCTGATGGTTGTTATTTCAAGTATAAGAATTAAAGAAGATGAGTGTATTCAATTGGAAACCAAGCTAGATTCATTAAAGAATGAGCATGATCAATTTTTTGTCAAAATAAGAAAGATTGAAGAAGATAAAAATAAGCTAGACCACGTCAAGAGTAATGAAAGAAGACTAGTTAGACAACCCAATTCAATAAGGTATGTAAGTTATTTTCATGGCCGTTATCATTTTTGCTATCAATATGGTCATAGGGCAAGATATTGTATAAAGATGAGCTCTAAGAATGAGTTCACATGGAGCCTTGGAAGAAGGATCAATTAATCATGGATAAGTCATAACACAAATCATTCAAGAGGTATGTTGAATGATATTGTCTACTACAATTACAATAAGATAGGATATATTGCTAGATTTTGCAAGGATAGTTTCAAGAAGTACTCAAGTCTTAACAAAAAGAAAGATGCTCTTACTCAATGGTGTTGAGACCAAAATATATGAAGGATAATAATGATCAAGGTTGAATACTTGCTATAGCAAAGTAGGAATCAGACATGAAGAAGATACAGGAATGCCAAGAGAATTTGTCTTCTCTTTAGATAGGAAAAGAAGATCACGATCATCATCAAACAAAAGGTATGAATGATCTTATTTATTTTAGATATCATAAATTTGGTCACATTTCTAGGTATTTAAAGAATAGGTTGAATGTGTTCTCAAATTAAAATAAGGTTTATGGATCCCCTAATCCTATCATAAGAGATTAGACTAAGACCAAAAATGGTTTGTTTGCCATGATAGATATGAAGGGAAGATAAGAGTTTATGTTGAAAACATTTATTGACAAATTTGAAGAAAATAATGAAGCTAAGGATTCATTTAAAGTCAAGAAATACTACAAGATATATGATATTATTGAGATATGAGACTCTCCAGAGTTTTGGGACTTTTAGTCTCTGTATGTCAAAGGGGTGTTTCTCTCTAAAATTCAAAGAGATACTTTACAAAAAGAGGAATCATGATGGATGTTAGTTGGAGCTTGATTGTTGTTGCAAGATAAAGGTCATGAGAAGATGTGTTGGCTTATTATGAAGGATTTTGTTGATTGATTGGCCTGTGTGTGAAAGGTCTAAAAGGAGGAAATGGATGTTTCTAGGTGTCTAATCAAGGATGATTAGGTTTCAAAATATTCTATTGCATAAAAAGGTATGTTTATCTTATTCAAATGGTCTCAAGATATGTTTAGGGTTACTAGTTTTTAAGGTAATAACTTGTCAATTTCTATTGCTCAAATTGATTGATCAAGTGTTGAAAGATTATAAGACAAGGTTGATATGGAGGATGAGGAAAATGTGTTATCATATCTTTGATATCATGAATAAGGTCTCTAAGTTATATTGATGATAAGTTGTGTATGCCATGGAGTTAGGGGAGATAACTCAGTTAGTTTGAATGGCTTGAGGAGCTATTCATGATGTGAGGGGGAGCTTTGTAATTGGTCAGGTCCTAGGATTAGAGGACTATGTAGTTAAATCTGAGAGAGAAGGAATGGAGTCAATCGTATTGATTCATCATTATTAGAAATGGTCTGAAGATGTTAAAATAAAAAGGTGCCTAAGCTCAGGTGATTTAGGGGGAGTCCCTCTTAATTTTTTCAAGGTAATTTCATGCATTTCATGTTGTTCATGAATGTTTTGCCTTCATCAAAGTTATGTATGATCAAAAGAGTGTAGTCATAGAGCATGTTTAAGAATATCAAGGTGAGAAGATGTTTTCTCAATGTTAAGGGGAGTTTGTATCATCTCTTAGAGATGATATATTCCTATTATTGGTCCTTGATGTCTTTTTGGTCTGCAAGATCATAAGTTTAGCTCACTGTGTCCTTGAGTCAAAGGGGGAGAAAGAACCTGAAGAGAGAGATAAAATTTGAGCATAAGCTTTGTATTAATGTTTGACATCAATGAAAAAGGGGGAGATTGTTGGAGGTTTTTAAATGATGTCTCCAAGGTGACTAGGGATGTTGATAAGGTGTCATGTGTGCTAGAATGACAATGACAAAGTGTGCTTCAATGAGCCTCAGTGGTCCTACATGGTTATTTAGTGTTTACCTGAGTGAGGCATTTGATGGATGATATTTTTGGTATGGACATGTTTAAAAGTCCCTATGGGGTGTCAAAAGTGATTATAATGAGTGTGGAAGTGAGTAGATCTCATCTGGTAGTTCTTTATTTCATCTAGACTTTTTGAGTCCAGTGGTAGAAAATATGAGTAGGTAGTTTGTTGATGTCACCATTCCCACATGTGGATGAGTCTAAGGGAGTTGGTCATATGGTTGTGATCACATTATTCCCTAGTTATTATGTTCTATAATTAAGGTCATGCATTTAAGCATGGTCAAAGATATGAGGGTGCAAATTTGGCTTCTCAGATAGAATTCACTAAGTTCCCATACTTAGCTAAATTTGCAAAAGGGTTCAAGCAAATCCAACTAAGAATGTTGATGAGGTCAGAATTCACATGCATAGAGGTGTCATAATAAAATAATCATATATATTTGTTCATTTTTGTGCCTAGTTTTTATGCATTAAACTATAAATCATGCAACAAAGCGTGTTAAAAGATATGCATGTGCAAAGTTGGGCTCCTAAGCAGATTGACTGTGTTTTTCCATACTTAGACAAATTTGCATGTGGAAAGAAAATCTTAGTAGGTATTTTGATGATGTTATAATTCACACATGTGTTAGTCTTAGAATAAGTTAATCATATGGGTTCGTTCAATTTTGAGCCTAGTTGATTTTTGCTAATTTTTAGATCATGCGATAAAGTTCATCAAAAGATATTCATGTGTAAAGTTGGCCTTCTAGGTAGTTTTTGACATAGTTGGATCTATGATAGAAAATTTTGAGAAGGAATTTTAATGGAATTATATCTCACATGTGTGAGGGTCCCAGGAGTTATTTGTCACATGGTTGAATTCTCCTATGTGAGGAGAACATATGGTCTAATTTTTAGAACATGTGTCATATGGTCTAAATTTTAGAACATGTGATTGAGCAAAGAAAAATATATAGAGGTGTAAAGTTGACCTTCCAAGAAAATAGTCAAGTTTCCCATACTTCATAATTTATATACAAGTTAAATTTTAAGCAAGATCGATAGAGCGCATTACTCCAAGATGTCTGAAAGTAGTGAGATGAGGACAAGTGCATGATGTTTAATACTGAGTAGAGATAAAGATCAATCTTCTTTAAAGGATCAATAATGAGGGGGAGAACATATAGTTAGATATCAATGGTGCATATTAAATTCAATAGGTCAAATTAAAATTTGTTTATCTATGTTAATTATCAAATTATACATAAGAGATTGACAGAGTGCATGAGGTCAAAGTTCTAAGAGTGCACAAAAAGAGGTCAACATGTTCAAGGTTTAACATTTGAGCATTGGAACTTATGTGTTAAAGATTGAACAAGATCGATGGTGCATGTTTAATCTAATCATTGAGGACACAAGATGCAATAATGGTGTTTGAGGTTTAACTGTGACCATTTGTGTTTGAATATTTAAATTTTGTAAAGGAAAAGCCCAATGTTTGGTTTTTATGCCATATCTTTTGATCAAGAATGAATTTTCTCATGGTATAAAAATCAAAATTGTAGAGGATTCCAAGTTTAATATATAAATATTAATTTGAAGATATGGAATTGTGTGCAGATAAATAATTTGAGCTCCAAATTTGATTATGTTTGCATGTATGACTTTCAAGTAACCCAAGAAGGGTATTTGAGCTCGTTCTAATGTTGTTTTGATATCTCTTAATGACTTATCTATTTGGGAGTGTTTTAGAATCCATGATGATTATCTATGTGGTCTTTGGAGGTTTTACCAATTGATATTCTATATGAACAAAGGTTAAGAAGTTGATTGTGTTCTTGAAGGTTACTAGTAGAGGCAAGATGAAGGTGTTATAAGCTACGTTGAATAAGTCTCAAAGAGTTATGATAAATAATTGGTTATCATAGTATGCTCATGATTAGTTATGGAGAATCATATTAGACTAATTTTATGTTGACTATGTATGACCAATTTGATTGGTCATCTTGAGTGAGATAGTTTAAGGTGTTTTAGTCTATGTTGGAGTGTCCAAGGCACATAGATATGTTACAAAGATATTAGAGGTTATATTCAAATGACTTGTTCATGTGGTTATGCATGATATTTTTGTGTTTGATTCATAAGTTTGTGACTATCTTTTCTATGTATGAAGACCTAAAGAGTGAGGTGATCTAATTGGTAGGTTCAAGTATGGAGTTGGTATTCCAGGTGGCATGGACCCATGTGGGTATGACTAAGGGGTCATTTTGAGTGGACCTATGTTTTTGGAGTTGGTCTTGAGTTTCTATTTTTCTCATTGAAGTGATAAGTGGGTGAATAGGTCTCCATGAGACCTATAAGAGCTACAAGGGCCTTATTAAAAGGTGTAGCTTCTTAAGGGTGACCCATAGATGTTATGGCTAATCAGTGAAGATTTATGTGAGTAGTGTCTTAATGTAAAAGAAGTTTTAAGGGTTAAGAAAAGTCTAAAAGCTGACCAAGAATTCATTTATCATGAAGGATTTATATATAGTGAAACTAAAGGAGATGGTTTCTAGGTTTGTAGGAGTGGTGTATGAAATAAAGTGAAGAAGAAAATAGGTCGAGTGTGCCCAATGGTTGGATTGATGAGAATATTAGATTGAGGATGATGTGTATGACATGTAGGTCATATTTATTATGTCCAAATAATACTCTTATAGGTTAAGGATGAGCAAAGGATAGATGGTGTCTGTGTGAGCTTAGTGGATGATCTGAGAAATAGTTTAGAGTGTGAACTTTGTGTATGACCATTTGGTCATGTTGTTAATGTGGTGATAGATTTTTTGTTGAGGAGTGAAGAGTGATCCAAAAGGTGACTTTGGATTCATTGAGTGTGTAGAGTTGAATAAGTGTGGTTAGTTGGGATATGTAATGTGTCCTAATTGATATTTGTTTATTGGTTCAAGTATGTAATGTGTTTTGACAAATAGGGAGTGTTGAGTGAAGGTGAAGAGTGATAATCAGAGTTCCATCATCAGGTGTTGAAGACATTAATTCAAAGGTGGAGGTGTTCAAATTTGGGTCTAAAGGACTTGGTCTTCCTTAGGGGTAGTTGCTCCTTATGAAATAGGTGTTTCACTAAAGGTAGATGGTCTAAACGAGTTGATCATATTAGGGGTAAGTGATCCTTGTATAATAAGTGTTTCACTAAATCCTAGTTAGGAGGACATGATTAGTTTCTAGTTTGTAATACCTTATAATAAAAGTAGTCCAAGTGTTTATAGGCTTGAGAGTGGGTTTTATAGGGTTTCCCATGTATGTCTTATATTATGTGTTTGATTTTGTATTGTCTCTCTTGTTCATTGTTATGAATAATTTGTATATTTCATGAATGCTTGTGGTAACTAATTAAGAGTAAGAAAGGATTGACATTGAAGTTGGATTATCGGGGCTCACTGATTCACCCCCCCCTCTCAGTGATTGTACCTCTAACAACTATACCACATGATCATGCATTACTTATTTTAACTCTTTCACATATTTAGACTTTATGAAGGTTCTTCTATAGTTTATGAATAGTTTTGGGGCTATCGTGAAAAAAATACATAATATAAGCTTCATCTTGAATAAAAAATAAAAATTTAAATTCAAACTAAATATACAAACCAAAAATATTTAAGTAAATAACAATGGGATGTTATATTTTTTTACAAATTCAATCAATGTATATATTAAATGTAAAATGTAAAGAATCAAATGTAAAAAAATTTAAAAAAAAAATCTAAAAATTATTTTTTTAGTATTCACTTATTTTATTTTATGTTAAAATTTTGTAAAAACAAATGATGAAATGAATAGTTGTATTAACCTAAATTTTGAACACAAATACTTGATCATGCCTATTATATACCTTTTTGCTATTAATTGACATGTACACTTAATTGACACAAATTTTATCGATTTGACCTATCATAAACATATGAGAAGATATTCTTTAACCAAAAGGCCATTTAATGTCACCTAAATAAATAATATGACTATAGAAAACACATTTACACATTTGTATCCTCTGACATAGACCAAAAATTTAGCACCATTCCTAAGGGGACGAGAACTCCCAATAAGACAAGAAAGACCAACATTTCTACCCCTATTTATTGATCTTATCCTTTCATATAAATAGTTGAAATGTCAAAAAAGAAATTATTCTTACGGTAGACCTTAAGATTCTTAAACTCTCTAATGATTATTTTTCCTTGTTGAACCATAATAAAATCGCTTTCAATCATTCATTAAGGATATATTTGGAAGCTTATCAATGCTATTATGAAATCTTATCTACATAAGTGCAAATTGAACAAAAGTTTCCTATTCTTCCCAAATAAATTTTCAAGCACTTCAATAGTCATGAATCAAGTATGAATTCAATTTTACACATCCCTATCCAAGCATAATCAATTATTTAATCAAATTCTATATGCATTCATATAGTCAAATGAACACAATTGCATAAAAACACTTAGGTGAGAGAACTACATGGAGGGTTGATCCCTCTTCAAAGTATTAGTATATAAGTAAAGTTATAAATAGTGGGGTGTTGAGATCTAACACAACTCCTGTGAATAAATAATCCATAGAGGGGAGGTTAGTATTATGTTAATTAAGAAAATAAACTCAAAATTAACACATTAAACACTAACACCTCTAGCCTAAACACTAGGGAGAGCATAGGTAACAAACATACAATGAAACACAACTAGAAAATAAAATAAAACATCTTTTTACCTTATTTTTATCTCCAAAATGGCTTGTTAAAGTGGATTTCTCAGCTTTGTGCATCAATAAATATTTATCAATGAAGATCCATTTGCTTCACCTCTCCTTGGCACCTTGGTTTGGCTAGTTGGCTTATGAATTTGGCATGGTAACACTACTAGAAGATCTTCTTGGAGGTATTTTGGCATAATAACATTACACTAATAAATATTTTTGCACCTATTTGATCATAATAACTTTACACCAAGATAGTTTGTTGATCAATAGGTAGGGCCTTGTATTTATATCCTTAAAAGTTAACTCTCACCCAAGGTGAGTTAAGGTAGAGTTTAAACATGGAATGAGTTTAGACTAACCCTAGGTGAGTTGAGGCTAACTCTAGTTGAGTTAAAAAGGTGTCTTATAATTATGATTTTCAATTAATATGCATGGCTCTCAAATTAGATATTTTGAGATATGTGTGAGAGCTTGACAACTCATAAAGGCAATGCTAAAGAGGCTTGATATTTTGAATTTTTAAATTTCCATTTTTAGATATCCACTAATTACAAATAGATAATTTAGCTAAGTGTTTAATCTAGTTTAATTATTTGATTAATTTCGATTAGCATTTTAGCTCTTTTAAGAATTATTTAAGTGCCCCGTTTAATGGGTCCATAAGCCAAACTTCTAGTTGTTAGGTCACAAGGTGAATGGGGATGAATCCATGAGAGGTTATTATTACGTATGGTATAATAACCCAAATAAGGATACCTCAACTTAATTTTTAACACTGATGAATGATGCATGGATGAAATTGGGATATTTAGTGATTCTTAATCTTAATTTATAATGTTTTGTAAAAATCAATTTAAAGTCTGGTCAGAAGCAAGTTGTGGCTAGAACAGGGTGTCTACAATTCCAAGTGTTAACAAATTTTTAAGCCTTCACATTCATTTATTTCTTTGTGGCATAAAACTAGGATTTTAAACTTTAAGAAGGTATAAATAAGTATCCACATAATTTCTTAAGATCAAATCAGCGTAATAAGACCTAATTTTCACTGTCACACTTGACTATTTCATTATTTTTAGTTTTATGAAAAAATAAAAGATCAACCAATATGGAGAACAAGGACCATTGCTCTTGTCCTACTATAAATTCATATCCTTGAGGGCACTTAGGCTCAGCTTCTAAAAAGTTTTTGGGATTTTTACTTTATGTTCCCACATTTTATTTTTTTGTGTAATTGTTTGACAAATAAAAAATCTAAGTATATATTTATTTTGCATAGTTTAACCTTGTTTGTTTATATTTTTATTTATCTTTTTCAATCACTTATCTTAAATTTTTTGTATAGGAGTGTATTCATAGTACCCTACTTTACTATATTTAAATTTATCTAATCATAATCAATTGCAACATCAATTCAAATTTAGATAAAATATTTGGTGACCCACATATTAATCAAACCTTGTCTAACCCTAGGTTTACATTAGGGTTCCAAAATTCTAGGGTTTCATATTTTATTTATTATATTTCATCTATTTTTCACACAATCATATGTTTATAAAAGATAAAATCCAAACATCCTCCATTGAAAAAATCGTTAACTCAAGCATAACCTATGAAAAAATTATTAATTCAAACATCCTCCAATCTTGATCAAAGGCAATCCCAAATGCCATATATTCTCATTATTTCAATATTTAATCATAAATGTTACCAATTACAATAGATGACAAAAGGCATATATGACACCATTCATTACTTTTCCTAGACTCCAAGGTTATAGTAGTTATCATCCTACTCCTATTATTCACCCATTACTCAACCCCTTCCACCTCCCTCATGATACAAAAATAAATCCAAATGATATGATTTCATTGATCAAATAAAGAATACTCCTGCCAAAATATCAATTTTGGACTTATTAAAGACTTTATTAGTCTATAAGGATATCATTTATGTAGCATTAAGGTAAAATGTTATTCTTAGTGACACAACCTATTAATTTTGCTTCACTCATGAATGCATACAAATATGCAGACACAATAACTACTTTTGATAATGAAAAACTGCCAACCTAAGATATTATCATACAAAGTAACCATTGTACATCCAGGTAAGAATGTATAATAAAGTAATTAAAATAGTATTGATTGATGATGGATCTAGAATGAACATTAGTAGTTGTAATTTCTTAAAAATTTGGTTTTTACCATTGGCATTCTTCAACAAATAAATCAAACAATCAAAGGAATTGATGGTTCTTTAAAACCATTTCTTAGTTTGATCACCTTAGACATAAAATTAGGACCAAAAATGATACCTAATATATTCCATGTTATATATAATTAGTTAACTTAAAATTTATTATTGGTAAGAACTTGGATATATATGATGTAAATAATATCATCTACATTACATAAATGTTTAAAATTTATGCATGAAGGATACTCTTATGAGTTCCCTATTGATGATTTAGCTTTTTGATATTTTAAGGTTCGACTATCTAGGTCACAATTGGATGAGAGATACATTATTACTCCTTGGATTATTATGTGGGATAAATAATTCACATATAAAATTGAGGAATCTAGTAATACCAACAAAAACATAGATAAAAAATAATTGTGCATGACTAAAACTAAAAAATAAAAAAAGAGATTCCAAAACTAGAAGAAGAAAAGAAATCAAAAGTACATATAGAATGTATCTAAGATCAAAACTTACAAACAAAAAACATTATGAAGGATATGGTATAAAATGAAAAAATTAAGCCATAATTGAAACACAACTACATTCAACAAGAAGAGCAAAGTAAAAAAAATTCAACAAGATGTTATACCTGGTTTCCCTTAAGTGTTAAATTTAGAATTAAAAGATGGACATGTATCTAATTACTATGATAGTAATGAGGATGATATCAATAATGGTTGAGATGATAGATGATCAAATTTTCAAGTTGGATTTCAATCCTTTGGATGATTATTTAGATCATACCTTGTTGACACCTATTTCTCCAGGCATCTATCGAGATAATTCTATGAAAATTATTGTACATCAATTTTTTTATTAGATAGATTAAGTACCAAGTTGAAAGGGTCCCGTGCCCATACAAGAGAAAAATAGCATATAGGCATGACATAATAGCACAACAAAAAATATAAAATAAGAAACTGATAGGAAAAACCTTTGGCCACCTAAAAGAAACTAAGTTTCAGGGAAAAATCCCAAACCTAGATAAAAAACCAGAATAGGACCAGCTAATCAAAATAAAAATGTAGACCAATTTATTAGTCTCGGTGCTTTCCCCTTTATTACTCTTACCTCTAGTATGGTTCCTAACAATCTGGTCTTTTTCCTTTCCCTACCTTTTACACGTCAAACTAGTAAGATTAGGTTCCTCTTTCTCCTTCTCAAACTCCTTGCCAATATCCTACACTCTATCTCGATGAGCGGTATTGTTACCTTGGGGAGTGAATTCATATATATGGTCCTTGTCAAAATTCATGATAGCCATCTTTTGAACCAAAATCCCTTTAAGTTTATCAAATTCATTATCAATATAATTGCACAACAATTTTTGAATGGATACCTTAGTATACAGCTTATCAAGTGACCTCAGTTTCTTCCTTGGTCTAGGGATTTATATCCCCCTGACCCCTACTAGAATTTTATGATATATATTTAGTAACCCCTATATCTGTATCTCTCACTTTGGAATCCTCATGTGAAAAATCTACTTTATCACCTTCCAACTGGTCCCTCCCATCTTTATTGGAATCAGACTCCTTGAAAAAATCATCTTCCTTGTCTAAATCTTCCTATTTATTGGGGATGTTAAGCACCTCCATCACAAATTTTGACCACAAAAGGTTCACCCTTCTTGACCAAAAATATAATCATCCCTTAGTGGATTATATCTTTCTAGGGGTTGTTCTTGAAATTCATAATCATAGCTTCAAAGGATTTCAAAATGAAAAAAAGAAGACTGATGATATGACCCTTGAAGTGATTAATCAAAAGAAAGTGATGAGATAAGATTACCATGTGTTTGTCTTCCAAATTTATATAACACATTATCTACAAAAAAACTTTTGGCCACTTTCTCAATAGGTCAATCCTCATAAACCCTTTTTGAGATGTAGCCTTTAGTTTCTTCTTCGCTTTGCTAAAGAAAATGTTGACAAGTTACTCCTTTTTTATCCTTGAAGGTTTTAACCCCTAAATAATGCATCCCAATGATCTACCTTTTGAGATCTTGGGTTATCATAATCCTAAGCCCATGTATGTAAATCTCTCTATCCTTCTATCTATAAGCAAAATATTTTGATAACCCAGATCATATCCAACCATCCACTCCATTTATGTTGCCAAACCTCCTTTAACCATCTTGTGCCAGACATACTCATCCTCCTTAACATCCATATAGGAGATGGATTCAAAGCAATCATGGTCACCTCCCATTTTGTAATTTTACAAACTTCTTATGCAAACTTTGTGACTCTAACCCTAAACAAAAAAAAAGTAGGGAGTACTAAAAATAGAGCCAAATAAATTATTGATATGAAAGGCCAAAATGAATTATGCATGCAAAACCTTGAGAAAAGACTAGTTTATGATTTCCTTGTATGTATTGATGTAAATTCTCTTAAGATGGATTTGAATGATCATTAATAAGTCCATCATTTCATTTTAAGGGGTGTCATTTATCTAAATCGATAAAAGGAATGACATCATTGAGGAAATCATTACCTTATTAGATAATGAAGGAGCTATTATGAACCCCTAAATTGGCCATTTTATCAATGTTTCTATTAATTTACCTATAAACATGTGCAATTGACACCCATTAAAAGTGAGACAACAAATTTTTAGCATCATTGATAATCCCCAAAATGTTCTAGGAAGATTGATTCAGGCCTTTTAAATATTTATGATATTCATTAAATCTCCCTTGATCTGAAGATACTCCATGCCAAGATTAACTATGAGATCAATTCCCTAAAGAGATACTTTGGCTTCATTAACATGATTCATTTGGATCCCAAGTGGTCTCACATAGGCAACCTTGATATTCCCATATGAATCTCTGATGACACCACTCACTCCTATTGGACCTAGATTGCCTTTATCATCCCTATCAAAATTCAATTTAAGCTAGTTGAAATAAGGGTGAATCCACCTAACTTGGATTTGTCAATAACCTACTTGAGGGGTTTTCTAAGGATGGTAAGATTGAGTTGGCTGAAAATATAAGAGAAGTAAGGGGAAGTGGGTTATTCAAAGGTAGAAGCAAAAGATGTCTAATTTTCTTTAAAAAAATCCATGATTTTATTAAAAGTAAAAAATTGTTAGGTCTACAATTATAAAAAAATAATCAAATTTCTAGAGATCCAGATGCCCCAAAATTTATGGGGTAGAGAAATATTCCACTAAAATTTTAGTGATGGGTAATTCTAGGGTGGCTTCCATTGGGTGATAAAATCCTTGATAGTTCCTAGAGTTACCCAAGAAAAGTTTTAAAGGTTGAAGAAGTATCAAAAAAATAAGGAAGCAAAAGGATAGGAGAGGAATAAGTGCTATGTAGATTTAGCCTCCAATTTGCATAACACACATTGGTTAGGGATAGGGATTCCCCACCTTATAAGATTGTCCACCATTAAAATTTTATTTTGAACAACCAACTAGAAAAAAAACATTAATCTTTAGAATGAGATTTTTTATCCAAAGATCATTCTAATTTTCTTCAAGTTCCACCTATTCCCATAGAGGAAGATATCCAAATTTAACTGAATAGAGGCCGTTAGGATCTTCTTTCCAAATTAGAGAATCTTATTTCATAAATATGTTGATGTGAATATTTTGAAAAGTTAAATTTAAATATTGTAGGAGAAGAGCTTGGTGTTGATTCAAGTCTTCTTTGTGGAGAAGTTTCCACCTTTTTCTACCATCAATGTCCTTCTAGTAATCACACACCTTGTGACTAATGGTCTCTTTGAAGAAATTTATCAACTCCATATCTTGAAATATAGAAGATAGAAGGGTTTGGATCTAGGATTCCTACTATAAATCCACTTTTTTACCTTTTCCAATGTTTCATTTAAGTCGTTTTCTATAGATATCATTTCCTACTCTCACAGCTTTCTAAAAAGTTGAGCCATTGTGAGGGATATCATCTATAAGGAATAAGTGACCTTCCATAGAGTTTGTATATTTTTCCCTAATAATATTAGTCCAAATATTGTCTTCCTTAATCACTCTCTAGCCTTTTTTAGTTAAGAGGGCTTGGTTCATGGATTTCACCCTTCTCAGCCCCAAACCTCCTTTCGAGGTAGGAAGACAAGATTTGTTCTAAAAAATAAGTAGGAATCTATATTTGTCCTCAGATCCTCTCCAGAGGAATTTATTTTGAATTTAATTCAAAAGTTAAACAACCTTTTTGCATGCCTATGGATTATAATGATACAAATATAATCACTAAGGATTTTAGTATGATCACACAAACATAAAGTGACATATTAAAAATTGACAAATTTATGAGTAAACAAACACAAAAGCAAAAATTTAAGCATGACTAATTACATAATGAAGATCATAATCTATTATAAAAAAAGACCCATTTAATTAGCAAGACAACAAATAATATCTAAAAAAGGAGATTTTTACTAAAGAAATCTAATAGTTAGGACAAATTTATCAATCAAAATACAAAGCAAGTTACTAAAGAACATTCCTCATATATTGAACCTTTGTATCTTAATCCTCTTATTGATAGAAAATAATGCACCAATGTCTAAATCACATCCTTTTTCCAACCTAATATATGTAGCATAAAATTTCTTCAATATCTTTTATATGATCATCAAAACTTGGGTATTATTATAAGGCCTCAATGTTGTATTGGATCCATTGAGATACGCATGTTTCTATGCAATTTTGCTTTCACATTCAAAGAGAGAAAATGAGAAACTTAAGAAATGGTCAAGGCTTGTATGTACCTGGATATAGTCTGTGCACCGTAATCCAGACGTTCTGAGAACTCCTCTTTTGCTATGGAGGAATGACACCTGAAAGAGATAGACACTAAAAACACGAAGAATGTTAGTTGATAAGAGGGTGGATTGCGAAGCAAAAGCTTGGTCCTAGAAGTGCTAAGGCTTCTTGGAGGATGACAATCCACTGTTTAAGATAGAATATGACAGAGACAGAAAAGAGAAATAATGAAAGATGTGAAAAGAAAGAACTAAAAACAAATGCATACCTGATAAGCTGCAATCTACTAAACACAGTCACCGACGTCGGTGATATTGCCGGCGTCGGTCAGGGTGGTCGCCGACTACGGTTAGACTGCCGACGTCGGTAGGGGAAGTGGACGATGTCGGTCAGGGCAATTGGTTAGGGACGGGTTACAGGTCTAGTTTTTGGTCTGCATAATGGATTTGGTCTCATCTGAGGGTCTGAGGGTCTATGAGGGATTCAGAGGGACTGTTTGGGATCTAAGGGACTGAAAATCTTGTCAGGAAAAGGAGTGAGAAACAGGAAAAAGGCTTTTCAATCTTTCCATAGAGCAAATTAGTCAGGTTGATTATATGGGTCTTAAGATGGTCTGTAGGTCTCTGATAACTTATACTGGGTTGATTGGACAGAGGGTGTTGCCTAAAGAGAGACTAAGGGAGTGTCAGAGGTAAAGAAAAAGGAATAAGGGGTGAGAGAAGGCTTTTCAGCCTCTCTGGGAAGAACAGGGAAGGTTGGGTCAAGGATACTTGGAATAGACAGAAGACAGAATACTAGTATATTTGAAATGATATTAGAATGAAAAAAGTACAAATACTTAGCTGTGATATGAATTGGCAAAGGTGCAGAAGTTGTGTTTCGGTTGTTGCTGGTGATGGAGATATTGTGCAGTCCCTGTGCAAAATGTCTGATGCAAGACCTCAGTGCCTAGAAAGTGTTGCCAAGAATGTTGATCCCTACAAGAACACCAAGAAGCCTAGAACACTGAAAAGCAAAAGCATGAGAACTTTGTTTCGCTGGAAGAGGATTCAAGAGTCGTGATTAGCTTCAGAGATTAGCCGATTTGTGATTGGGGTCATCAAAGGGTCAGAAAATTTGGTTAAGTATAACCGATGTCGGTGATTCCGCCGGCGTCGGCCAACATTTGACCGACGTCGGCGGGTTTAGAATGGGAAAAAAGAGCCACCAAGCCCATTTTTCATCCACCAAGTGCACTATCCATTGGAGAATGTCAAAGGTTGGGCTAAATACGCACGAGAGTTGGTTAGGCGGTTAGAGAGAAGTAAGAATAGGTCTTGGGTGAGTCATAGGATGGGAATTAGTCTAAGTTGAGGTGTCCTAGGCGAGGTGTCATGGGTGATGTGTCCAAGGAGGGGGGTTAATTCAAAATAAGTTTATTATTTTAAATTAGTAATTGCATGTTTTAGGAATGGGTTAGGAATGGACCAAGGGGGAAGGTGACCAAGGGTTAGACACTATTTAGGTGTCTACATTTGCCCCTTTTTGTCTTGTTGGTTACTCTAAATGAACTGCAAGACAAAAATAGGAGTCGGTTGCCCCAGGTATGGGATAAGGTTGATTTCATCTTGTTGGTTGTTCCAGTGAACTGCAAGACAAAAATAGGCAAGGGTTGGTTGCCCCGATTATGGATGAGGTATCCCCCCTCAAAGTAATAGACGAGAGAAGGGAACCTGGAATCAGGTGCTAATTTGACAGAGAGTGGATGAAAAGGGTGAAGATAAAGTGAGAATGTTGCAAAAGTTGTGATTACGCATACACCACTTCACGAGATGGTCAGGTCAAATTGTCACAGGTCGAGGGTCAAGGAGTGCCAAAATTGAAATAACCGGGCCCCAGCATTTAGTCATCTGTTGATTGGGTTATGCAATCTAAGCTGAAGCTCCAATGGTCATCGTGTTCCAAGTATCCCAGGCTTAGGAAGTGCTCCTAAAAATATGAAAATGTCACAAGTAGTGCAGATCAACTGGCTTGCGATCCTATACTTGTGAAGGTCAAAAGTTTGCACATAATTTTGCTAACCAATCATGAGGTAGCATATATGCAAAAACAACCAAGGCAAAATTGCTTTGGAAGTAGTCGCGGTTATAGGAGATGGTCATGATCTCCAATGTCTGGTGGTCGATGGATGGAGGCAAAAGGGATCTTTGAGTGTGCCCCAGGGGGCCAAAATGATGTGGTCTGGAGGACTGACTGATTGGGGGCATGATTTTGGGGCCATGTGATGAAAAAATAAGGTTTGAAGGATGCCGATGTCGGTGAGAAAAATTGACGTCGGTATCCAAAAAGCACCGACGTTGGCAGAGTTTGGTCGACGTCAGTGGATTAGGGCACGCCGATGCTGACATCAGCGGCCTACCAAATCTGACAAAACCAGATTGGTGGCCCACCAAAAGTCATTTCTAATTATTTAACTGAGAGAGAAAAAAGTGCTCTGGATTGTGAGGAGTGAAAGTGACTGATAGTGAGTGAATTAGAGGTGCGAGGTGGCAGAGTGAGATTGGTGGAGAGAGGGAGTAGATTGGAGTTGGGTTGGAGGTTGAAGAGTCAGCTATGGGCCAGCAGGAATTCGAGGTAGAAGTGATGGCAAAGGGTAGTAGAGGACCCGCAGGAGGTCCACCACCAGCGGCACCCATCGTGCCACCACGCTAGTGACACCGAGATGAGGTAGGAGGGTTTCTAAGCCCTATTGAGTTAAATTTTGGTTTTGATTTGTTTTTTGAAATTATTGTTGATATGGGCATAAAATGAGGGGGGAGGGTAGCTAGGAGGGTGGGAAAGTTATGTAGGAGAGGTTAGGAGTCTTTGAGAGGGTTTTGGGGGGTGTAGGGGGGATAAAAGGGGAAGCCCTAATTTTTAGGGCTCACCCCGTTCGGCCCTAGGGCCGAACCAGTCACCAACGTCAGTGATTCTACCAGCATTGATCACTAACCTGCCGACGTCAGTCACTAAGTGACCAGCGTCAGTTAGGTGAGTGCCGTCACCAGCACGCTAACCGATGTTAGTTGGCTGCCTAGTCAAAAGAGGAATGAAAAATGTTTAAGTTGAGGGGTCAAAGTTATGCCAAGGGCTTCTCGGGTGTTGGGTCAGGGATAGATAGTAAAATAGGGAAAACTTTTAACATGAAATTGACTTGGGTGGATGCAGGCACGACTGACTTTGATGTTGCAGTATTGCCTCCTGACATTGTTGATGTGGATGCACAGAGGAGTGACAGTTGAGGAGTGGGCGCAGATGAGCACAGTTGGACTCGATGGGCTGCGACACTACTACAGAGTGGCATGGGATGCGAGTTTGATGGTGATGCTGATTGAGCAGTGGGATCATTCCACCAACACCTTTCACCTACCCACGGGAGAGATGACGGTCATAGTCGAGGATGTGTACCAGATTTTGTAGCTACCACTACATGGAGCAGACCTATATGCGTGCTCGAGAGAGGCGCATGACATTCATATGGTTACGCTGTTTGGAGAGCACATTACTAAGATGAGTTGCCACTCAGTGAGTTTTGCGTATGAGCCTTTGTATGTTGCAGATGAGGATGCACATCAGCTAGCGGTGTTGATGATGATAGGCATCATGGTATACGCATTGCCAGATGTAGAGAGTGGTAGGTTTCCGATCGCTATGACCAGAGTTTTGCTTGAGATGATAGAGCAGCAAATAGTGTTCACCTGGGCACCAGTGTTTTTGGCCCAGGTGTATAGAGAGTTGTGGGGTATCAGTCAGTGGTGGTGATATAGTTTGTGCGTAGGCCACCTACTACATTGTTGGGCTTATGAGCATATAGTGGTTACCCGTCCTCTAGGCCTCCCAGTGGCAATTTTGGCCAGCTTTAGGGTCAGATTCAGGCGGTGGCACGAGGTGATGGCACAGACGCAGGTAGATGGAGTGGTCAGAGACATTGACCACTACAGAGGGGTACTGGAGGCCCTAATTCTTGCAGATATCATATGGAGACCATACTTGGTTTATCCAGCGTTCAGAGACCAGGGAGAGCAGCTGGTTGGAGTGCAAAACCTGAGATGGGTCAGGGGCAGGCGAGCCGATGAGCTCGAGAGAGTGCCAATAAAGAGAGTGTGGCACCAATATAGGCTACTATAGGGCATACCTCCCGCACTCCCACTGTACAGATGGGATGACATTGAGGTGTCACTCCCACTACCAGAGGAGACAGACGGCCCAGATTTTGAGGAGTTGTCGGCAGGACCTGGGGTGGTTGACCCAGGTTATACAGAGGCCTACACGGTGTGGTGGGTAGAGCAGTACACAGGTTTGCAGGTAGGGCCACAGCTAGATCCACAAGCCATTACCAAGGAGCAGGATACAGCCTGTGAGGAGAGGGACACTGCACGGTAGGAGAGGGATGTGGCACAGGCCCAGGTCACAATTTTGTAGGGACAGCTGGCAGGGGTTACAGGGCAGTTGATAGAGATGATGAGTCGAGTGACAGTGTTGATGGATCAGGTCACACTGCTACAGGGACAGCTCATCATAGCCCAGGCACAGGCAGTGGTAGGATAGGTTTTGAGAGGATAGGGTTTGATGCAGTAGCCATCACAGCAGCTGGCATTTTCATAGGGGCCAGGATAGTCAGCATCGGTGTAGATAGGTCAGCCACAACCACAGGGGTCAGTACAGGGCACAATAGTAGGGTAGATGGGTCCACCACAAACTGTATCTCTAGTTAGATACAGTGATGTGCTGGATGAGATCGCGTATTATAAGAGGGCCATCAGGGGTTTTCCTTAGATACAGCGATACTCAGAGATGAGGGCAAAGCAGAGCCGACAGTAGTCTATGTCTCGAGTGATAGCTTCTGGGTCTCGCAGATGGCATAGATCAGAGGGGGGAGAGGATACATCATCTTCCTGGCCACCGCCACCACCACCACAGCCACAGCCTTGAGGGCAGATCTTGAGATTTATTTTTGATGTATATACCGGCCTGTGAGCCGATGATGCGAGATGTACGAGAGAGAGACAGAGGCACAAATTTGTGTGATTGTAAAAACTATTTTGATATATATATGATGATGGTTTTGGATCATTGATGTGTTATGGATGTTGTTTAATGTTTAATGTATTGAGCATTTTTTATTATGATGATGATGCATGTTTTGATATTATGTTTATGATTATAATGTTATGATGATTAAATGTGATGATGATAATGTTATGGTCAATGATTATAATGATGATGATTAATATAATGATGCATTGTGATAATGCTAATAATGAGAATGGTCATGACTTTTAGATTAGATGATGATGCGTAAGGATTATGTGATAGTGATATTTATGTTATGACTTGCAGATTATATGATGTGAATGCTTAATTGTGTGATGATGATAATGTGTTTGTGATTAATAATTATGATGTAAATGATGAAAATGATTATGCTAAAGATTATGAAAATATGTGATTGGTTGTGATGTGATTGGCAGGTGACGAGAGAAGGAGATGGAAGAAAGTAACGAAGAGAATGGCCAAGCTAACCCCAGAAGACCCCATGTCAACTGAGTGCTACCTACATAGCCCCTGTCGTTAGGGCCTCAGGCCAATGTAGTTCTCCCAAGAAGGGAGGAAAAAAGATCAAAGTGGTTGATTTTGGTCATGATAAGGATATAGCATTTCCCATATGTCTAAGGGTACATGCTTGAAATGACAAGGAGGAGATGATGCTACAGCCTTTTCCAAATGGTGTATTCTGTAACATTGGTCGGGGTTTTTCATCCCTAGCAACTATCCATATTCGTGATGGATGTTTGCTAAAAATGAATTGCAGGTCGATTTATGTTTCAGAAAGTAATGCTTTATGCTTGACATAAATTTTGTGGTTGATAGTTTCCATGTGTATTGATGTCTATGGAAACCAGAATGATTAGGCTATTTGAGTGGTTTGAAAAGAATCGGATTGAATCATTTTGACAAATGATGTGGTTGAATGTGACCAAAGTGTAGGCAGAAAGTAAAAGGCATAAGCGCCCTTTTATTGACAAAGACCAAAATGACAACATAGATAGGGGTTGTTAGAACTAAGAGCCCCATTTATGCGTTGCATCGTTGACCATAGTTATGTTAGAGAGGTAATCGAATCACTTTTGACATTAAAGTGAGCTTGAAGTCCCTTGAGTAGGTGATATGATAGGAGGAAAGGGTAACCCATTTTAGAGTATGGAGAACTTTGCCCCTTTTTATAGGAGACCCTGAGACAACTACAAGTCAAGTCCATGACCCGGTTTTTTTTTTTTTTTTTTTTAGAGCAGACTGATCAATGCGGGAAGTCCACATAGAGATGTCATTTGTTTGGTGGTCATTTGTGAAGCTAATCGATGTGGGAAGCTTCTAATAAAGTGCTGTTTGTAGCAAGATTTTAGTCATAGCCATCCTTCGAGGGAGTGGTCTATACTTTGCTTTATAGATTTTGAATAGCTGTCCTTCGAGGGAGCAGTCTATTAGTTACAGCAATGACATTATAGCTGTCCTTCGAGGGAGCAGTCTGCTTTTTAATTTGGTTTTGTGACCTTGGATATTTTGACATCTTGATTTAGTTTTGACAGAATATTGAGTCATGGACAAGACTTATAGAAGGTCAAGGGCTCCCTTTTATTAGGACGAAGCATCCATATGTCATAAAAGGGTTGTAGAGGATTTTGTTAAGGGAAAAAGGGTGGAATGGATTGAGGATTAAAAGGACAAGGATTGCTCAAGGGATGAGCTCAAGTTAAATGTCAAGTGGATGAGTACTCGACTAACAGTAGAATGGTAGCAGATGTAAAGCATTAAGGGGCTCAGGTTCTGGTCGGCCTTCAAGAGAAGACAGACGATAAGTCCCTGATCCATACTTATGCGTGATGATATAAGGTCCAAGCCAATTAGGAGCAAATTTGCCTCATTTACTCCATTCCATATTGGTCACATGTTGGTTCTCTTTGAGGATGAGGTCTTCGATATTGAAATCTTGTTCTCTCAGAGTTTTATTATAGGCGCATTTGATGTGATTTTGATAGACATGGAGATGATTGAGGGCAGCGAGACGACGCTCGTCAAGTAACTCAAGTTGAGCTAATCAATCTTAATGAAATTCATCATTAGAAAGAATGTCATGGAGTGAAATGTGAAGAGACAGGATCTGCACTTTGAGAGGTAAGACAGCCTCTGTTCTGTACACCAAAGAGAAAGGGGTAGCACCTGTAGAGGTTCAGATGCTAGTGCGGTAGGCCCACAAAGCGAAGGGTATTTGAACGTGCCAATCTCTTCCAGTGTCATTGACCACCTTCATGAGAATTTTAGTTAGGATTTTGTTAGAAGCCTCAGCCTACCCATTTGCTTATGGGTAGTAAGGTGAAGAAAAGCTGAATTTGATGCCAAATGAGTCACAGAGTTTTTGGATGGTCTTGTTTTTAAATGACTTGCCATTGTCAGTGATGATTTTGTGAGGTACACCAAAATGACAGATGATGTGGGTGTTGATGAAGTCGACAATCTTGTCAGTTTTTGTGGAGACAAGAGGAATAGCTTCCACCCATTTAGTGAAATACTCGGTGGTAGTGATGATGGACTGATGACAAAGAGACGAATGAGGGTTAATCTCGCCGATGAGATCTAAGCTCCATTGTGAAAAAGGCCAAAAATCCTGAGCGACTTGTAAGGCATGACTAGGGAGATGAAGCAAGTTAGCATGCTACTGACACTTGATGCAATGCTGAACATAATCGCTACAGTCTTGATGAAGAGTGGGCCAATAATAACCCAGGCGAAGGATGCGCTTGGCAACCGAGTTACCACTGAAGTGTCCACCACAAATCCCATCATGGGCTTGTTTAATAGCATGAGAAGCTTTAGTGGAGTTTAAACAGCGAAGAAGAAGGCCGTCAAAACCTCTTTTATAGAGAAGGCCCCCTAGCATGGTATAGCGAGCGGTATGCTTGATGAAAGCCCATCGTGCATTGCTAGAGAGGTTGGGAGGAATGAGAGAATGAGCCAAGTAGTCCTCAAGTTGTTTATACCATACATCTTGTGAACTAGAGTCTATGGTGTGGATGAGATTGATGTCAGCAGAAATGTATGAAGGCAATGGCACACGATGTACCATGACATAAAGTCTTGATGAGGATGATGATAAAGAAGGAATATGAGAGGCGAGGGAAGCCATGGTGTCAGCAAACTTATTCGTCGATCGAGGAACAGTCTGCAATAAGTGATGGTTGAAAGATGCTAGAAGAGTGTCAACACGGTGCTTGTACCTTTGTAAAATTTCATTTTTACAAAGATATGAACCATTGATTTGATTGACGACAAGTTGTGAGTCACCAAAGATGTTGATGGACTTGATATTTAAAGAAAGGGCAGTTTGAAGTCCCAAAATTAAGGCTTCGTATTTGGCCATATTATTGGTACATTCAAAGTCAAGTTTGAAAGACAGGGGCATGGGTTCACCTTCATGTGGAATGAGGATGACCCCCACACCCCCACCGAGTTGACATTTAGAGCCATCGAAGAACATCATCATTTGGTAGAATGTGTCATCAGTCGAGAGAGTGGCGATAGATTCATCGGGAAACTCACACTGAGAAGGTTGATTGTTGGGAAGAGGGGCATCCGCTAGTTGGTTAGTGATTGTTTGCCCTTTTATAGATTTTTGCTGGACAAATTCTAAGTCAAATTCAGCAAGAAGCATGAGCCAGCGAGCCATACGCTGGTTTTGATATGGTTTTGAATGCATGTATTTAAGGGGATCAGTGTGAGTGACGACAAAGGTTTTGTGATTGAGAAGATAATGACGAAGCTTGGTAGTGGCAAAGACTAATGCCAAACAGAGTTTCTTGGTATGAGTATACCAAGTTTCATAGTCAACAAGTGTTTGGCTTATGTAGTAGACCGCTTGCTCACAGTGTTGCTCGTCTCGATGCGCAATCATGGCACCTAACGAATGATTGGTTGCTGAGATGTAGAGGTAGAAGGGGTGGTGATCTTTTGGTGGAATAAGGACTGGTGGAGAAACCAAATAGCATTTGAGGGCTTTAAAAGCCTCTTGGCAATCTTTATCCCATTTAAAGGAGACATCCTTCTTGAGGAGGTGATGAAAGGGTTGGCAATGGTCAGAAAGCTGTGAAATGAAATGGTGGATGGATTAGAGCTTCCCTTATAGACTGTGAAGTTGCTTGAGATTAGTTGGAGGTGGCATTTTGAGGATAGCGCAGATTTTAGTAGGATCTATCTCGATGCCACAAAGAGAGACAATGAATCCCAGGAGCTTTCCTAAGAGGACCCCAAAGACGCATTTCTTGGGGTTAAGACGGACCTGGTACTGAAGAAGGTGAGAGAAGATGATTTTGAGGATAGTCAAATGGTCACGACAAAGCTTAGACTTGCCTAGCAGGTCATCTACATAGTCCTCCATGATTTTATGGAGGAGATCGTGAAAGATGTAAGTCATGGCACGTTGATATGTGGTGCCTGCATTTTTCAGACCAAAAGGCATGACTCGATAGCAGAAACTTCCCCATGGTGTAATGAAGGTGGTTTTGTGTTGATCTTCTGGTGCAATCAGGATTTGGTTATATCCTAAAAATCCATCCATGAGTGATAACATCTCATGGCCAGCCGTAAGATCAACAAGTTGGTCAATGTTTGGAAGAGGAAAGTCATCCTTGGGACAAGCTAGGTTAAGGTCACGATAGTTTGTGCAGATCTGGATCCCCCCAATCGCCTTGGTGATAGGAATGATGTTAGAGACCCACTGCAGATAATCAATGGGTTGGATGAAGGAGACAGAAAGAAGGCGTTGAAGCTCTTCTTTGACAAGAAGTGCAACACGAGGATACATTTTGTGAAGCTTTTGCCTAACAGGCTTAGCCTCTAGGTTTGTGACAATGTTATGAGTGGCAATGTTAGGGTCGATGCCAGGCATGTCAGCGTAGGTCCAGGCAAAGGCTTTGTGATTGTCTGAGAGAAATGTGGTACAGTCGATCTACTCCTGGGTGTCTAAAGACTAACCAATCTTTAAGACATGAGGAACATCAAAAGATGAAAGGTTAATGTCAATGGTTGATTCATTTAACATAACATGTGTTTCAGAAGGGAGGGAGCGCTGAATGAAAGAATCATCGGCACCTAGATAGGTAAGAATGGCATCATCGTCTATGCAGTGGACTGTGTTGATGGTTGCCGATTCATCGTCTATCATGCTAGGATAAACGAGAGGGAGAGACTTGGGAACCCCGTTGAGCTGATAGGTTAGGGGTTCCAAGCAGATGGTGTTTATGCAAAAAAAAAACTAGGAGGGATGGAAACCACCGACTCCATAGGTGAGGATGGAAGAATAGGTGAGTCTGGAAGAGATTGGTCGATGGTTGGTTCGGGGCAAAGGTTTATGGAAGCCTCAGTGGGTTCTTGGAAACCCAGTCCATACCATTTCTTTGCATTATCGTCATTGGGTGGTTTGATAGGCCGATGGGAGCCTTGTTCGTAACGCCCAAATCCAAAACCCTTCCATGCACACCTATAAAGGTAGGTATGTGTAAAGGTGGGGTTGCCAAGAAAGGAGAAATTGGATGTGAATATTTGAGGTGAGGAGGAAGGATTTGATTCAGTAGGAGCTTGATCCAGCCCCCCATAGACGAGATTGGTTTGAAGGCTAGGAGGACCATAAGGAATGACCATTCCGATCTGACAGTCATAGCTTGGGTTTTGATGAAGCTGTCCATACTCTTGAGGAGTTTGGAACATGTCTAGAGTAAGTAGGCGATATTCCCCCAGTGAAAGTCTTTGGAAGATATCGTCCATGGGGTCCTTGGTTGTTAATTGAGAAGATGATGTGGTGGCAACCGCTGTTTGTGTACTAGTTGACGCTTCTGCGAATGGAGACGATGTTTGGGTTGATGCCTTGAGAGGGATAAGAACATTGTTTGGGAGATAGGTTGTGTTACAAGTCTTAAAAGGGGATGGGTCGATAGGAATGACATGGACTTGTTTGTCATGTTCAAATTTGACACAACGGTGAAGTGTTGAAGGGACGCAAGCCATGGCGCAGATCCAAGGTCGCCCTAATAGCATGTTATATTGGAATTCTCCCTTAATGATGTAGAAGAGCTCCGGGATTATGCGTGGAGCAATGCAGATATGGAGGACAATAGTGCCAATAGTGTTAGCAGTGGTGTCATTAAAGGATCTAAGGATTGTGTCGGCTTTTGATACGCAATTCTTGGGAAGAGCCAATTGATCAAAGGCGTGGGTGGAAATGATATTAATGCTGGCACCCCCGTCAATCATAACTCATTTAATACGGGTTTGATCAATGTAGGTTGTGATGAAAAGGGCAGCGTCCTGATCTTCCAAGGTAGAGGTAGGAATTTCAGAATCACTGAAAGTGATAGAGGCGACAGGGGATAAAGAATGGACTAGGGCAGCTAATGGTTGAGGGTCTTCAGGTTGGACTTCTGCTGCCTGTAGGGCTTTGATTAGAGCCTGGTGATGCTAGGGGGAGCTTTGGATAAGGTCATATAGGGTCATCTTCATAGGCATTTGGTGAAGTTATTTTATCATAGAGTCTTTGATTGCCTCTAAAGAAGGGGGTTGGGACGCACCTAAGATGGAAATCTTGGGTTTTGGTGGTTGAGGTGCCTGGACAAAAGGATAGGTCCAAGGAATAGCAGCTTTTTCTTTCACCTTGTCCTTCTGTGACCTAGTGGTTATATAGATAGCATTGATTTCAAAGATAGGAGGTGAAGAAGGGGTCATGGCCTGTTGGTGAGATGTTGATATGGTTGAAGAGGTTGGATGGGAAGGTGTCGAGGGTCGGTCAAGAGTGTCTTTCTCCATATAGCGGTGAATGACTGCCTTGAGGGCACAACAAGTCTCGGTATCGTGTCTTGGCGTACGATGGTTTAAACAAATCTTCGTATCATCGAACCAAGAAGGTTTTGACTCGAGGGGTTAGAATGGCTTGATAGAAGGAAGGGTAATGCTAGAAGTCTGCAAAAGTTGGCATAATATCAAAGCATATGAACCTACTATGGGGTCCGTGCTTGTTGATGCATGATGCGCTGGTGACTTTTGCTTGGGGGTGTTGAAGAAGGTTTTTGTACCACCTTTTGGGTTGGTGGTGCGGTGACAGGTGAAGATGACACTTTCTTTGTGAGAGGTGCCAAATTTTTGAGAGGGGGTTGACTTGTGGTTGGCAAAGGAAGTAATGGGGGTAATTTGTTTTGGTTAAGGGTTGGAGTAGGAAGCATGCCAATTAGGGTAGAAGGATGAGGACCTAAAATGGAGGGCAAAGTTGACGGTGGAGGAGGGGTTCACTTTTGTGGTCTAGCAGTCTTCTTTAACTTGGTTGGAAGACTACTTTTGGTCAAGGTCTGGTCTAAGTCCACCTTCACTTGCGGGTGAGTGAGGGTAGAGATAGGGAAAATGTTGAGTGACTTGATCGATTTAGATAGGGTAAATGCAAGTTTAGAAGTGGGAGTCTAGTCTTTGTTGGGAGTCTTGGGAGATTCTACCTTGGGAGGATTGGCAGCAGGAGATGAGAGGACACGAGAAACTGCAAAACCTTTAAAAACATAATCCAAGACATGCTTGAAAAGGGTGAGCTCGTTCTAGATAATCCCAATGCACCTCCTAACTAGGGCATCGACATCTTCAAGCAACCATTCCCCAATCATCCACCAACCCAAAATAATGTCTAGACCTTGATTGACAACACTCATGAACATGACATTCGAACGGTCAATACGGTCTCGCCCTTCATCCCCGACCAACCTCAAGAGGTTAATCCATCTACCAGTCCATCACGTGTGGATGAACCTCTTTCTCCGGTTAGTTCTCCATCAACTTCTATCATCTTGGAGGATGCCTCAACCTTACCAGCACCACCAGTCTCACCATCCTCCTTTCTTCTGCCTATGGAGGACCTAACCTTACCTACTCCTCGACTGCAAGTGGAGGGCACCATAATCCCTGCCCTTTACCCGCTTGAGGAGTCACACTCTCCAATTCCTTCTCCACCAAGAGAAGAACCTGACTCTCCATCTTCTTCAATCAATGACAATCCAGTTATAACTCCCACACACCTTGGGTCCAAAACTACTACCACACCTAACACGTCTTCTCAAGAATCCAAACCTCATCCAACATCCTCTCAACCATTTTCCCGACTAGTGGAGAAAATCAAACTTCTCCCTTCAAGGAAAGTGGAGCATCAGGGATTGTGGGAGCATCTTAAAGTTCTTCAACATTCCCACCGGGCATGCCAGAATGTTTCTATGCAATTTCACTTTCACATTCAAAGAGAGAAAATGAGAAACTTAAGAAATGGTCAAGGCTTGTATGTACCTGGATATAGTCTGCGCACTGTAATCCAGACGTTGTGAGAACTCCTCTTTTGCTGTGGAGGAATGACACCTGAAAGAGATAGACACTAAAAACACGAAGAATGTTAGTTGATAAGAGGGTGGATTGCCAAGCAAAAGCTTGGTCTTAGAAGCGCTAAGGCTTCTTGGAGGATGACAATCCACTGTTTAAGATAGAATATGATAGAGACAGAAAAGAGAAATAATGAAAGATGTGAAAAGAAAGAACTAAAAACAAATGCGTACCTGATAAGCTGCAATCTGATAAACACAGTCGCCGACATTGGTGATATTGCCAACGTCGGTCAGGGTGGTCACCGACGACGGTTAGACTGCTGACATCGGTAGGGGAAGTGGACGAGGTCGGTCAGGGCAATTGGCCAAGGACGGGTTACAGGTCTAGTTTCTGGTCTACAAAATGGATTTGGTCTCGTCTGAGGTTCTAAGGGTCTATGAGGGATTTAGAGGGACTGTTTGGGATCTAAGGGACTGAAAATCTTGTCAGGAGAAGGAGTGAGAAATAAGAAAAAGGCTTTTCAGCCTTTTCGTAGAGCAAATTAGTCAGGTTGATTAGATGGGTCTTAAGATGGTCTGTAGGTCTCTGATAACTTATACTGGGTTGATTGGACAGAGGGTGTTGCCTAAAGAGAGACTAAGGGAGTGTCAGAGGTAAAGAAAAAGGAATAGGGGGTGAGAGAAGGCTTTTCAGCCTCTCTGGGAAGAACAGGGAAGGTTGGGTCAAGGATACTTGGAATAGACAGAAGATAGAATACTAGTATATTTGAAATGATATTAGAATGAAAAAAGTACAAATACTTAGCTGTGATATGAATTGGCAAAGGTGCAGAAGTTGTGTTTCAGTTGTTGCTGGTGATGGAGATATCGTGCAGTCCCTGTGCAAAATGTCTGATGCAAGACCTCAATGCCTAGAAAGTGCTGCCAAGAATGTTGATCCCTGCAAGAACACCAAGAAGCCCATAACACTGAAAAGCAAAAGCACGAGAACTTTGTTTCACCGGAAGAGGATTCGAGAGTCGTGATTAGCTTTAGAGATTAGCTGATTTGTGATTGGGGTCGTCAAAGGGTCAAAAAATTTGGTTAAGTATAACCGACGTCGGCGATTTCGCTGGCGTCGGCCGACATTTGACCGGCGGGTTTAGAATGGGCAAAAAGAGCCACCAAGCCCGTTTTTCACCCGCTAAGTGCACTATCCGTTGGATAATGTCAAAGGTTAGGCTAAATACGCATGAGAGTTGGTTAGGCGGTTAGAGAGAGGTAAGAATAGGTCTTGGGTGAGTCATAGGATGGGAATTAGTCCAAGGCGAGGTGTCCTAGGCAAGGTGTCATGGGTGATGTGTCCAAGGAGCGGGGTTAATTCAAAATAAGTTTATTATTTTAAATTAGTAATTGCATGTTTTAGGAATGGGTTAGGAATGGACCAAGGGGGAAGGTGACCAAGGGTTAGACACTATTTAGGTGTCTACAACCCATTACACTTGAATCAAAAACATGGTTCATCATTTTTCATACTGATCCTGCATTGGAATATTGTAATGAAAAATTGGGCAGATCATGGATGAGAACCATGGCAATAATATTGGGTAAGGATCATGATTATATCACATTTGAGATGAAAGTACCATTATTAAAATTACACGAAATGGCCAAACAACTAAGCAAGGGTAAATAAAGAAAACCATGTATTTAGATAATGTTGGATCAGACAATGGCTACTCATCAAATTTCATTCACTTATAATTCCTCACATATTTTTATGGTTAACTTGAGATCATTTGATAACTTGTACATTACTAATACCAAATTATTCAAAATTATAAAAACCTAATTATGCATAGTTTCTGAATGTTTCATCATCTTCTTCTATTTACTTGTATTTATGATCATATGAACCATTATTATATGTGTTCATATTTCACTGACTTGTCACCTTCTTAGCCCTTTTATCTTCACTTCTAAGTCTAGATAATTTCAAAAAAAAAATTAATTTTTCCAAATAGTGACACTAATTTATTTTCATGCACAACATTTTCCAAAATTTTATCATTTTTCATATTGTCTTATTAGTCGATATTGTCCTTTTCATTTTTATATCCATAAATTTAATTTATAGAACATAAATCCATAATTATATCAATTTCTAGGTTATTTACATGGTATGACTGTGCAACTTCTAGTTTTTCATGTAAAAATCTCTTATTTTCAAGTTATATCACTCATACATGTAACCTATTTTGAAAACTATACATTTGAAGCAATGAGAATGTAAAACCAAATACTTGTTACATTTTTTAGTCTCTTACAACTTTTTATTATTTTCAATTCAAAACGCAAAGGGAAAAAAAATCTTTATATTGAGTCATTCTAACCTTTTCTAGTGCATATATTTCATTGACACTTGTTGTGAACTATCCAGATTGGTCTCCTTTATTATATTTTTGACACATTGATTTAGTATTTTTTATTATTTATTTATTTTCCATGTTGAAAAAATACAAAAAATATATATATTCTCAAAAAAACAAAAATATTCAAATATTGTCAAAAAATACAAAATTAGGATTTGAGCATGATTAGCAATATAGTTTACATCTTTGCAATATGTTGTTTATACTTTCAATATCATATTATTTTTATATCGCACATGCATTTCATAGGTATCTATGAAGTTTTATGTATGACATATAATCATTTTCATAGATTAAGATATTGGATTCTTCTCTACCCATTATCTTTGCTAAGTTGAGGGCATCTCAATTATAGGTGATAATTTGCAAGTTTTATCATTCTCTAACTCCTATATTGTTGAGATTTCAATTATTTATAAATGCCTTACTAAAAAATCTATTTTACATAGTATACATGAAGATGATATTTGATTGGATGTGATAACATGACATATGCATAGCTTAGACTACCTTTGTTAGTTCTATGTTACATTGACATTGCTTACTTAAACATAGTATATTACAAATTTTCTTTTCTATAGTGTAGGCCCTTGGCCATTATGTGATATTCTTTGATTGATGCATCTATATGATATATTATGTGGTGTGTGACATTTGAACATGTCTTTGATTTGGCCCTTGTCCTTATGTGTGTGTGATATTAGAGCATGTCTCTTTTTTGAAACATTCCTCATGTCTATGTATGTTATTTAGGAATATTTTAACATGTCTATGGTTTTGTCCCTTGGCCCATTATGTTAATTTTATATCATTTGAGATTTTTATTTATGTGCTTATTTAGCTTTATGAGTTTGATAAATTCCATGATCCATATCATGCACTCATAACTTACTAACTAATTAACCCTAAATTTCTAGATTAAGGTTATCTAGGGTTAAAGGGGATAAAGATAACCTAAGGTATGATGGAGATAAACTATCTCTATAGTAGGCCAATTATTTACTAAACTCCAATATAACATATGTTGAATTCATTAAATTGACATAGTCTAAAAAAGTAAGTACAACTATGCTAGATATGGAAATGATAAAGAAATAATGTACTTGGTTCTGATTTGACATGGTTCTAGATTTAGAACATGTGGGAAGCAAAATATAAGACAATTTTAGAATAGTTGCCAAATTCTGATTTGAGTGCCTCTAGAGTCGTAAACACTAGCATCATCCTGGGATGATTACATCAACATTATTAGTTAAAACTAATGTAGGTGTCTTATACAAATTACTTGATAAAAAAGGATGTGACCACTTGGATGCTTTTGGGTTTGTCTTCACCTTTGCTATAGAGTATTCAGATTTGGGTCATGGACTCTCAATCCTCATGAAATTTCAAAACCCTAGTTATTCATTTTCATAGTGACCTTGGGGAAAACTGGATTAGCATGCACACAATGTCAATCTAACTCCAAATACCCCTTTGTCAATAAACACTACCTACATAGCTAATACTCTTAAGATGGCCTCAAATTGATGTAGTTCTCCCCTACATGTTGGCTCGTGTGTGAATCATGCAATATGTGTAAAGTAATTATAAAAATAACCTAGATTATAACTTGGAAAATATAGCTCTTAGGATGCCTTTTTAGTAATTTAGACCTATGTATATGTTGTCCCTATGATTGATATGGAAATAGGATAAAATAGAGAATCTTTGCTCACTTGAGTGTTTGATTGAATGCCTCTTGTAAGTCTCCTGGTGAGTAGGTAATACTTTTATAGGTGAATAATGAATGAGGGTTGATCTTATATTGTTTTTTGATTAATCTCAGGGTTAATGGGACCCATACCTAGTAAAGAATATAATAAAAAATTAGGCCTAGCTTAAGGTTAGAAATCAAAAGGCATGTAACCAAACCCATAACAACTAAAATACTAGTTATATTATATTAATTAAAATGAACAAGTAAAAAAAGACCATATTTACACCATCTATTACTCTTACAAAACCATTTTAGCAAGAATACTACTGATCACCAAAAAAAAAATTCAAAAACCATTTATCATTTTAGAACTACCATAAGTTTACCATCCTAATTAGCATGCATAATTTAACTATCCAAAAAAAATTTAACTAGTGTAGATGGATATTGAATCAAAACTAGCATGCTAGCCTATGACACTCATTGCTCTACACTCTACCTCTTACCTTTGATTTCCCCAACTCTAAACACTAAACTAGACAAATTAGAGGATTTAGTTACCCATGATACCCATTTTCCAAACCAAAGTAGTGTTGGAAACTTACCTCTACTAAAATATCAAACAAGATATTTCATTGCATCAATAAGTATATTCAAATTCCAAAATTCTCTCCAAACCTCCAATTCTATTAGTGTAGCTTTGAGCCTTATCACCTTAGGGAGAACCACCTTTATTTCTTATACCCCATCCTACTTATCTGAACAGAAATCATCTAATTCTTTAATGAAGTTGAGGATTTTATTAAACCTCTCTTCCAAGATCCTAAAGATAGAAATTGGGATGAAATTGAGGCCATCCTTTTAGGAAAAAATCAAATCTTGAAAAGGTCTAGAATTGACCATCACCATCTCTAAAAGGATATTCAACCTATATTTTGGTTTGATAAAAAAAAACTAGCTCCTTCACCATACCTTTATCAGAGACTAACATAAGAAAATTGATAGAAAATAAGGTAGCCAATTCTGAATTGACTCTCCAATGCAGGTTGAGGCTTATCTCCTCCAGCCCAAAAACATGTGCTACATCATTGACAATATCTGACAAAGGAGTCCAGAAGATGTGTTGTAGTCTATATGAAGAGACTGACCCTAAGAAACCCATCTCCCTTTTATGGCTACTCCCAAACACAACTGAAAACACTACCACTTTAGTTAGGGATTTCTCCATAATCTCACCTATCACCTTTTACCACCAACTTCAAACCAAGAGTTTCTCAAAACTAGTTGTCACCAAAACCTGCCAACCACCAATAAATCTTGTGGAAGGTATAGTGAGATTTCTTATGCCACAAAAATTGGGAGTTGATTCCCACATCATGAAACAAATGACATCATCACTAGAGGATACCCCCTAATGTACATACCATCCAAAATAGTTTTAATCACTATAGCTCAATATGAACTATCCTATCTATGTCTATCCACCTTTTTTTACAATTGCCTATTTGAATCTCTTCCACTTGGTCAATCCCTGCATTGGATAAAAACTTAGATACATTATTTGCCTTGTAGAAGCAATGCTCCCATTTCTAATCCTAAAAATGATGAATATCCCATCATCTAACCAAGAAACTATTTATGTTCCCTTCTTTGGTCCTCTGATTCAAAATGGACTGAATCACCACTTGAGAGTCCCCTTTGATAATAAATAAATCTATGCCACATACCACTATTAATTTTAAATCAATAATCAAATCTTGAGCCTCTACTTAATTATTAGTGCCATACAAGAGTTTTATCAAGGAAAATATTATCAAAGAACCACTATAATCTTTTAGCAAACACCCTATCCTAGAATCTTTTAGATTGCCTCTATAATCTCCATCAAAATTGAGCTTAAACCAACCCAATGGGAGGCTCCCAGCTAGCTTCATATTTAATTTTTATTCTATCATACTTATATAATATCAACCCATTAATAGGGAGGGTTAATATTATATTAATATCAATCCCTTTGGATAATTAACTCACATTAAAATACTTAGCCCAACCATTAAGATATGTTTTATTTTTAAATTTGATGACTTTAGGGAACTAGACACATGTGTCAGAGAAAGACACATGCATCGACATAGGTGTCTATCTAAGATGTTAGTATATATGGAACAAGAAACTAGGTACAATTTCATAACTTATAGAGGTATAAGATAAGTAGGTTTTAATAATTCAAGACAATATAGAAGGTTTGGGTCATCAATATGAGACTGGTTGGACCAAGAGATAGGCCAAGGGGCATAAGATAGAGTAGATGAAAGACTTATAAAAGAAATAAAGGTCAATAATTAAGAGAAAAAACCAAGGTCTAATTTTTCAAGGTGTATAATACTAAGGTTCTATATAATGTAGACACTTAAAACTGGCTATTGATAACCATCAACTAGGATTTTGACCAATTTCTACCCAAGTGCGTAATTTGTCTTAAAAACACTAAAATGCATTACAAGAGTTGAATTTTTTATATTCAAGTGCTATTTTTTTCTAGGGTATCATTAAATGGTAATATTCCATTTATGAAGCATCTAACTTTGATCAAATCATTTCGAGTCAAAATAACATTTTTGCACCTGGGTGCTCTAGATTGATCTTTTCTATCAAATTTCTTGTATGAGACATGTGCCTTTGTTATTTTGAATTGGAAATATCCTAAATGGGATAATGAATCCAACACATAAAACATCAATTTCCAATTTCAATCTAGACAAATTTTGAGCCAATAATATGACATTTTGACCAATTTTATTAATTTGTATACAAATTGCCAAGGTTTTGCATCAAAGTTGACTAATCATGTTTAAGGCTAATTAAACCAAATCAAGATCTTAAGTTAATTTTCCATGGATATTTTTGAATATTTATTTTTATAAATTGATATTGAATAACTACATCATTAAGTGACATCATTTCTTGGAAAGACATCCCTAGGCCAAAAATGCATAAAATATCTCATCAAGCCACCCCATGCCTCATTAAGACCTTCCATGCCTCTTTATTACCTTTATATCCCAAATATTTATGAAATAATTTATTATTTTTTGCCTCAAAAATAAAATGGGTTCCTAGCCACATATCTTCATCTTGAGATGGACGATTCAGGTTCATTCTGACCATTTTACAAAATCTATAAATGGGAGGCCTTGCCTATTGAATTTTAAGCTACCTTGGTGAAAAGTTATAATGATAAATTGATTCCAAAATCCATTAAAATTAGTTTTATAATTCCAAATTATTTAACCAATCCAAACCCATAAGCCACGCGGTGCCAAGAAGAGATGGAAGATAGCCAAGCCCCATTAAAATAGACCTTTTGAAGCACAAAGCTGAGCAAGTCACTCTACAAACCATTTAGAAGCTCTAAGGAAGCTTAAGGAGGTTTATTTTCATGTTTTAGTTATTTTTTTCATATGTATGTTTATTATTATGCTCTTCTTTAGTATCTAGGCCTAGACATGTATGCTTGTTAGTGTGTTTCTTTTAGTTTGATTTCATTTTGGAACTAACACAATACTAACCACCTCTCTTGAGTCAAATTCATAGTCTACATAATGACACACCTGGTGAGACCTAGCCTTAAAAATTTGGTCAAATTACACCTAAAAGTAACATAATACACATTTTCATGCAATATCTTGGAGTGTGGAGGCAAATAAGGTAAAAATTTGAGAAAAAATCTATTTTTTTCTAAACCATAGTTTTGTTCTCAGGACTGTGTAACCCAGCTCGACTGTGTGACCCAAATCACCCTGACTCAACCCCAAATTTCCTTGACTCAGCCCTAACTCACCTTGACTCAACCCTAACTCACCCTAACTCAGCCCTAACTCACCCTGACTTGACCCTAACTTGTCATGACTTGACCCCAACTCACCTATGCAACCCAACTCACCTATGTGTCTCAACTTACTTGTGCATCCCAACTCACCTATGTAGCCCAACTCTACTGTGTGAAACCTAAGAGCTCATTTTTAAAAGTTGTTTATCTTACTCAAAAATGTGCTTCAAATCTAAACAAAGTACTAATGTTTTTTTAGAAGATCTACGTAAAAATCACCATAGCAGGCTAAATTAGTCTTTTCACACTTCATTTAGATATCTAAAATGAATTAGAATCCTTCATTTTGGTGTTTAAATAAAATATTTAGGGTGATTTATTGGTTAAATTTTGTGATTGCATTTTAAAGTTCACAAATTAAGACCAAGGGGTCAAAATGACATCATCATACTTTTCATTTGGTGTTTAAAATTGAATTCATTTGTCAAAGTTTGTATTCAATAGTTGTTTAAATAGAATTTGATTGGAAAAAAGAAAGATGTTGTGTGTATGTTCTTCCATATGTCCCCTTTAAGAAACTTTTGGGATCAAAAGTGCCATTTTTGTTGCAAATTACCTTAGTCAAAGGCATGAAAGAGAATTTTTTAAGGCTCTCCTCAAGGACCCACAAGGCTTGAGTGACTTAAACAAAACCTCTAAAGCTCTTTCATTTAGTCATTTATTTCATTGCATCTTGGCTTGTGAGGGGGTCTTCATTACCTCTCACAAAGTTTTATATGGAAGCTTTAACATGGGGTTTCATCTCCTAGTATTGACTTCATCAACCCCACTAGGATCAGAGGTTTGAGTAGTTAAACCACATTTTAGTGTTTGGGTTAAGCACAAAGATGTATCCACACATTAGACATCACACTATACTAAGCAAGTGATAGATGTAGTGGTTTCAAAAAGGGAAAGACCTAAAATAATCAAATTGCCACTAAAACCTAATTAAAGTGCATTTATTTTTCATCATTTAGGATGAAATTCATTGTGAAATTGATCCATCTAGAATATTCAAAAACCAATTAGTTTAGTTAACCCCATTTTGCCATACCTTATCAGTTTAAGATTTAAGATGATTAGTTAGTTATTTTGTCTTGGTCTTAGATTACATGGTCTTGTTTGAGAGTCAAAATTTGGTGATAACAAAATGACATGACTAAACACATTATCCCCAAAATTATTTGAACAAAGGAGGCATTATGCTGCCCAATTAAAAACATCTTTTTTCTTGTTCAAATTCATCATCATACACTTTATGTCATATATTCCAATTTGGCATAGTTATGCTACCCATTTGAGTCTAGACCTTTTACCACATTTTTTTAAGCCCCTCATTGATATTTCAAATTAAAAATTGGAATCTTCCAAGTTTTGAAGTTTGATGTGTTAAATTAGGTCCACCACTTTGCACTTGACTTATTTAACTGGAGTTCAATTTTTAATTTGAATTGAGGTCCATTTTTAGACTCAACATCATTATCATCATTTTTTAAGACTCAATTCATCTTGCATGTTTACTAAAGTGTTGAGTCTTAGACTTTGACTACCCATCCTATTTTACCATGTGTCCATTTGATAGCACACTCATGCCTTAGAGAATTTGTCTAACTTTGTGTGGAGGAATCATTTAAGTTAAGGAGGGTAGTGTTATGCTACCAAAATTGGTTTGGAACCATTTTGCCTTAGATTTTTTGAAACAAGCATTTACCACATATTTTGAGTATTTTAGCGTTGTTACTCTTATCAAATTATTTTGAGACTTGTTGCATAGACCTCTTTGCATAGAGTTCAAGTCTTTTCAAATTCTAGCCAATTTGAGTGTCCTTTGTAAATTTTTGTCTAGCACAGTTACATAATTCAACTTTATATAGGTTATTTTTCAAAATAACCTAGCTTTGTGCCATTATTTAGAAGAAAATAAACTATCTCCAAGTGCCTTTTGTTTCATACCTCATACTTATCAATCAAGTTTTATGAAGAGTCAAATGCCTAGTTTTTGTTAGAAGTGTTTTAAATCTATTAGATTAAATATGTCATCTTTTAAAGTCTATAGTTTGACATCATTTGGCTGAAAGAACTAGCACATGCACTTTGTTTGAGCCTAGCTTTTGATATCATGTTTAGCCAAAAGACCTAACAACTTTTTTTTCCTAGATTAAACTGATTTGAAAAACTTTGATCTAGAATTTGGAATTTTCATTTGCGATCCTTTTACTTGACCTTTTTTTTTGAGACGTGTAGCATTTGACACTCGACATTAGCTTGTTTTATCATAGGTCATTACATTAACATTTTTGGATATACCTATCTATCCTTTTGACCAAGTTAGACCTAGTTTGAGCATATTTTTAGACATCTCATTTTTAGAGTTTGTAGAATTCAGATTTTTTCATAAAACATTCACTATAGATCCCAACATGCCTTCCTATACTCATAGTGGACTCATGTATGATTTGGGATTTAGTAATGTGGTTACACAAGAAGAAATAGTTTAAGACCCTTATGCAAATAATGTTGCTTATGAGATAGATGCATATCCCTCTTATAATGATCAAATAGGATCACAAACCTAAGACCTTTTGGCCCATTACTTTGTAAACACACCTCCTTACTTAGATTAGGATCAAGCACAAATATATTAATACCTAACCATAGTACTTACTATTGAATAACCTTTTCCTCAATAACTATACTATGTTACTACACCATCCACATATGATCCTTATCTATTTGAGCATCACTTATTGGAGAATAAAGATGAGATTTTAGTTAGAGCCATAGAGGTAGGGGACAAGTTTTCTATAAACTTCCCCTATTAGAATTTACCCAGTCTAATAAGAATAGATCATAACATACTATACAATTAATGGGCTTCTTCTATAAATCCTTTAGCTCTAATCTAAATGACATATCAAGACCCTAGTATGATTCTCAAAGGCAAGGACCCCATGGAGGATCATTTTGTATATATGTAGATAGCATATCAAACCTACTTGAACCTAGTGTGCAATTTTAACATGATGACCATGTAAAATAGGCCTCTCATAGATTTAGTTCCCTTAATTAGAGTGTTAATAGAGTTAACTGATCAAGATAATTAGGGTGTAGACCCATTCATGTAGAACACTTTAGTTAACAAATTATTCCATTCACCAACCATCGAAGAAGTATCTTATGCTTTTATGTAGAACAATGGCCAAAATGTAGTGGATAATACACAAGCAACATCCAATCCAAACCAAAGTGGTGTAATTACATAGACAAATAATAAACAAGAAAGTGTACATTTATTTAACACTATGAGTGGTTATCAAAATTAAGGAGTAGGAGTTTCTACATCCCAACCTCAACCAACTACTACCAGTAATCCTCAACTAGCTACTTCTTCAAACACTCAACTAATAGGATGAGGTAGCCAACTAGTGACTAATGCCATGACTCAATAATAAAATGTGATCAGTCTTACTCCTCCCTAGTAGGCAACAAGTATTATTCCATAATATTATGCATAATCCAATATACCGATGTAGTAAATGTCAAATATTTTTCCACCTCAATAGCGGCAACTAATGTTCCACCTCACCAAGTAGTAGTGAACATACCTCTTTCCTCACAAACTAATGTGACACTTTAAATCAAAATGATGTCTAATCAATATTATATGACTAGTGGTTATAAAATTCTTAATCTCTAACATGTACCCACTTTCCAACCAAGATTCATATAACAAGAAGTTCTAATGTTCTTCAATTACAGATTAGGTAACCTTTACCTTTTGTGTAGAATGTGCCACTAGTTCAAAGATAGGGTCTTGGTTCATAAGCACCCCCTCAATATCAAGGTTAGATTATTCAATAGCATGTCCCTCTTTAACCTCAACAAGCATAGTATAGTTACATCCCTCTATCCTAAATTCAAAATATACAAAACCAAGCCTATATATCCAACCCTAACCAAAATATTGCACAACTACAAATGAAATTTTAATAACTACATTGTAATCCACATATGTGTATTCCTTATCCATTTCCCAACCAAACCAACATACCCCAAAAAATACCTCCATCATACCCTGATCAAAGTGTTTCACTAGTGACCACTCAATCATTTACCTAGGCCAGTGTTCCCCCTCAAACCAATATTCCCTCTAGTTTCCTAGCCCAGGAATTGTAATAGATGAAGGATGCAATTTTTTCCATCCAAACTAGGAAATAGACTAAAAATTTTAAGTTGGATGTTGTGTGTTATTATTCATTTAACATGGAGTACTTATAGATACCATTTCCTCTAAGATACAAACCACCAAAATTTGATAAGTACAAGGGGAAAGGTGACCCTAAAACTCATTTAACTGAGTTATTTGATGCATGCTAGCCAGTGGAATATAATAACATATACATTTTATTTTTATTCCCCAAGGAGTCTAGTAGGACAAGCTTTGGAGTGGTTTTTAAATTTACCTAATAATTCAATATCCAATTTTGATGATCTTTCAAATAAGTTTATGCAACACTTTTCATACAATCTCGAGCATGATATTTCTCTAATCGAATTAACACAAGCAAAGAAGAAGGATGGTGAGAGCTTTGCAAGTTATCTACAGTGATGGAGAGCCCTTAAAATCTAGTTTACCAATAGTTTACTAGATAAACAATTAGATGTTGTGTTCACCAAAAATTTGCATATTGAGATATCCTATCATCTAGAACTACAGTGTGTGCATACCTTTAAGGAGATCATTGACAAAGGCTTATTGATCGAGTGAGCCCTTATTAATGAGGGAATCATCAAGATTAATCAACTAATAAAAATAAAGGTACCAATCAATTAAATGGTCAAAACTAATATCCAATCCAATCACAAACATCAGAACTATAGGACAATAAGCAAGATAGACCAAAGCAATTCAACCACAATAAGAATGTTGTGGGAAATGGAGTAACTGAGTCACATCATGTCCAAATGGTTCAAAAATTGTTTGCTCAGCTAGTAATGCCTTTTCATATCACTCCTAACATACAACCTCTTCAATAGCAGCAGCATGTACCACAAACGCAATATCCTAGGCCCCCAAAACAAACATAGCCACCTTTACCATTGTAGGTCCCTCCTCCAAGGAGAATAATACCTACTCACCATGTTTTTATTAACCTTGAAGAACCTATTAAATTTGTGTTTCATAAACTTACCACCACTAATTTGATTAGTAAGCCTATACTAAAACATTATCCTCAAGGCATTCCTTATCCTGATTGGTACCATAAAAATGAATTATGTGAATATTATTGGGTCAATGGGCATAATTTGTGAAGATGTGTGCAAATTAAATAGTTGATTCAGAATATGTTGGAGAATGGGGAGATAACATTGGATAATAGTGCTTCCACTTCCAATCAAACCCTTAGAATCTATCAGAACCCCTTCCCCAACATAACAACCAGCCCTAATAGCAATAATAATAGCATTGGTTAGTACAATAACAAAATCAATAGTATCAAAATCAAAGATTGATCCAATACAACCAATATCAAATCCAATAATGCTATAATTATGGACAAAACTAAGGTCAAAATGGTAATAACCAAAAAAACCTACCATGCAATTGTACATGACTATAATAAATTTATAGTCCATATTGTAGGAGGTAGCATTAATACCATCTTCATTAATCCTAGACCAAATTCTAATCAAATGAGACCATTGCTAACCATACCAAACCAATATAATCACTTCAATAATATTTCCTTAACCTAAGATCGCATATAAGTGAATCATTTGATAGGGATTCCCACTTTTGGACCTTATACTAATAACTCATCCTCACCCCATGACCATGCACAAGCACACCAATAATTGAGACTATCCTATCTGATCCCATACCATCACTATTATTTGTTAGCAATCACAGTCTTGTATTTAATCTTGATGTATAATCACAACTTGGAGGTCAAATATTCCCATCTCAACCATCTACCACTTTGTCCATCACTCAGCCAACCATTCAACCTCAGAATAATTCATTTAGCACTGACCAAGAGAAAAAAATTGACATTATGAAATCATTGTAAAAGATGCCCACACAAATCTCCATTTTATATTTGTCGCATACGTCAACAATCCACAAAAACATTTTGAATGACTTCCTAAGCCAATCCACTATTTCAAGTGACATATCCCCTAATAAATTCTAAGGTTTGGTTAGACACCTCACTCTAGCCCAACAAGTCACTTTCAACCAAAGTGATCTGTTATCCCTTGGGCCACTGCATAATAACATGTTATACATAGAAGTTTGCATAAAATAGCACAAAGTGAAATGTGTTCTTATAGACAATGGATCGGTTCTAAACATAGTGTATCCTAAGCTTATCAAGCTTCTCAAGTACACTATGGTAGATCTTCAAGTAGAAACAATAACCATCAAAGCCTACGACAATGAAGAATGAGAATCATAGGGTACCATCTGTTTACTAGTTATAATTGGGCCCGTGACCCATTATACACTTTGCCACATGCTATATCTCAATTTGTCATACAATATGTTTTTGGGAAGACTGGGTTACATGAAATTCATGATGTCCCATCGAATTTAAACAAATGTATCAAGTTCTCCCATTTATGAAAAGAAGTTTGTATATCAAGATATTTGCATCCATACAAGCATTGCAAACACCTGAAGGCTGAGCTCAAGATTTATAATTATCACTTTGTCATGAATCTAATGGCCAAGCAAGATAAGGGAGAATTAATACTCCTTGATCTATTGGAGGATAATTGCATTGATCCTAATACCCTTGATTCCCTTTTCTACATGCCACCTCCTGAAGTATCCAATCATTTTATTAACTCACATAATGGCCCAAGGCAATATGTGACATGTTGACACTTAGATTCACACCCTTAAGGAGATATTCAAATTTCCTCATCCAAGTGGAAAAATGGATTCATCTCTCTTATTATGGGTGATAATTTTGGTGAGATGAATCTCTAGATAAGGGGCTAGCTCCCCTTGATGCACCTTTAAAGCTCTCTTTCTAACTTGAAAATTAGATATGAAAAGGGATTAATAAAAATGACTAAGAAACCAAATGGTGATGCACCAATGTATAATGTCCTCCTAATTGGTTGAAACTACTACTTAAAGACAAACAAAGTGTTTCTCATAAAAAAACTCACAACTCAAGATTCATTGTTACATCAATGTTTCTTATGCTATATTCAAGAAGGTATATGATTCTTAGGAAGGAAATTAATGATTCCAAACAGGGATACAATCATAGACCACTTATAATATATATCTACACTTAGAAAATAATACTAGCAAAGACCTACAAAAATCTCCTTTCTACAAATGGTATACCATCAAGAGTACAAGCTAGAAAAGATAATCTTCCACTAGACTAGACCAACAAAATTCAAGTCATTACTCAATAGTACAGCATATGAGTGACAACAACACTTGTATATTTTTTCAAGAGTTCTTTGAGTACAAATCTAGCTAGATTTTTCCTAATAACAAACAGAGGCTGCCAAAAAAAACTAAAAATATGCATATGCATATATATATATATATATATATATATATATATATATATATATATATATATATATATATATATATATATATATATTGAGAAAGAGGTCAAGCCAAGGAAGTTCAAGAGTCACTTGGACATGTGTCTATATGTGAGAATCAATTACAATTACATGTGAAAGAGGAGTGAGGTGATTCATTCCAAGTTAGGAGGTCTACTTATCCAAAACAAATCATAAGAATGGTAAAAAGTGGCATAAAACCTTTAGAATTGGCACAGGAAACTACCTCCATCAATGATCCTCCATGAATGTTTGAAACTAAAAATAGGAGAGTCAACACATAACACTACTCAATGGAAAAGGTACTCATGGTGAGAGTTAAAAAATGATCCTTTTAACTACTAGCTATCCTCTAGACACTTGTGTTTATTAATTTCATGGTAGCTCTTTGATTTGGTTAGCTTCCAGCAATGACTTGAACATCAAACTATCCATTTTGCTTTCTTTGTCTATTCCAAATGCTCAAAATTCAACCATTTTTTACCTCCATTTTTGCTCTCAGGTTCCTGCCAAGCCTTTTTTGACTCCAATATCTAGTTTCCATACTTTGAAATTAAATTTTTGTGGGCCATCATCCTTTGAGAATTTTCTTTGAACTTTTGTTTCCCTTAGACTACTTTATCTCAACACTTTTCTTGAAATAATTCATTTAGGATTTTTCTTAGCAATTTCTATGGGAAATTTTCTTGAATAATCTTTTGGGCCTTTTATTTCCTTTGTATCAGACAAAATGTCTAAAATATTTTGGCTTTGACACTCTTTTCAATGTGGACAAGTTTTCCACAAGAATTCCTTGGGTAATCTTTCTGAAAGAATTACTTCAAACTTTCTGTTTGGCCCTTCAAACTTTTGTCTATTTTCCCTTCAGCTAAAAGAAATGATCCTTCAATAATGTATAAATCACCCTTCAGCACTTGGAAATTTCCCTTCAAAAAGTTAAATCTGACTTTTAAAACTTTTGTTTGGTCCACCTTCTTGCAAAAATACCCTTTCGATTTTTTACAAATTACCTTTCAGCTTTCTGAAACTGTCTCTTCAAAAAAGTTGAAGTGACCCCTTCATAAAAGTTTAAAATGACCTTTTCAAAAATATGAAGGTGCCCTTTGGAAAAGTTGAAGTGCCCTTTGGAAAAGTTGAAGTGCCCTTCATAAAAGTTAAAGTGCCCTTTTTGGAAAAGTTAAAAATGATCCCTTAGCCTGAAAAGGTCCTTTAGGGAAATTGTACAGATAATTTTCCTAAAGGAATTAGTCTTCATCTTCAGGAAATCTATCTCAGACAAATTATTTGAAAGAATTCAACACTTGGCCAAATGAAAAGTCTGAAATAAATAATTAGTTAATAAAAAATAACAGACTCGAAACAAAACCTTCAAAGGAAATAACACCCAACCAAAAGATCGAAACAAAGTCTCTTAATGAAATAACAATTGGTATTTTTGATGTATCTCAATGAGAAATACTCCTTTTGAGGAAAATTTCCAAAAATTGTACTTGGCCAAATTTGAAAGATGCAAACTTGGGAGTGAAATTTGACCAACATTCTTGTGGATTCCTAGGTATGGCATGCCTACTATGCCTAATAATATTTACCTAAATCCTTCCATTGGGCATGGAGTCATGCATATAGACACCCAAAATGACTTGAATAGACCCTTGGCTCAACAAACACAAACTGGTTGATCCACATGCACAAAGGCAAAGACACACACCAAACAAAAGGAAGGAAACACACCTATGCTACAAATAACTTAGGGAACACAAAAACAAACCAAAGGAAACACACATGTGTTTAACTAGAACACTTAAGGAACACAACAACTAAAACAAAACTAGACTAAACATACACACATGTACTACTATTTACAAAATAAACTTGCAAGGACTAATAGCAAAATTTTAGATGTATCCCATTCATAGGGATAGGCAATTCTTCTCCATTCATCTTGGTAAGCTAAAAAGAGTTGCTTTTTTTACACTTGCTAATGATGTAACATCCACTCCATAAAGCATCAAAATTTGTACATCTACCTGATTTTTCACTATCCTCATCCCATTTTAGAACCAAGTCACCTTTCATGATTACTCTTTTACTTACTCTTTTTTCAAAGGAATTCATAAGTACTTAGTGGTGTTCCATGGTCTTATGTGTAATATCCCTTGCTTCTTGTAGTTTCATTAGTTATATCAATCTAACTTCCATTGGATTATTTTCAAGTAGTTCTAGATGATGTGCAAGTCCTAGAGTAGGGAGCTCTTGAGAGATGGATAACCTAGCTTCTCTCCCATAAACAAGCACAAAGTGAGAGTTACCAATTTATCTCTTAGGAGTGATCCTATCAGCCCATAAGGATGTCTTCAACTTCATGTGTCATGCTCTTTGATTATTCTCTAATGTCTTCTTGATGATCTTGATGAGATTCTTGTTAATAGACTTAGCCAATCCATTACCTTGAGGGTAATAGTTAGATGAGGTACTCAAGTAAACTCCATTCCTATTTTCCCACTCAAAAGTTTTAGCACCCATGAAAGTAAGTGAATTATCAGAAATGATGGTCTAGGGAACCCCAAATCTTATTGTGATACTCTCATAAAATTCCAAGATTGCATTTTCATTTTCCTTTTTCAATGTAATAGCCTCTACCCACCTTGTGAAGTAGTCAATAGTAGTCAATATCCATTTATTTCCAACACTTGATGGAGGGTTGATCACACCAATGAAATCAAGGCCCCATTACATGAAAGCCTAGTCTACTTAGACAATATTTGATGGAAGGGCTACAAGTTTTGTTTGCCTACAAAAAAAACACATTGAGGACACCTCCTAACCCAAGAGTAGTAATCCTTGAAAATGCTAGGCCAATAATACCCAACCCTCATTATCTTTATAGCTATTGTTTTTGGGGAGAAATGACCACTATCTACACCATTGTGAAACTTTTCCAATAAGATGCTAGACTGATCATTGTCAACACACCTTAGTAGCACACCATTCATATCCTTTCAAAAAATAATACCATCTACAAGACAATAAGCAATGGTTTGTGATCTAAAATATCTTATTTGTGACTTGTTCAAACCATTAGGATAATCACCATTTTGGAGGAAACCAGTGATGTCTTGTGTCCAACTTTTAATTGGTATGTGACCAGCTGGTTAGGAATGAGCTTGATTGACCAAGAATTATTCCCTTGGACCTTGAAAATCTAAAGCTAGATGTTCACACAACCCCTTTCCTCTTACCAAGTTTGTTACCTTGATATCAACATCATACTCCATTACCTTTGTGATCTACCCATATTTCTTCTCATTGAGTTCTTTGCTTAGAAGGAACTCTTTGGTTCTAGGAGGAGAGACCATGACATGTATCTTGTTATTTGAAACCATGTGCCTAAAAATTTTCAAGCCATTTATCACAGCTAGAGCCTACTTCTCAAAAAAAGTGTACTTGACATCATAATCTTTGAATCCTTGACTAAAGAAGGCAATGGGTTGCATAAGCACAGATAAGATTGTGTCAACGTTATCAAAAGTATAGAGTATGAAATCCTTAGCAAAGTTTAGATAATTTCTTGTTTGATTGCCTTAAAACTATTCTTACCTTCCTTTGTCCAAGAAAAATCTTGGTTCTTCTTGAGCATGGTTGTGATAGGCTTCATCAAAGTAGAAAATCTTAGAATAAGCCTTCTTACAAAGTTGATTTTTCCTAAGAAAACCTTCTTGTGTAGAGGTAAATACAAGTCTAGAATGGATTCAATCCTTTTAGGATCAATAAACAAGACTTCTTTTGACACAATGTGACCTAATAACTTGCCTTCATGAACAACAAAGATTTAAAAAAATTGGATTAAGAGAAACTTCAAACTCTCTACACTTCTCAAAGACTTGCATTAGATGTTTCATGTGGTCATTATCATCCTTGGAAAAAATAGTTATATCATCAAGGTAGACAAGCAAAAACTCATTGATCAAACCTTTAAAGGCTATGTCCATCACTCTTTAGAAGGCAGCACCAGCATTAGACAAACCAAAAGGCATCTTTCTATTTGCAAATGTTTTCCATTTTTTGGTGAATTTTATCTTGAATTGATCCTCCTCATTCACCCATATTTGGTTATAACCTAAATAGCCATCAAGTAGTGAAAATCATTGAGAACTTAAAACCACTTACAAAATATGTTCCTTGGAAGTTAGTGTATAATGGTCTTTGAGTGAAACTATATTTAGATCCCTAAATTCCACATAAAGTCTGATCTCAACACTCTTCTTTTGAATAGGTACAAGGTTAGCTACCCAAGTTGAGTGTTTGATAGGAAAAATAATCCTAGACTCAATCAATTTGGTGAGCTCTTTTGTCATTAGTTCCTCTATCTTGGGATTTATAGGCCTTTGCTTTTGCCTAACTAGTTTAGCTCCAAGTTCTAACTCAATGGTGTGATGAGCTAGACTTGGATCAAACCATTTCAAATCCTTGTATTCCCAAGTAAATATATCATGAAATTATTTACACAATTCAATGAAGGCTCACCTTTCAGAAAGAAAACATATCTTACCAATTTTTAGAAGTTTATCCTTAAATGTCAAGATTCTTTCATATTTATCTTCTTTTGTGGACATGCTTACCCTTTCCTTCCTTATTTGATCATATTCATTTAACACACTCTCCAAAGTAACCAGCCCCTTTGGTATCTTGTTTATCTTCAACTGATTAACTTGTTCTTCATATTGATAATGAAGTTTCTTTTGGTTCTTTGAAGAAAATTTTGCTTCATTTTGTATGAAGGGTACAATGTTTTTATCATGCTCAAACACTTGACAAGACACTTCATTATCTGATAGAAGGTCTCACAATGACCTTGATGTGAATTTGGTCCTTCTCTTTACTTACATTAGCAACTATATCAAAGTGTGCTCCTATCACAGCCAACCTATCAGCATGTTTATTTGAGTCTCTTGGTATAGGTTGGATATTGAAAGCATCAAAGTCTTCAATTAGATCCCACACCCTATGCTTGTAGGACTTAAGCAAAGCGTTCTTGGTTATAGCTTGGTTTCTCAGTTGATGTATAATCAATTCACTATCTTCATCTGCCTTCAAATTCTTGATTCCCTTTCTCTTTGCCCATTAAAGGCCATAAACCAAGCCTTCATATTATGTTGCATTGAAAGTACAACTAAAATGGAATATATATGAAGAGTAATATTGGTTCTTTGAGGAGAAACCAACATGACACCAGCTCCTATCCCTACCTTGCTTCTAGAGCCATCAAAAAACATTTCCCATATCCCTTCAAGTTCATGATCCTCATTAGTGAGTGATGGTATAGGAATGTTCTTTTCATAAATATATTATACCCCTAATTCAATTTCTTCTATGAATTCATATGGGTCATGCTCATAAGTTTTATTACCATACTCATCAAGAAATAGGTTAGAAATACCTTCAAGGGGAAGGGATGTTTCAACACCAATGGCACCTTCTTCTTGCTCACTACTCATACAATTCTTATTTCAATTTGTCTCCACATATGTTTCAATGTGGAACCTTACCAAGGTATGTGTTCTTATAGTTACTTCAGCTCTATATCTTGTTCAAAAAGCTAGAAAAGACCAATCAGCTACAAGGTACCCTCCAATCTTAGCCATGAATTCTCTTGACAAGCAAATAGCAAAATGAGATGAAAGATCAACCACTATAATGTCTTGTAGGATAGGAAAACTTGGACAATAATGTAAGAAAACTTTCAAAACTTTAACCAACCCCACCATATTGGTTGGATTTCCATCAATTTGCAATACACCCTTACTATAAGGCTCATACTTTAGTCCTAACTTGTCATCAACCACCTTAGGCATAACCATGGTACTGGCTCCACTATCCACAATACAATTGTGAACCAATTTGTCTCCCATAATGAGTTTGAGGTAGAAAGGTGGAGTCTTTTCATATTTGGTGGATGGTTCCAGGACATAATTAGGTGTGTTGGTAAGGGATACACCATTGTGTCTTGGAACTTAAGGGGCTACATGGATGTTTGAGAGTTATTCTTGTAGAAGTTCCTTTTGACCAGGCATATGCAATATTTCCCAAAGAGAAATGATTGTATTGGTATTCTTCAAAGAATCAATAATGTTTAGAGAGGAATTATTCACCTTGTCTTGCATTCTTGAAGTCAATGAGGGAGCTTGAACTTATTGTATTGGAGGTTTAGCAGCCTTTCTCACATTCTAACTTTGAGGAGCAGTGTGACTAGTAGGATCTATTACATTGGTACTTACACTTTGTGACCTTAGAAAGGCATTACTTATAGTCACTTGTGCTATTAGATTATCTCTTAAATCCCTCTTTTTAGCCCTTATGTTGGCTACCACTGATGTATTTTAATTCAATACATAATTATCTTCTACTTAGAAGATCATAAAACTAGTACTTTGGCTGCTACCTTCTCCTTGACCATCTTTTTTCATGAGATTTTCTTCTTCTATTGTAACATAAGGAGTAGCTCCTTATTAAGATACCAAAGATTTATTACCTTCTCCACCATTATGTATAAACTGACCTTAAGATTTCCCCCAATGATCCAAATGTTACTCTCCTTGAACTAGATTAGTGTGGATTGCAGCAATAACCTTTGTGGATGGAGTGGAATTAGGATTATAGGCATTGGGATACCTATTAAAACCTTATTTACCTTGTCTTCTTCCTTGTTTAGTGTATTAGGTTGGATGTCTATAACTTTGTTGAGGATAGTATTGAGGATTGGGTGGAGCACTTGCATACGTTTGTGCTTACTTGAGATGGGCTTACAAAGACTGAATCATCTCATCCTTATCTATAGCATCATCTACCTTATTAGGAGTGGTTTTAGGTTTGATATTGGTATTGGTAACTTGTGTTATGTTGGGGCTTCAACTAAATTATGAGACAACAAAGACATGGAAACTCTTAGAGGTAATTTCCTAGCTTCTATCAAACTATTCACAATTTCAATGGCTATCTCATATGCCTCGAGTAAAGTAAATCCTCTCATTAATTGCAACATTATTGCAACATTAGTGCTAATATCCTTAAGATAGGTGAATAATATAAGGCTTAGAGGAGGCCTCATAATAGGTGGTAATATATGTCATGTCCTTTGAAACCTTTCATTGAAATCTCTCATGAACTCATTAGGACCTCTCTTTATCACATTCAGCTAGTGAATTATTGAGGTATGGTCACTCTTATTCTCAAACCTTTTCACCAACATCTCTCCAAAGTCATCCCAATCAGTAATGCAAACACCTTCCAAATTTATATACTAGTCAAGTGCCTTATCCTTTAAATACATAGTAAGTAATCTAATATCTATGTTAGATTGGATGATATTATGAAAGTTGTAAAAGTTTGAAATGTCCCTAATGTGTTTGAATAGGGTAATAGGACCTTCTCCATTGAAATTAGGGATACTTTTGGTAGCATTGGGAGGAATACTATCATATTTAGGAAGGTTAATTAGATTTTGGGTTTTGAAGGATGGGAAAGGATGTCTTTTAGCCATCTCTTCTTAATCTTCTTGATCCCCTTGATCTTTTATTTCCTCAAATTCTTCTTCTTCCTCTTCAAAACCTTCTTGCTATGGATCTCTAAATGCTAAAAATGGTTCAGGATGTTGTTCTTCAAGAGGAGTTTTAGGTAGAGGGACTTGATTGAAGGATCTATTAGAAGATGATCTAGTGAAGACCATGAATTATAATGTGAATAACTTGATCTACAACCAAATATTCTCACCTTTTAGATTTCCAAATGTTAGATTAAGAACACTTATGTAACCTTGGACTTGTCAAGGCAAGCATTCACTTTGACAGGGAAATAATTAGGACCAGTTGTCTCACCAAGTATGCCAAAACTGTTGACACTTAGATTCATACCCTTGAGTAGATTTTTATATCTCCTCATCCAAGTGAAAAAATAGAGTCATCTCTCTTGATTTGGATGATAATTTCAGTGAGATGAATCTCTAGATAAGTGGTTAGCTCCCCTTGATGCACCTTTAAAGCTCTCTCTCTAACTTAATAATTGGATATGAAAAGATATTAAGAAAAATGACTAAGAAATAAAATGGTGATGCATCAAGTATAATGTCCTCCTAATTGACTAAGACTAATACTTAAATACAAACAAAGTGTTTCTCACACAAAATTCATAACTCAGGATTCATTGTTACATCAATGTTTCATATTGTAGATTCAAGAAAGTATGTGATTCTTCGGAAGGGAATGAATGATTCCAAAGAAGGATACAATCATGGACCACTTCTAGTATATATATACACTTATAAAATAATACTATCAAAGACTTACAACAATCTCCTTTCTGTAAATGGTAGACCATCAAGAGTACAAATTAGAAAAGACAATCTTTCACTAGACTAGACCAACAAGATTCAAGTCATTAATAAATATTATAGCATATATGAGTGGAAACAACACTTGTATATTTATTCAATATTTCTTCAAGTAAAAATATGGCTAGATTTTTCCCAATAACCAATGGAGGCTACTTTTAAAAAACAAAAGAATGCATATATATATATTGAGAGAGAGGTCAAGACAAGGAAGTTCAAGAGTCACTTGGACATGTGTCCATATATGAGAATCAATTACAATTACATGTGAAAGAGGAGTGAGGAGAGTCATGCCATGTTAGGAGGTCTAATTTTCCAAAACAAGTCATGAGAATGGTGAAAAGTCACATAAAACCTTCAAAATTGGCACAAGAAATTGCCTCCATCAAAGACCCTCTATAAATGTTTGAAACTAAAAATAGGAGAGTCAACACATAGCACTGCTTGATGGAAAAAGAACTCATGGAAATAGTTATAAAATTTTCCTTCTAACTTCTATCTATCCTCTAGATACCTATGTTTATTGATTTTTTGGAAGCTCTTTGATTTGGTCAACTACCAGTAATGACTTGAATTGTCAAACTATCTATTTTGATTGCTTTGTCTACACCAGATGCTCAGGATTCAACCATTTGTTACTTCCAAATTTTCTCTCAGGTTCTTTCCAAGCCTTTTTTGACTCCAATGGCTAGTTTCCATAGTTTGACATTTACTTTTTTTAGGCCATCATCTTTCAGGTGTTTTCTTCAAACTTTTGTTTCCCTCGAACTACTTTATCTCAACACTTTTCTTGAAAGAATTCATTCGAGATTTTTATTGGCAATTTTGTGGGCAATTTTCCTAAATAATCTTTCAGGCCTTTTGTTTCCTTTGTATCAAACAAAATATATAAAATAATTAGGCTTTGACACTCTTTTTGATGTAGACAAGTTTTCTAAAAGAATTCCTCAGACAATCTTTTTCAAATAATTCCTTCAGACTTTCTATTTGGCCCTTCAAACTTTTATATTTTTTCCCTTCAATTGAAATAAATGGTCCTTCGGCAATATGTAAATGACCCTTCAACACTTTTAAATGTCCCTTCAAAAAGTTGAAGATTACTTTAAAAACTTCTATTTGGTCCACCTTCTTGTGAAAATACCCTTCATATTTTTTACAAAGCTTTCGGTTTTCTAAAAACATCCCTTCAAAAAATTCGAAGTTCCCTCCAAAAAAGTTGAAGTGATCTTAAAAAAAGTTGAAGTGCCCTTTTCAAAAAATTTTAAAATGATCCCTTAGCCTAAAAAGGTCCTTCAGGGAAATTATGTAGACAATTTTTTTAAATGAATTAGTCTTCATCTTCAGGAAATCTATCTCAGACAAATTATTTGAAAGAATTCGACACTTGGCTGAATGAAAATTCTAAAAGAAATAATCACTTAGTCAAAACCAAAAGACAAAAAACAAAACCTCTGAAGGAAATAAAACTTGACCAAAAGACAGAAACAAAGTCTCTGAATGAAATAACACTTGGTATTTTTGCTATGTCTCAATGAGAAAACTCCTTCTGAAGAAAAATTTTGAATATTGTACTTGGCTAAATTTAAAAGATTGAAACTTGGGAGTGAAATTTGACCAACATGACCCATGATACCTTTCATATTGAAAACCTTCCATAGAATCCAAAGTCCTTTGAATGACCTAAAGCTAAGCCACTTCATCTAAAATGGCAAAAAAAGAGCAAAGCTAAAGGACCTATCATGTTTATACTAGCATCTAGCCTAGAATTGGACCCTCTTGAAAGGGATGAATCATGGTTTTACAATGAAAACCAAGTTGATTTTTATGAGAATTTAAAGTATGATATTCCCAATAGGATCATGAAGAATAAAGACTATGAATAAGGAGGCCTTAAACCTAATCAGTAGGGAATACTTGAGCTAATTCCCATGACCAAATACAAAGGACCCTATGGGCTAGATTTACCACCTAGGGGTGACTCCATATACCTTACTCATGTTCCATCACCATTGACTAGTGATGAAGATGCCAGTAATGAAGCAAAGTCTAATCATAGCCCTTTTGATGACCTAGTTTTATGACCTATTTGTTTGACACCCTTTCCATTTATACCCTTACCCTAGTCATTCATCACAACCCACTACCATTATATTATCTCAAACTGATAGATTAGGACCAACAAGAGTCTAACATATCGATTGATGTGTTTCAAAATAATGATGCTTTCTATGATTTTCTTAGCCTTAGAGATAATGTTCTATTGGGGGACCATAAATCAAGGTTCTCAACCAAGTTGGATCCTATAGAATATTTTGAAGACCAGGTGAACACCCTTAGCCAAAATCAAATATTTAAAACATTGAGGTCCTAAAGTGAAAACCTCTTTGAGGCACTTTTTGACTAGGGTAAAAGTAAAGAAAAAGCCCAGTCTAGTGGTGAAAACCTATTTCAAGCACCATTAGATGGGGTGTTCAATCTTATTCAACCATAGCTCAAGAGACCATCAATGATGAACTTATCTATGAGTCTAAGTTTATTTTTGAAGAACAACAAGCTTTTTATTAAATCATTCAAGAGTTTCCAATAATTTTTCTTACATGGCCAAACCTTCCATTTGGGGACTTTGATTCGTCATGCCTAAGGGAACTTGAAGAGCTAGTCCTAACAGAGGACTCTAATATTTCGAACCAATTCAAATATTTGCCCATTATTCTTGAAGATAGTTTGACCCTTCTAGTGGAAGATATGATAGAGGTTAACATCAGGTCCCCAAATGACCCAAAGTGGATCAATATAGGTGCTTCCCTTACTGAGAAGGAGTGTGAAGTGCTTATAGCCCTTTTGAAGAATTTTGTATATTTTTTTGCATGAGCATATTCTAACATGCCAAGTTTGGACCCTACCTTGGTTTTTCACCACCTTGTGGTCAATCCTGATGCCAAACTAGTAAAACAAAAGTTGTATAAGATGTATCCTTGCATTCTTATATTAGTAAAGAAACAGTTGGAAAAGGTCTTAGAAGCAAGATGTATTGAATCCATTGACTACTTAGAATAGATATATAATGTTTTACTAGTTAGAAAAAAGCCAAAAGGAATGAGAATCTATACTAATTTCTATGATATAAACAAAGCTTACCATAAGGATGACTTTCCATTTCCAAATATTAACATGATCATTAAATTCACAGTGGGTTATGAATTGCTTTCATTAATAAATGGATTTTTAGCATACAACCAAATCAGAATAGCACTAGAAGACCAACATAAAATAGCATTCACCACTCCATGGGGAACATTGTATTATCAAGTTATGCCATTTGGTCTTAATAATATAGGGGACACCTATGAAATATCAATGACCATCATATTTCACAATATGATGCATGATATTTTTGAAGACTATGTCAATAACATTCTTGGCAAATCAAAGATGAGGGCCAATCACCTAGCAATGCTATGGAGAATATTTGAAAGATTAAATGAGTACAAAGTCAAACTTAATCCTAAGAAATGTGTCTTTGGAGTCACATCAAGCAAATTTTTAGGCTGCATTATGTCTCATCAAGGCATTAAAGTTGATCTGGCCAAATTCCAATCTATAACAAAGATGAAACCACTAACTAATTTGAAGTAGCTCCATAGTTTGTAGGGCAAGATCTAGTATATATGATGCTTAATATCATAATTGGCCAAAAAATGTCATCCTTTTACACATATTTTAAAAAAGGGAGTCACATTTCCCTAGGATGATCATTACCAAATAGCTTTTCAAGAACTCAAAGACTATTTAATGAATCCACTTATTTTTTTTGCCTCATGTACTGGGAAAGCCATTATTGTTGTATCTATCAACTACTGACAATGACTTTAGGGCACTTTTGGCTCAGCATGATGACAATGGAAAAGAGCATGGTGTGTACTATTTAAGTCATACATTGGTCATGTATGAACATAATTCTATGTCCATATAAAAATCCTATTTAGACATGGTCTTCATAGCTCAAAAACTACACCATTACATATTAAACAGTAAGACCATGGTTATTTCAAAAGTAGATCCACTCAAGTATCTACTATCTAAAATAGCTTTACAAGGCCACATGGCCAAGTGGATCATGCTTCTAAGTGATTTTGACATCAAATAAGTCAATCAAAAATTCATTAAGGGGTAATTTCTTGTAGATCAACTTATTGAAGCACCTCTTGGTGATATAGAGCCACTCACGTTTCAATTTCCTGATAAATCCATAATGGCAGTCATTGACACACCTATTAAGGAGTATCACTAGAAGTTGTATTTTGATGAATCATTCATAGCAAATGGATTGAGGGTGGACCTTTCATTTATTACACCATAGGGGAATCTAATTCCTAAATCATTTAGGATCACTTTTCCTTGTACCAACCACATGGTTGAATATGAAGAACTTATTACAGGGCTTCACCAACTGATACAATGGAATGTATCTCATCTCAAGGTTTATGGTGATTTGTAGCTAATAATCAATCAGGTTAGATACCATTTTTAGACCAAAGATGACAATTTGGTTCCATATAAGGCCATGGTCAACACTCTCAAACAATAGATTGATGACATTTAGTTTGAACATATACCAAGGGCAAGTAACAAAACCATAAATGCTTTGGCCACTATTGGATCTCTAATTCAACAAATAGACACAACTAAAGAGTATCATTTCCTTGTCAAGAAATTTCTATCACTAGCTCATGAACCTTTAACTGTCATGATGATTTGTGATATTGTTGGTCCTAATTCTATTTGGCACTCAGACCTTTATAACTACCTAAACATCCAAGTTTTACCACCTGGCCTATCTCAAAAACAATAAAAATCCTTCATCCACTAAACTACTTGTTATACCTTACTTGGATCAACCCTTTACCATCATAGTTTTTATAGAATTTTTCTTTGTTGTTTAACTTTGATAGAATCTACAGTAGCATTATAATAAGTTCATGGAGTATGTGGAGACCACACTAGTGGGGCCATCCTATCCAAAAAGCTATTGCATACTAGTTATTATTGGCCCATAATGGATCCAGATGCAACTGCATATGTAAAGAAGTGTGACAATTGTCAATAGCATGCCAATCTGATTCATGCCTCAACCAAAACTCTAAAATCAATGTTGAAACCATGGCCATTTGCTACATGGGTCCTTGACCTCATTGGGAATATCAATCCCAATTTATCTAATAGCCATAACATATCTTTATCACCACTAAATATTTCACTAAGTGGGTTGAAGTTATACCACTCACTTACATGACTAGAAAGCAAATTTCCAAGTTCATCTTCAACCATCTCATTCGCCAATATGGTATCCCATCCGACATTATATCTAATAATGGAGGATCATTAAAGAAAATGGATGTCAATAATCTATGTGCTAAATACAATATCATATAATATTATTCTATAGCATATTATCCTCAAGGTAATGGCTAGGCTAAATCATCAAACAAAACATCGTCAACATTCTCAAAAATATTATCAATGATGCCAATTGTGATTAACACCTTTAGATATTCTATACCCTTTGGGTATACCATACTAATCACCATACACCCATAGGAGCCACTCCATATTCACTTGTTTATGATACAGAAGCCATCCTTCCTATAGAGGTCAAGTTGCCATCTCTATGCATCTCTTTTAAGCATGTCCTGGATGATAATGATTATCATGTAGCTCACTTGAAAGAACTAGATTTACTTAATGAGAAATGCATGAATGCAGTGAATAATCTACAAGCCTATCAAAATTGACTTCAAGGCAACTTTAATTAGTATGTGAAACATAGAGAATTTGAAGTTGGTGATCTTGTCCTTAAAGAGAACCAAAAGAATACGATAGTCAAAAAGAAGCATAAAGTTAAGTTCAAACCCAATTGGGTTGGTCCTTTCATCATTACAACAAAATTTGGAATAGGAGCATATAGGCTTACTACACCAAATGACCATGAACTTGATGAACCAATGAATATTATCCACCTCAAATGGTACTATGCTTGAGTGACTTGGTGTATTATCTATAAGGACCATTTCAAGTTGTATCATTTTATCAATCTTTTTTGTAATAATACCATTTTATCATCCTATCAACCTATCACTTTTCATATCACATATCTATTTTACCATACCTTCCCCATCAGTCGAGCTCATCTCTCCCTCCCTACCTGGCCTTATGACCTTGGTTCCATTACTACTTTTATCAAGAGGATTTAGATTCAATTTTAGTAGTTATTTCACACATTCCAAATAGAGGCAATATTTTGGAGTAGTCATATGGATGTTTGGTAATTGCATCCTTTATTTCTTATTTCATTCTCTCTCATTGTCTTGATCCTAATTATAACTTCCTATGGGAAAATTAGTATCATTGACCTATGTCATTGTATCTTAGTTATAACTACCTGTGGGGAACCTAGGAGCAACACTTATTTATTATGCCTTGACCATACCAACTAGCCATTCTCTATGCCTTATTGTGCCCTCATACCAACTGTGTCTATTTTGTTTGAATTAGTCATTATACTAGTCAAATTTCTCTTTTGTAAGGCAGAACTATAGTGACTTTTGGTCCTACTTTGGGACTAAGTAGGCAGTGCTTAATACTTGTTAAGGTCATCTCAGTCACCCTTTATAGCCGCACGCTCATCATTTTGTGAGAAACCTAAGCCACACTCTCACCATTTTATGAGTAACCTAAGTAATGATTACACCATTTTATGATCTTGAACCATTTAGTGTCTCATCATTCTCAATCAAGTTGAGATACTCCAAAAATTCCAAAAACATTTGTAAAACCATTAGACAAAACTAAAAACATTAACCATTTCTTTACCTTAAGGATTCTAAGAACCCTTACTAAGTTAAAAATAAACCACTTGTCATTTAGTTTTCCCATCCTTTTTAGCCTTTTCTCCCATGCTCTCACCATTTTTTGAGACCATTCATATTCTTCTATCTCAGCCATTCTATTTGTTTTCATTAGTTATCATTTTTTCCCATTCATTGGGAGAACTACATTTGACCTAAAGTTTTTGTTGGATATTACATCCATGGAACTATGTAGGCAGCGTCCACTTTCCTAGTGCATATGGAGATAGCTCATCGACCCCGTTACTTTTCTTCTATTCACCCCATCATGTTTATTTTCTAATTTGTCACATATTTTCTAGGGTCAATGTTTGTCATGTTATTTCTACTAACATTAGGACTAACTATTATTTATTTCTTTGCTTGTTTGTTTGTTTGTTATTTGTGTGCCTGTTTGTTTACTTTCAAAACTATTGCCTAGATTTAATTTATGTGTGTTCATTAGGTGATTCTTTACACATATATACCTAAATCCATCTATATTCATATGTTTACATTTTTATCATGATTTTTATCATTGGTGCATTATTTTCTATTGAGTCTTAGATCTCAAGAGTCAGTCCCTATGCATATTTTGGCATAATCCTCATGGTGTTCTATCATGATGCTTACCATCAAGTGCTACAATAAAAATCAAGTTAAAAAAGTCTAATCATCAAGGGTGGCATCAATATCTCTTTAGTATTGACATCCCAGTCATATCCCAAATAGAGTACTTAACTATGCAAAAAATTTAACCTTTGTTAGTTTGGAAAAGAATCTCCCTACTAGCAAGTTGTTCCAATTCATCATTACCCTCTATGTTAAGTTACCATCATCATCATCCAATCAATCATGTTTTTCATAATCAAGGGTCTAATGATTATAACCACCTATGGGCAAATCATTGTACACTATCCCACCTGCATTTCTTAATGATTATAACCACCTTTGGGAAAATCATTAATTTCTCATCAAATTTACTTTATTTTTTCCCAAATAGGGGCATGTTATTATCTTGATTATTTGTCCTAACTATGGTATCTCCATCTTCTCAATGATTATAACTACCTTTGGGCACATCATTGTGTTATCATACCATGTTGCCACTATCAAGTACAATGCTTATAATCACCTTTGGGCAAACCATTATACATCATCCCACTTGCATTCTCAATGATTTTGAATACTTTTTAAAACTCATTGTTATTTCACCCCATCATCTTCCTTTCTTTGGCCCCCTCATTTTTCTTCTTTCTTTTTGAGGCACTGTTTACCGACCTACTTGTGCCAACCATTCCCTCGAAGGAGCATCATATAGTTAGTTCATCATTGTTGTAGCTGTATGCATATAAGACATTTTAATTATTTGATAATATGTTACTATTCTTATAACTTTCAATGCCTTCCCAAATAGGGGAAAATTATAAACACCTAAAACTGGCCACCGATAACTTTCAACCAAGCTTTTGACTAATTTCTACCAAAGTGCATAATTTGGCTTTAAAACACTAAAATGCATTAAAAGAGTTGAAATTTTTATATTCAAGTGCTTATTTTTACTAGGGTGTCATTACATGTGGAAATACAATTTATGAAGCAGCTAACTTTGATCAAATCATTTCAAGTCAAAATGTTATTTCTACACCTGGGTGCTCTGGATTGCTCTTTTATATCAATTTTTTTATACGAAACATGTCTTTATTATTTTGTATTGGAAACATCCTAAATGGGATAATTAATCCAACACATCTAACATCATCTTAAAATTTTAATCTAATCAAATTTTGAGCCAATAATATGACATTTTGACCAATTTGATTAATTTGTGCACAAATTGCCAAGGTTTTGCGTCAAAGTTGACTAATCATGTTTAAGGATAATTAAACCAAGTCAAGTGCTTAAATTCATTTTCCATGGATATTTTTGAATATTTATTTTTTAAAATTGATATTGAATAACTGCATCATCAAGTTACATCATTTCTTGGAAAGACATCCCTAGGCCATAAATGCATAAAATATCTCATCAAGCCACCCTATGCCTCATTAAGAACCCTCTTTATTACCTCTCTATCCCAAATATTTATGAAGGCATGTATTTATTTTTTCCTCAAAAATTGAATGGATTCTTAGCCACACATCTTCATCTTAAGATGGACAGTTCAGGTTCATTTTAACCATTTTGAAAAATCTATAAATAAGAGGCCTTAACTATTGAATTTTAAGCTATCTTGGTGCAAATTTATAATGCTAAATTGATTCTAAGATCCATTGAGATTAGTGTTATAATTCTAAATTGTTCAACCAAGCCAAATCCATAAGCCACATTGTGCTAAGAGGAGGTAGAGGATATCCAAACTCTATTGTAATAGACCTTTTAAAGCACAAAGCTGAGCAAGCCACTCTAAAAACCATTTGGAAGCTCTAACGAAGGTGAAGGAGGTTTTATTTCATGTTTTAGTTATTGTTTTCATATGTATGCTTGTTATTATGCTCCTCCTTAGTGTCTAATCCTAGATGTATATGTTTGTTAGTGTGTTTCTTTCAATCTGATTTTATTTTGGAGATAACGCAATATTAACCACCTCTCTTGAGTCAAATTCCTAGTCTACATGTAATCCATAAATATAATCTACATTTGGTCCCCATTTAATATAGTAATGAAATTATTGGTTTAAAGGAGAAGAAATGTGTACTTGAGTGTGTATAACACACCTTATCTTTACATGAGTTCAAATTGAGTTCTTTATTGGTGAATGACCTATACCTAAGAGCATGTTATATTACATAATCAATGCATATACTGTGAAATTTAAAGTATTTGATATGATATCATTTGAAAGACCAAGGTTTAGGAGTATACCTATGTATCTATGTAACCACCTTGCCTATTAGCAAGTTGATTTGAAATATGTGTCATTTTATGGTTCTAAAACTGAGATTAGGATAAATATATATAAATATAGAAAGCACATACATCTAAAGAGATAAATATAAAAAGATATTATAAGTTACATGCCCCCAACCTTGGAGAAAAGGTGATTTTCCACCTGATAGTTGAGATTGGCTGAACTATGCAAACTAATCATACTTATAACTTGGCGAGATTGAGTGAACAAAGTCAAAAAATACTATAAAATTGGTAAGGTTGGATGATAAAATCAATTCCAACCTAAAATATTGGCAAGATTGGGTGATTTAATCACCTCAACCATACCAAAAACAAACCCACTACTATAGTGGATTGGCTCAATATAGTCCTTAAAATTGCATCATGGTAGGTGATGACAGTCCTTGAGAGTGTTTTTAATCTAAAATCCATTTGTATTTTGTAATATTAGGTGCACATTACATAGTATATGCACCTTATATATGTTTCATGTTGAAATTATATATAACAATGGTACCAATGTATAGAATCTTGTCATAAATATGTACTTTGACCAATTCAAAAACTATGAAAGTGTGGAGGACATGCTTCCAAATCATGCCCCTACTATATACAGATAAATATGAAAACTAAAATAAGTGCCAATATGGAGGACATGTTTATGAAACATGCCCCCACTAAATATGGGTGTATCGAATACTAAATAAGTGTGGAGAACATACTTTTAAAACATGAATCCACTAAATCTAAAAACTATGAATGTGTGGAATTTATGCTTATATGACATTCCCCCACTAAAACTAAAAATTATAAGTTTTTGAAATCCATTTTTATATGACATGGCCCCACTGAATCTCAAAACTATCTCAAATACTAAATAAGTGTGGATAACATGCTTTCAAAGCATCCCCCCACTAAATCTAAAAATTATTCCAAGTGTGGAGAACATGTCACTATGACATTTATCCATTGATATGCCCCCACTTTGAGGTGAGAGAATAATATAAAATTGTAGTTACCTCACCTTAAAAGGATAAGACAACTGTATAATTTATGAATGGAACCATGTAGCATATAAAAGGAACATATCTAGGTAAATGTGGCATTGAAGCATATAGGACAATATGATCACATGAAGGTATAAGATAAGTGATAAAGATCATGGTAACATATAGATAGTAATAGTATAAGATCAATAAATAAATCAAGCACACATACAAGATCACTCAAAATTAAGTCAATAGGTAATGGTTTCAGGAGACCGCAAATAAGGGTCATGTTTAAATGCCACACACACTAGTAAAATTTGGCAAATAAATGACCACGTGACTAAAAAATTTAGTCATGACAACTAAAAATCACTAAATTCTACTAATTTTTTGCAACACAGTTATAAATGACTAATTTGATTATCTAGGGAAAAAACACAACTAAATAATTAGTCAAACAAATAAAAATGACTAAATAATTAGTCAGAAATAAAAATTAGATAATATGATATTAAAGTGGGTAATTAAAAAAATTAAATTGGTAAATTATTGGTGAGAGTGGGTAGTACTATGTGCATAGGGTTAATAAAAAATTAGGAAATTATTGGTGGGAGTGGGAAGTATAGTAGAATGCATAATTAGGCAAAGGTAATTCAATGGGGGAGTGGGAAGTACAATTAGAATTATTTGTGTAATCCACCTCTACAAATAGGAGGGTTTGTTAATTATTAATGGATCTAGAGCTGACTAGAGAGGGTTTTTTTCCAATTTGATGGCATGAGGCATTTTGGGTTTTAGCATATAAGTATAGCAGCTACTTGCATGGGTGATAAAGTTTGTTTGGAGAGGATCTAGAGACTTCTAAAAAGGTAGGCAAGGAATTTTGAGTTTGTTTCAATGAATTTAAAGTCAATGAGGCCCTCTATAGTAAATTTAAATTTAGGGATTCCCTTTTTAGTGAATTTAGAGGTAATTCAAAACCCTCATTACATTAAGAAAACAATCTATAGTTTTCTAATTGGAAACCGTATCTAGCTAGGAGAACAAAATCGATGTATTATAAGAGATGAGTTACATAAATAGGAAGGTGTATTTTCATAATATATTGAATACCATGTAATAATTTAGAGTTATTGAGATTATGAAAGAATTGGATGCTTTTATTCATTGTATAATTAATATAATGTAGTGACCATATCTTGAATTTCTCTATTTGTGTTCCATGTTATCATGCATGGGTATGATATTAATTTATAATTTTGTAACCAATTCACCAACCTAATCCCTGATGCTCCTTTTCACTAAGTCTTCATAGCATGGGAAGTGCATGTACATCATAATTAGTTTGTTATTGGTTGGTATAACTTACAGTAGTTACATAGGCAACTGAGTACTAGAACCATACATGCAATTCTAATTTTAGCATATTGTTTTTTCATTAGTTTTCTCTATGAATTTTGGAGCATATTGGAATTAAACTTGTAACATGCATCCAAATTTTAATTCATTTGATCACTTTTTCATTAAACCATGAGCTCATGTCTCTAGCCTAAACTTCAATGCTTGGGTAACATTGTGTGTAATCCTATTCTATTAATTTCATGGAATCTTAGAAGATGGTCTCATATGGCATAGTTGAAATTTATGATATTTCATCAAATAAATGTTGTCACCAAGCTATTTTAATTGATATTATATGTCTACACATGGGATTATATCAATTATTAGAATAAGTCATCTTATCTCAACATGTTAATAATTTATTCTAGTAAGTAATTCTCAAAGTTACAACAAAGAATTCATTACCCTATTTTTTAGTGTTTGTGTATTCATTAACATTTTAAATATTTTCATATGTTTAAATTCTTATGGTTATTCAATAAAACACGCATAAATTTCATGTTTCATTTCTAAATCATTTCTTTAATTATCATCTAGACAAAGAAGGCCCTCAATAAAACATGGATAAAAATAACATTTGTTTATTTCCAGTCTTCTTTTATGCACATTGTAGATGACATGTAAACTGAACATAAGTTTACATGATCAACAATATTTTCATAATTACAACATTCTCCTATAAATTCAAATAAATAGTATCCAAACACCCAAAAGTTTCCTTATCTTTGTGTATTATAATTTGACCATTATTTTTTTTTAACTGCAATGGATATTTTTTTTATTATAAATATAAATGGTGAGGTGCAGTATTAGATAGTTTAAAGTATATACTTTTAATATCTACCTCTTACACAAGGGAAACAAAATGAAAGTAGATTAGCTTCTATGTTTTAATTAGCCATTGATAGTTAAGAATCCTACAAGTAAAAAATACATAAAACTGACCATAGAGATTTATGTAGAGGTAGAACACCTAATTTTGTAGAGTGATACCCAGCTATATTTCTTGAATTTGAATTAATGTATAGTGCCCTATATCATGTAGAGTGCTCTAATTCTAATTTTATAGAGTGATCTATATCTTAATTCTATGAAGTGCTCTAAATTATAGGTAAGTGCTGAAGGGAATGAGTCACACATGCATCACACTTCATATAATCAAATGAATAATGAAATCAACTCACACAACACACTTTAATCTAAGAATGGTTAAAATATTCATAATAACTCCTTCTGAGGGAACTTTTCTCATTCATAACTGAGTTCTAATCCTTCTCTGAGAGACTTACAAAAGCTTCTTACAAAATCAACATTTTCATTACTCAGATCTGTAGTAATTAAATATTTCTACAATAGATTAAAATATTTTAGAAATTAGAATGCAATTACTTTCTACAATACCATCATCATTAATCTAATCTAGATTCTTCCTTTAAATACATAAGGTAGTTTATTAGCTCTAACCAAAAACACTAAACTAGGAAAGCTAAAAATACTTTACAACTAACCCAGTCAACCTTTAGGTGGTTAGTAACTTAAAGTTACTTGTTTGTAGCCCTAATTGGGTAAAGGACAATATATTCTATTTTACTATTTTGCTTCTTTTTCTTCTTTTCATTGTCCTTATCTTATTCATCTTTTGACAAAACATCTAAGTTTATATGCATGTGAGGGATACGTACAACTGCTATGGAGGATACTCTTCAATCATTTACTTTTTTTCTAAGACATCTGGATGTGTCCTTAAAAACCAATTACTTATTATCACAATAATAGTTGGTTTTGTGTAGTGGCTATGGGCTCCTATGGGTGAAAGTCTATAGTCTCTACAAGCAACCTGTAGGTGAAAACTTGTAGTTACTACAAACAACCTATAGGTGGAAAGCCTGTAACTTTACAGTTGCTATGGGCAACCTGTAGGTGAAAGCTTGTAGTTGATATGAGCAACCTATAGGTAGAAACCTATAGGTTGGTAGATGTTATGGGGTAAAATCCCCTTTTATTATGGGCTTCTCTACAAGTTTTATGACCAAGTAAGATTCCTACAGTCTTATTCTACCCTTCAAACATATGTTAAATAAGGTTACATAAGTATAATCTAATCAAAGAAAAATTATCATTAATCCATAACATAACATTTATATATTAGTGCACACATATAAGCATTCGTTCATTTACATGAGTCATGAATAGTTCTAGGTTTTCATATAGGAAAAAGATATACAACTAGGTATGGATGAGGCTATAAATAAAATAATTAGTGGCCTCATCACACCCCCCTACTTAACCTCTTGCTTGTCCTTGATCAAGCCTTATTTTCATTTTAAATCCATAATATTTCATAAAATCTAAGGGCTCAGTACAGCCCATCCCTTTGAATGTATAAAAATCTTTAGCATCATCTATGCTTTTCCATCTTTTCTTTTTTGCCTCTCTATTAGCTGGCACATTCCCTTCCCAATTAGAAATTGGGAACCAAAACATGGTTGGATAAAATATCAACCCCAACCAATTTATCCTTATTTTATTGACAAGATCAATGTACATATATACTCTATGTATTTCCTCTCTAAGGTTTTGAGGGGAATAAGATTCTTTTCATTTTAGAGTATCTAAAAGCTCTACCCATCTGTGTAAACAAGAAATAAAAATTTATTTTCCATCTCCCTCCATAAGGCTCAAGTAGTGGTTCTAGACCTCATTTTGACCCATGCTCATGGAGTATCTACATTCATAAAATCAATCCATTCCTCTATTATAGCTTCTAAATTAGTAGATTCACCCCTAATCATTAGGGTACCCTCTATTTCTTTCAGAGATAGATGAGTTGTATGTTTCCCCTCTTCAAATTAACTAATCATTTATAATTGATGATGTAAGAAGCCTAAGATGGTCATATGTCATTCAAACAGAGTCTCATTCAAAATGAAAATTCATGAAAGTTGTCGATATAATGCTTGATGGGAAATATGTTAATCTACAAAAAACATTCAAAGAAGTGGATGAAGATGATGATGGAGTGTTTGAATAAGAGATTTTGATTACCAACAGAGATATTGGGAGAGAGAATGTATTACATGTCACAGATGAGGATGAGGAAGAAAATTAAGTATATGTAGACATGAGTGATCAATATTTTGATCTTGCTAGTAATGCAGATGATTATGATGATGTTTTGCCACCTTAACTAGCTTGTCACCTTAACTTGTTAGCTTGTCACATAAAATTTGGTTATATGTATGGTGTAATTTGTTATTGAATGTAATAAATATCTGAGTATAGGTGTGTTTATTCACTATTGTTTTACTGATATATTTATGAATGTAATCATCATTATTCTACTGGTACATTGTATACAAAACTTGAGATGTTCACTGCTAATTTGAAGTGCATTTAAATTTAGGTTCAATCATTCTTCTTAGTTTTCTTAATTTGGTTGAAATTAATTTTGTTTAGTTAGAATATAATTTCTTGTATGTCCTATATTTTTTCTAGATGCTAGACTTTTTTAACTTCTCTAGAACTACTAAATATGAAAAGAAGCAAGCAAGGTCTAAAGGTATCAAATAATAAAACAAGATACCTGTGAAAGTAAACAACTCTTTGAAATCCTAGAAATGAATTTTAGTCATTTCTCTGATATTTGGATAGCTTTAGTTTGTAATATAGCTTCTATCCTCCACATGCATTGAATATGCTTATGTGAAGGAAATGATAATGAACATATGTGATTTAATAATACATATAGATATATTAACATTTAACCTATTCTATTAAATAATTTGTGTGAAAAGACAAATAGAATTTTCTATCATGTTCCCCCTTACTATTATGCTCCCCCTAACTTTAGTACTATCATGATATTCTAGATAATGTTATGTTTTACTACTTCAATTCTCCCCCTTTGACATCAATGGCAAAGGTGTTAGTCAATTAACCCCTTAACTTAAATCCCCTCATCAACTTGTAGTGTGAAAACTTTAAAATACTAAACTGGAACAAGAGGTCAACGATAAATTATAAGACCAAAATCCTCAAGGTACAAGGGTTCCATACTTAGGCAAAATTTTGAAAAATGATAACCCCTATGTTAAAACCTCCAAAATTTGCCTATTTTCATCATCATAACTAGCCTTGAACCTAATAATTAAAGCCCTAATTCCTATGCTAAAATTCTCTCTACCTAACTAAGCCTCCTCATTACAAACAAAGAAATGATCTCTTAGGTCTAATTGACACTAAAAACTAAAACTAAGAGACTAAAAAATTAGAAAATTATTCAATCTTTTCAATAAAATGATATCTAAAATATTGAATTCATAATATACCCCTATATTCCCACCTAAAATACATAAAAAATTTAATACCTCACTATCACAGCAATCAACAAAGGTATGCACCAAATGGTGGGACATATAGGTCAATGTACAAATGCTTACCGTAATACCACAACAACCAAATATGAATAGCACAGAGTGGTAGTGATAACATGATAAAAACTAAAGTAAACCACAATCCTATAAGGGGTAAATAGTGACACTATAGTATGGTGGTGAACAATCACTCAATCACTAAAATTAACCTCCCATCTCATGAGAGTCTAAAGGGGTGTGTGTGGGGTGGTGGTATGATACTGTCTAACCCATTATCCTATAATAATCAAAGTGAAAGTGTGTGGTATAGTGGGGAGAGTAAAATGCTAACTCTACCATGTTGTTACCTCCATAGTGGTCTTGATATGATATAGTGGTAATATGAGACATTTTTTCAAAGAATTTAAATCATTAGTGGAAATGATTACACCTCTAAACATGAACCATTCAATTTCCCAAGATCATAGGCATAGGCATGTATTCAAACTTTAAATATGGATATATTATGAAATATTTTGCATGAATTGACATTAATAGAGAGGTGACCAAGCTCAGTAACAAATATATTTAGGAGTCAATGTTATTTTTGTAATCATTCACATAGCTTAGTGTATTAGAGGCAAGGGAGTTCAAGGAGGAAGACTCTACATCTATTATTTCATTAGGTAAGCTCATATAAACCCTCTGAAGTAAGTATATAATAACTAAATTTTCTCAATTCTACAAGTAGACACTTAAGGAAATCAAGTAAGAGTAAATTCTTCATCATGCCACCCAAAAGAGGTGAACTTATGAGTAAGAAGGAAGAATCCACAACCTCTAAAATTAAAAATATAAATTTATAATAGTCCATACTTGATGTGTTACCCAATTCAACAAACAAGGGATTCAAAAAGGTGTTTAGAGATGTAGCTCATGGATGTAGAGACCCAACTATTCATATCTCAAGGTGGGATTTGTTTTGGTAATTCTATGATAAGAAAAATGGTAAGATTCCAATTTCAAATCCTTAGGACTTAGACTTGGACAAACTAATATTCCCAAATGTAGTTATAGTATTGAGTTCATTAGAGTACTGGCACAACATTACCACCTAGCTACTAGGACTGTAAGAATGCCAAACAACTCACCATTAGTGGTATTGACTAAAGCAACAATTATAGAGTGTTTCATGTTGAATAAGAAAGCCATCACCAATATTGACCTGTATAAAAGTGAGGAAGACTATATGAGATTGAGAAAAACCTATAGGAGTGATGAACTTCCTTTGCACATGAAAAGGGGTGAAAACAATAAAAGGATACCTATTTCTCCTTCTAATAATGAGCCATTACTCTATAATACTTTCAAGTCTATTTTAATATAACTTATTTTTCTTTGTACCAAGTGCTTGGGATTGATGCTTAGGAGAAGATGCCAATCAGTCTCATGATGATAGCAATGAGGATTCAAAACCCTAAAGTGAATGTTGAGTATGACTTTGTTACTCTAATTGAAAAAGGGATGCATGAGGGATTCTTAAAAGTGAGAGAAAACTTGGCCTCTATCACTTTCAAAAACTAATCCTTATTGTGTCATTTAATATTATATCAGAATAGAGATAAATGGACTAAGAGGATGTGCTTGGGGATGACTGACCAACAAGGAAATAGGTTACCTAGGCAGCATTGGTATTATAGCTGGAATACCAGATGTAAGAATAATGATTATGTGACATTTCATCATTATTTTTTAATAAGGGTCATGGAAACTCTTGGTCACATTTCACCAAGATTGCCCAATGAAATTAGAGAATTATTAATACCCTTAGCATTAAAGCTAGAATAAGGACATACCCATAATTTTGGTGACTAGTTCTTTTTAGTAGACCAAACAGTGATAAGAGTTTGTGGGTGTCCTCAAGCCACACACATTCTACCTAAGTTTATTTCCCTTTGAATTGCATTTTTTGAATTTATGTGGAAAATGCTATGGATGGAGCAGGATGTTATGAAGAGGTAGAAAAAGGTGGCATTCCTACCTAACTAAACTATATGTGGGGAACTATCCATTGGGTCTGATACTCTAGAAGAGCTAAAAAGTTATTAGAAGGTAAGGTATTCTTTGAAGTCATGAGGGGAAAGGGTCTTTGACCTCAAAGGACATATAAAATTTGTAAGGCAAACACTACTCACTATAGTTTGGATTACCCATAAGGTTGATTATGAAGAAGATGTAATAAGAAATCATCTTACCCCTCATAAATTATTTGAGAGGAAAAATAAATGGGAAATCATAAAAATATTTGAGGAATAGAATAAGAAGAGAGACACTGAATTCCTAGGTTTTTATGTGGAAGAAGGGGATCCTCTTAAGAGGATAAATTTGATAATTGAAAAATTTGAAAGGTTGTATGTTCAAACAAAAAATAAACATGAGGGGAAGTCTCCAAAACCCACCAAGTTGCCCATCAAGAGGCCAAGTGCTATTGTGATTATAGAACCCTTTCCAAACAATATTATCGTACAATCAGAATCACTTCTAGAGCAACCAAGCCTAAGAAGCAAAAGGCATAGGAAGTACCCCACTTAATGGACTATGAAATGAAGAGGTGGGGGATATAGAGGAGGTAGCCAATGTGCTAATTAATTTTAAAGATGATGATGAAATGGATTAGCCACTCCCTAAACTTGTAACTGAGGCTCATAGACCAGAAGAAAGGGTGAAAGTGCATGCACATAATGATTAGGAGATACATGATGATGAAAGAGTGGTCATTGCTCTTAGGTTTATTGAAGATAATGAATTTATCTAAACCCTTGAGTTTAAAAAATTTTGGATCAAGGTGAAAATAATATAATTTGAGGAGAGAATCCAGATTAATAAGATGGATACTGAAGAGTCCCAACATGATCAAATTATTACTCAAACCTTTGAGGAGCTCAAGATTAATGAAATTAATGTCAACCCATAAGAGGCCAAGAAATTGGTATTGGAGAGCAACATACTGATTATTCCTAGGATGGAGCTAAAAAATATATTCTTATTGGATCAAGAAAGAAGCCAAGAAGATCCCATGTTGATTTCTAAATTCAATTCAGATGAGGGAATGAGTGGCACAAGTTACAATCCAAGAATTGAAACCCTAGCCTTTTAGACATAGCAAAAAATAATAGAAAAACCAATATTACTTGATGTTGTATAATAAATGAGAGGGACTACCATGGTAAAGACACTTTAAGACACATCAACATTGGAGGCAGGCAATATGATAATACACTTAGAAATGTTTACTAGGTTTGCGGTTAAAGGTATGAAGCTTAGATTAGTAGAATATTAGAAAGCACAAAGTGATTTGAATGATGAAGTGAATAGTTTATTCATATAAAATGTGAGATTTAAAGAGTAGTTGAAGGGAGTAGGTCTTTCCCAAAGCATAGAATTAATAGTATACAAGGCCCCTTCCATCCAGACTGATACAGGTGTAATCACTATTGAACAAGTAAATGTGTTAAAAAAAATTGAGAAGTTGAAAAAGACTAATGAATAAATAAAGGAAGGAGCAAAGAGACAAACCCTTAGGGTATTGGAAAATATCTTGGAGCATAGGTTTAAACTAATTGTGGAAAATTTATAAAATGTGTATGAATGTTATGTCTCCTTGTCACAAGCAGTTGATCATTTAAAGTCCCATGTACCTATATTGGACCCCTATTCAAGAAATGGCAACCTATACATCACACCTTAATAACTTTGTATATAATTTTAAAAAGGAGTGTTTAGGCCCCCACATATTTAAAACCTACTGAGTAAATGGTATAAATGGTCACAGATGAATTTCAATACATATACAGAGAAGACTAAAAGATCAAGGCAATAATGGATTCATTTCACTCACTAAAGTACTGGCTCATGCTTAAGATACTAAGGGATGATGATCAATTAAAAGGATCCAAGGATTGGATAGATGACTTTAGCCAAATTTTTCCCAATTACCTCACTCATTTATAGAAGGATGCTGAGATAAATCTTCATAGCATTAATTTAATCTTGGATGGATTAATTTCACTAGATTTTGGGTACTCAAAATTCATCACGGGCTCTAGAGGGTTATTATATAGTAGATGGAAGAGTCACTTAGCCAAAACATAAAAAATATAGGAGTAAAAATGGCCCCATGATTACATATTGTTCCAATGGGAGCAAAAATATCTAGCTCCCTTAGAAGAATAGGCCTTGCAGTGAAGTACCAAGCCTTGGATATACTATCATAGAGAGACGACCTTGCCAAATTTGAATAATCTAGGTACCTTATGATGACTAATGGACTTCACTATCTTGTGAGTGATTTAGACTTCAAAAATTGATCATTTCTCTTCATTTCTCATCTTTCATTACTTTTATGTAATCCTATGTAAATAACAATAATTAAGACTTTATGTTAAAAGTGGGTAACTGAAAAGACACTTTTTCACATGTAACAGTCTGAAGCTTGTCACTTCCCTTACTCACCTATAAAAGGGAAACCAAGACCAAATGATAATCATCAGTAGGGGATTTAGTCAAGACAATTTTTAAATGTATTGTAAAATCTTTTTGAAGATCAATACAATGAAGTTATAATTGGTGGCCAAATTCTAGTTTCAATTGTTTTTTGAAGTGAATTAATGAATGTTATCTTATTGTCTTCTGATCATTATAGGGTTTTATATTTTATTTCCCCATCAACCATTTCTCAAATGTTGAATATAGATGTTTTTAATCCCTCATAAATGATCACTTTTAATGAGTTTTTTCTAAAAGCAAAATCTCATTCGATGTCCAAAATCTAAGATTCAAACTCATATTCCACTATTGTTCTACTAATTTAAGTTGTTGATTTATACATTATTTTTTGTTTGGACTTCAAGAAATGAGGAAAAAGACTTTAAGGCATAAATTATATGATAGTGATCATAATGCTAAAATTTCAATGAGAAATTATGAGCACTTTTGTAGAGAAAATGTGACCAAGAATAATGAATATTTATGGCATATTGGTTTCACAAACACGCAAGTTGTAAATCCATTAAGTAGTATATTACTTGTTTAATAGTGTTTCATGAAATTTTATAGGCATGAGCTTTATGAATATAAGACAAAATATGATTTTTTATTTTTTTTTTATAGGTAATAAAAAGAGTGCAAATAAAATGCAGAGAAATAAGAAAAGGAAAGAAAAGATACAGTGTCACCAACTCATAAAGGCCAATGCATTTGTGATTTAACAATTGTAGTTGGTAAAAAGAATAGTTGTGATGTTGTGCAGTTTGATATAGCACATGGTGATGTGTAGCCTAATATATCACATGGTGATGTATATCCTGATATAGCACATGGTGATGTGCAACATCATGATGATCTCTTAGCACAGAGTCTAAGAGATATTATTGAAAAACATGAGAACAAAGGAACAGTAAGTCTACAGATGATTTATTCAAGATCAAAAGATGTGTTTGAAGTGAAATCTATGGAGACTAATATTTATATACCTAATCATGCCATACCTAATGTGGCTAAGGATCATGAAGTTTCAGTTAATGAAAGTCATGAAGATAGATCATTTGCATCTAGTGTGCCTTCGAATGCACCTATTGTATCTACAAATTTTGATGAAACTAGTGGATCAACAAAAAATTTTGGTAGTGTTTTAATAGAATATGTGTCTACTTTTATCAAAAGACAAATATTGAGTTAAGATTTGTACAAATATATAGATACGAATGAAAAAGAAATAAAATTAGAAGACAAGAATCTATTCTTAGTTGAGGTATCGAGAGATGGTGAGCCCATTAGGCCAAATGCAACAAGGTGGGCCTCCAAGTTGGGTGTAAGATATAGGGCCCATTTGGATATTTTCAAATCAAATTTTTCAAAAAAAGATCCATGAAGTGTGTAAAATGTTATACAAAAAATGTAAAATGTTTTTGAGACTACTAGTGGAAAAAATCTCTAAAAAATATTACAAGAAAAATATGAGACTTTTGATGAACAATTTTAGATACAATTGTATAAAAACAATCATGGAGGGAAAAGAGAGGTTAGACTCCACTCTATCTCCAAAATAGTGGGATTTATTGAAATAAATTATGTGTTCTAGAGAATATTTGATAAAGAGTAACAGAGGCAAGACAGCAAGAGATAATGTGAGGGTTGGATATGCATTTGGCCGAGGTGGGTTGTAGTTAAAATGGACAAATTTGGAGTAAGTGTATGGATTTTTGGTTCAATTTATGTTGTGTTATTTATTTTGATTTTTTATTGAACTGACTATATGTTGAAATTGACATTGTATTTTAGGTGGAAAATAGTAATAGTGAGAAGAACCTCCTGAAGTAGATTACCTCCTACAATAGATTTAATCAAAATATGCAAAAATAAAATAACTCTTATGAATAACAGAAACATAGAAATATTATATTGATCGCAAGCTACTTCAAGGGGGTAACCTCCTTTGAGAAAGCTCAATATAATAAATTCTTAGATGCCTTCATTGGGCCTCAACACTTACTTATATACTAACTCTATTCTAACAACTACTACTTCTCTTGTATGTGGGATAATTCAAATATGCTCTAAGGGACAACTTACAAAGCATATGCATCCATAGTAATTATTACACTAATACTACAAAGAGAAGGGTAAGGCACAGGTTCCTAACATCCCCTCCCCCTTAGAAAAATTTTTGCCCTCAAAGCTTCAAATGTGGGAATTATTGTTGAATTTGGAAGAGTGGTTCCCATGTTGCATCTTCTGGTTGCATGCCGTGCCATTGGATTAAGACCTTTGTGATGGAGTGGGATTAAAGTTGGTCAGTGCACCTATCTAGGATTGCTTCCAGCTTGAGAAGGATGGAGCCTTCATTATCAAGTGCTAGTAAAACTATTTGCACTCAGATGTTGGATCCAAGAACTTGCTTCAAACAGGAGACATGAAAGATGAGATGAACTTGGGAGGAAGGTGGAAGCTCTAACTTGTAAGAAACTGACCCAATCTTTTATAGAACCTTATATGGCCCATAAAACTTTGGAGAAAGCTTTTGGCACCCTTTTAGTTTCAGTGATGATTACTTGTATGCTTGTAGATGAAGAAAGACCATATCACCAGGTTGAAAGGTACACTCAGAGCAGTGTTGATTAGCCTGTTGCTTCATTCGATTATGTGGCATGTGGAGATTGTCCCACAAGGTGAAGAGAATTTGATCCCAATTTTAGAGAGTAGTGTCAACTGCCTGAACTGGTGAGCTGCCAAGATTATATGGAAGAAGTGGTGGCAGTGCTTGACCATAAATTGCTTCATAGGGAGTCATTTTGGTGGAAGAGTGGTATGAGGAATTGTACCACCATTAAGCTAGGGGAAGCCACTTGGCCCATTGATGTTTTTGTTCTGAAGCAAAGAAACAAAGGAAGGTCTCCAAGAATTTGTTAACTATTTCTGTTTGGACATCTGTTTGTCGGTGGTACCCAAAGCTCATTCTCAACTATGTGCATGTGCGATGAAATGGTTCTATCCAAAAATGGCTGGTGAAAGTGGCATCATGATCTGAGATAATTGAAGAAGGAATGCCATGAAGATGTAAGATTTGATCCAAGAAAACCTATGTGACTATGGAGGTTGTGTATGGGTGGCTAAGTGCACAAAAATGACTATATTTGGAGAGGCAATCGATTATGACTAGGATCACTATCTTTCCCCTAGATTTAGGGAGGCCCTTAATGAAATCCATGGAAATATCTGGCCAGATCCTAGTAGGAATGGGAAAAGGCTCAAGAAATTTGGGAGTCAATGTGGTTTCACCTTTGTTTCATTGGTAGGTATCACATTTGGCCACCATCTATTTAATTTTGGCTTTCATGCCTTTATAAAAGAAGTGTCGATGTGCCCGTTCATAGGTTTTGAGAAATCTTGAGTGCCCTACTAAGGGGGAAGCATGGATTTCATAGAAGATGGCCTGATGTAGGTCTGGACTTTGGGAAAGCACTAGATGACCCTTGTATCACAGAGAAGCACCATTTCATGAATAATATGGTACTACAGAGGGGTTAGTGGCCAATTGATGAATGAGGTGGCATAAAGAGGGATCATTTGCATACCATTGTTGGATAGATTCCAACCATTTCAGAATGGGCATGGAGATGGTAGAGAGGGAAGGTTGTTCCTCAAAGGTTCTTGAGAGAGCATCAACCACAACATTGTCTTTTCCCTTCTTATAGGTGATCTCATAATCATAACCCATGAGTTTGTTGACCCACTTTTGTTGAGCTAGGGATGAGACCCGATGTTCCAACAAATATTTCAAACTCTGATGATCAGCTTTGATGCAAAAATGATTTCTCAGTAAGTAGGGTCTCCATTTGTGTACTGCATGTAAAATTTCCATCATTTCCTTTTCATATGTAGACAAAGCTAAATTGTGGCCAAAAAGGGCTTTGCTAGTGAAGGCAATTGGTCAGCCCTCTTGGAGAAGAATAGCACCCAAGCCGATGCCACTGGCATCACTTTCAATGGTGAAAGTTTTGGCGAAGTCTGGCAATGCCAAAACTAGTGTGCTACACATAGCCTATTTAAGTTTGACAAATGCCTAATCAGCTGTTGCACCCTAGGTGAAAGCATCCTTCTTTAATAAGGAATTCAAAGGAGCTATGATCTTTCCATAATCTTTGATGAACTTGTGATAATATCCTATCAGGCCTAATAAACCATGAAGGCTCTCGAGGGTGGTTGGTCAAGGCCAATTCTGCATAGCACTAATTTTTTTTGGGTCCATGCAAACCCCATTAGCTAAAACAATATGCCCCAGATAGTCAATTTCCTCTTGATCAAATGAACACTTGGATTGCTTGGCACATAATTGATTGCCTACTAACAGTTGTAATGACCTATCAATGTATTGTAGATGCTCAGCCCATGTGTAGCTGTAGATCAAAATGTCATCAAAGAAAATTAAAATAAATTGACAGAGAAAAGGTCAAAATATTTTATTCATGAGTGCTTGAAAAGTGGAAGGGGCATTTTTAAGGCCAAATGGCATGACAAGGAAATCATAGTGACCTTCATGCGTATGAAAGGTTGACTTTGGAATGTCATTAGGATGCACTCAGATTTGATGATAGCCAGAATCCAGATCTAACTTGGAGAAGAATTTGGCCCCATGGCGCTCATCAAGAAGCTCATCGATGATAGGAATTGGGACTTTATCCTTGATAGTGAGGTGGTTAAGGGCTCAAAAGTCAATGTAAAGTTGCCACGACCCATATTTTTTGTGGACAAGAAGCACTGGGGAGGAATATGGGCTGGTGTTGGGCTGAATAACTCCAGACATGAGAAGATCCTGGACTAAGTTCTCAATTTCAGTCTTTTGCAAATGGGGGTAATAGTATGGCCGAATGTTAGATGGGATGCTTCCTATAAGGAGAGGAATGCGGTGATCTTTAGGGTGTGAAGGGGGCAAACCTACTAGTTCTAAAAAAATGGTTACATGCTTGTCGAGTATGGCTTGTAAATGTATAGGGTGGTTAGTAGTAGTGGGGGGCTGGAGTTGAATGGAATGCAGCTATGCAATGACCCCATGTGAGCCTATCTTCAAAAGTTTTTCCATGCAATGGGAACTAATGATGCTAGCAGATCTTGGTAATAACCCTTTTAAGGTGTGATTCTAACCATTATCTGTGAAATGCATCCAAAGCTTAGAGAAGTCCCATAAAATAGGTCCTAATGTGCAAAGCCACTGTGCCCCTAAAACCACATCACACCCTCCTAAAGGTAGGGCAAACATATCAGAGAAAAAATTATAATCACCCATTGCAATACACACATTTTGACACTTCCCTTTACATGGCAATGTGCCCCCATTAGCAATCATGACTTCAAATCTAGAACAAGGGTATACAAAGTAGTATGCCGCCTTAGCAATGTGAGGATCAATGAAATTATGAGTACTACCCGAGTCAATGAGGATTATGAAAGGGATATTTTTGAAGCACCCTTTGACCTTCATGATTTAGGGAGTGGTGACACATGCTAGTGCATGTACTAAGATCTTAGGTTGAGTCTCTTGAACTGCTGGGTCCTCTTCAGTGCTAGGTTCTTCTTGAGCATCTTGAAATTTTGGAATATCAAGCTCACTGTCCTACTCTAGTGGTGACTCCACATCTAGCAAGTAAAGTTTTGATTGGATGCACTTGTGACCCTTAACCCATTTGTCATCATAGTTGTAACATAATCCTTTCTCTTTGTGAGCCCACATCTCTACCTTAGTCAAGCACTTGATTGGTGTGGTTATGGTTGTCCGCTAATTCACTATGTTCTTTGCTAGTGAAAAGGTGGGAGGTTGATGCTGTGTGGAGAGTTTATCTTCTGCTAACTTAGCCATACCTAAAGTGTCCATCATATTTTTAGGTTAAAACATTTTTACCTCTGAGTGGATCAGCTCTCTGAGGCCACTAACAAAGTAGCTTTTGAAGAAGTCATCTGACAACCCTTCAGTGTGATTAGCAAGTTTTTCAAATTCAATCTGATATTCATGAATAGTACTTATTTGACAGAGTTTGGTGAGAGCTCCTATGAAATCCTCGAATGCTGAGGGACCAAACCTACCCAGAATTAAGGATGCAAAATTTGACCAATCAGGTTCATCATTTGTCTTGAGATAACAATGATACTACTGAAGTGCTTCTTGTTCTAGATGAAAGGAAGAAATTGGGACTTTGTTTGTAGAATAAGTATTGTGGAGGTTGAAGAATTGTTCAGCTCAATATATCCATCCTATAGGATCTATACCATTGAACTATGGAAAGTCTATCTTAGGTCCATGTGAGAAGTTGGAAGCAAAGGAGCGATGCTCTAAAGAAGACTCCTCCTTATATACTCTATTGAGTAAGATGTTATTCTGTTGATTCAAGCCATGCATCATATTGATTAGCTCTGTAACTTGAGATTTCAATGTGGCAATTTCTTCCTCCATGATTTTTATTCCTGCATGAGTGGTGACCATAACTAGTTGTTAATAGCCAGGGGTGGAGTTCGGGGTAGCACACCAATTTTTTTTTTTTTGTTACTGCTTCAGAAATGGATTGTCTGCAACTATGTGGTTGGAAATATCCTCAACTATGGATACGCTATTATTTTCTCTCTAAACCTGATAAGTTGGATATGGACCCCAAGTTTTTCTGGCTACCTAAAGGATTTTTTAAAATTCTCTCTAGCCACCAAAGCTGTTTGATCGAGTACCGCTCTCCAAAAAAATTTGGCCATGAGTTTACCCCTTAACAACAGCTTTTGGTTTACCTCACGAATGAGAACTAGTTGATTGGGATGGGGCCATTGCCCTTTTCACTGGTAGGTCCTCTCAATGGGCTAGCTACTTTGGGGTTCCTGTGGTACTCCTCATAATGAGTTTTAGGGCTTATGCCCAAGCACTTCCCATAGTTAAGTGGATAGTTATTTACCCTATCCAAAATGACGGAACTTGCAATGAAAAAAATTCTTGCCAAAAATGGCACAACTCCTAAAAAGCCCTGCTTTGAAAAAAAATTACTGCAAATTTACCCACAAAACCAAGAAAGTGCTCTGATACCAGATGAGAAGAACCTCCTGCAATAGATTACCTCTTACAATAGATTTAATCAAAATATGCAAAAATAAAATAACTCTTATGAATAACAGAAACACAAAAAGCTTATATTGATCGCAGGCCACTTTGAGGGGGCAACCTCCTTTGAGCAAGCTCAGTACAATAAATTCATGGATGCCTTCATTGGGCCTCAACACTTACTTATATACTAAATCTATTCTAACAACTACTACTTCCCTTGTATGTGGGATAATTCAAATATGCTCTAAGGGACAACTTACAAAGCATATGTGTCCATAGAAATTATTACACTAATACTACAAAGAGAAGGGTAAGGCATGGGTTCCTAATAAATAGAGAAGCAGGTGCAAAAGATATTGTCAATTTTATGGTAGTACTAGATCCTAGTAAATCTAAGAGTATGATGAAGTGGAAATCTAGTTCATCAATAGAGATTTCATAGCCATCTATTAGATGCCCAATAAAAACCTCTCCAAATCATGTCAACTCAAATGAAGGGTACCAACATTTAATGAGTTGTATATATGGTCTCATTGAGAAAGTTTCACAATTGCTTGCCTCTGTTAAGCATATAGTTTATTCATAGAATGAGCATAATTCCATGGATTCAGATGAGGTAAGAGGATATATTGATCTCATTTCTTCTTGTTTATAAATTTTGTATACAAATGCCTCTTAATATGTCGATTAAAATCTTAGATATGAGAATCTAACCCAGTTTCTTTATTGTTGGAGTGATCCAAAAAATGTTCTTTTAGAAAAATGTATAGCTTGCATTCTTTACTTGACTATTGAATGCTTTGTATATTTTTTTGCATGCTGGTTAAACCACATGAAGAGAAATTTTATCAAAGTAGAATGAAAATTAAAATTCCTTGATGTCAATGGATTTGTCGATATTGATAGTGATCATGATGAACTGGATAAGAATGTGTAGCACAATCATAGTTATGTTGAAGTTAAGGTAATATATAATTGTTGCCAGTTATATATCCCAATGTTTTGTCATCTTCATGCTTAAAATGTTATTTTGGATAAAAATTTATATCTTTTGAATTCTTTAAGTTTTAATTTAATCTATCCCAATGTTTTGTCACTCTTCTTTTAGATAAAAATTTATAGCTTTTGCATTCTTTAAGTTGTAAGTTAATTTTTCTCAATGTTTTGTCATTATTCATGCTTAAAATGTTATTTTGGACAAAAATATATAGATTTGGCATTATTTACTTGATTTATATTAATTTTTACATGATTATTAAATCACATGTAGAGAAATTATATGAAATTAGAATGAAAATAAAAAGGCCATGTCAATAGAGCTCTCTGCAAGCTGCACAACTTCATGTCAATGTTGATAGTGATTATGTTAAACTTGATGAGCATGCACATGATATTCATAATAGTAGTGGTGTTGAACTTGAGGTGAGTGATATGAAAGCACATGCAATTAAGTAATATTCAGGTACCATTCAAGTAAGTAATGGTTATTTTATTATGTAAATAAGGGTAATCATTACCTATGTGATTGAAGCTAGTTACAATAGTAGTGAAGTGTAATTAGCTAGTATACATAGATTATGGAAATAAGGGAGAACATATAAATTACATATGGAAGCTTAGATCTTAGTTTGTAATAGAGAGCATATATCGACTTTGACATATATTTCAAATCGTAGGAAGTTAATTTTTATTTAATATGTCAGGTGTATGGTTTCAAGTTTCCTATCTCTATAATACTAGGTATGTAGGAATATCAAAGATTTTAGGAGTAATGTTGTTAAATAGAATAGGATAAATACATAGGCCCTAACTCTACATTCACCAAATATTATAATCTATTCTCCTATAAAAGACCTTATAAATTTTTTAGTGAGAAGTTCTAAAAAATGTTATAGTTTCTCAAAATAGGTAGCCCATCCAACCCTATTAAAGATGTCCCAAATGGTTGGGTCTCTTTACAACTATCTATGGTTTGAGGGTTCCTTTCTCACTACAGAACCTCCCATTCTAGCTATTTTATCTTCCTATCAATTTTTTCAAATAGATATCTCTTCAAATCACCCAATTTTACCTTTAAATTGCTACCTGTAGCAAAACAAGTTTCTTCAATAATGGCAGTTTTGGTTGCAGGCTATAGTAATGTCTTGCTTAGGTCTTTCTGTGAATGAGCTATGATCTCTAAGTGAAAAATAATAAAATTGATTATTTTCCCCAATTAAATATGGGTGTAGTTATAGCATAACCATAGGATTTTAATCCACATGCATAGATTATCATGTGATTGATTGCCCACAGCATTCTTTCCCCCCATGTGAAGTGTCAATTGTCCCCAAGCGACATGGTACATGTAGGATGAAAAAAGATAAGATAGGGTCATAATGAGGGTTTTGATTGGTGAGTTGGCATAGCTCATGGCAAGACTCAATGAATGATGTTTTAATGATTAAATTTTTTTTTAATATAATGCATGATATGTTAAAAAAATAAAGTGATTTTCTATGACTAAAATACACACCATACCTTTATAATCATTTGTTCCTAGGGTTGTGGCATAATAAATCTACATGTGAGTGTTTTTCGAAATGGAATCTTTGCTTATTTTTTCATCATGAAATTATTACCTTGGTAGTCATGATTTTGTTATATTGTTACCCTTGGGTTATTATGTGATCACATTGTCCTATCCTTTAATTATGCCTTTAGCAACCTGCATGCAATCATGATGACCTACAAAGCACTGGAGTATTGGTATTGTAGTGGTATGAGAGACTATTTCCATCCTTACACAAGGTGGTTGTTGCAGATCTTTATTTGTTATCCAAGTTAGATCCTTTATAATCATAGAGGGTGGGTGATGGCATTTGTTGCTCTTGATCTCCTCTATATGAGCTTGTTGATGGCTTATTTCTCTTCTATCTTACTCCTAATAAATGAGGATATTTACTGATGGATTCTTTGTTCAGTGAACTTTTAATTTGGAAATCAACTAGTTTATCAAAATTGGGACTTATGCTCTAGAAAAGATCCCAGATCTCTCTTATTGATAGAGAGAAATTATTTTTCATGAAGTGACCAGAATTTGAGAATGGTTCTTTTGTATCCCTGTAGTCACAAATTCTGGTCTGCACCACTCCAAAGGGAGATTATAAGTGTATGCCTTTGTTGTATCACTTACTTTTTTATTCAGGGGTATGGTCATTCATTAGCAATGTTTGAAGTTTTTACTTTAATATTATTTCACTCCTCTTCTAGTTTATTTGGTGTCTTCCTTGAATTTTTCAATAGCCCATATCCAAAGCCATATCTCATCATTTATGAGGAATTAACTTATAGCTACTAGAGAGGTGTTTATAGGGGTTAGGATGTACCTGTAACAACTATAGGTTGAGCCTGTAGCCACTATAAATTTATACCTAGCAATGAGGAAGGTGCCTGTGGCAACTACAAAATAGCCTATAGCAACTAGAGCAATGGCACTTGTTATTCTTATAGCATCCACACCTTCATGGCACATGAATACTAACATATTAACACCTTCTGTACCTAACATCCATTCTGTATCAAATAGCATGAAGTTAATTTTTGTTTAATATGTTAGGTGCATGGTTTTAGGTTTCCTATCATCATTTTCTAGTTTCTTATAAATATTTATCAAATCTTTATCTATGTATTACTGAATGTTTTATATCTCAATATAATGTGTATTTTTTTTGTTTTTGTAGAAATGTATTGATAAACTCCAAGAAGGGGATAAATTTGGGGTGTTGTATCCGTTTGATGGTGATATTATGGGCATTGGGCAGATCACTCACTATTTATTATACATAGAGTCAAATTGAAAGGAATAGGAAATACAAATGTAAATATTTTAAAGTTCACAAGTAACATACCCCTTGCTTATGAAGATAAAATAGATGGATTTTTCCATCTAAAAGAGAAATAATCTTCACACGGTGGCCACTAAAACATTTGCAAAAAATAGCATAGTTGATTTTTATCATGTACTAGATGTTAGATAGCTTGACCCACTACTTTATATAGTAGTTTAAATGTGTTGTTTAGGGATCTTTATCATGGTGTATTTGCAAGAGTTGGAAACTCTTAGACTTTGACATTATATATATATATATATATATATATATATATATATATATATATGAACATCTTACAGTTCATCAAAATTGTATTATATTTTTTATTGTAGATTACCTTTTTTTATCATGATGTTGAATCATTCTTTTAACTTCTAACATGTTGTAGCTTGTTTGTATATGTAATATTTTATTTGATTTTATGTTTTAATTCAAGTTTAATGTTATGTTTATTTCTATATATTTATTTGCTTTTATGTTTTAATTCAAGTTTAATTATATGTTTATTTCTGCATTATACAATTTATGGTATTTAATAAATTATTCATATCATATAAATAAAAATTTACTACTAAACTAGTAGTAAATATAATGAGTGTGCAATTAATAAATTATGTATCAATATACTACCAGTTGATAGAAATCAGTGAACAAAAACAATTAAATAAACTACCAAATGATGGTAATTAAAAATTAAAATGACTAAATTTACTACCAATTAATGGAAATTAGTTAATTAAAATGACTAAATATACTACTAATTGATGTCAATTAATAATTAAATTAACTAAATATACTACCAATTGATATAAATTAGTGAATAAATATGACTACATATATGACCAATTAATGATAAAATAATTATTAAAATGACTAAATATACCACCAATTGACAAAAATCAGTTAATATGAATGACTAAATCTACTACTAATAGATGGAAATCAATGAATAAAAATGATTAAATATACTACCAATTGATGGCAATTAATGATTATAATTACTAAATAAATGACTACCATGACTAAATAAATGACCAGTTAACAAAAATCAATGATTAAATTAATGACTAAATATACTACCAAATTGATCAATCTAAACAAACAATAAATCACTAAAAATGGTTTAGTCATAAATTTGGTCGCATTATAAAGGACTAGCAATAAGCTACTAATGGTCACATGACCAAGCTTAGTCATTTATATGCAATTTTTAGTTGTTTTTTTAGTCATTTATTATTGTTTTTCTACTAGTGATAATCAAAGGGACATGACTTATTCAAATGTCTAAAAAAAGTTAGAATGGCATATTCAAATGTACAATAAAGCATACATATGCACGAGAGTTGATAACAAGGGATAATATTCAAATGTTAGAATAAAAATAATAATATCAAGGAAAGGCACTCAAGGAAGTGCATAATTGAAGTCATAAGAAACTACCATAAACATATCATAGTAACCCACGGATCAAATGTATAAGCAAAAAAATATCAAGTGCATAGCATATTAAGTAACTTGTATAAGATAGAATCATGTATAAAAGCATGTGTAGGTACAAATATGAGCTCAAACATGGTAATGAAAAGTGATCCTCAAACCATATAAGATATGAGTTTCATGATCAAAGAAGTATATGCCCCCAATGTCCACATGACATGAGTAGAGGAAAGGCCCAACATCTAAAATAGGAATAGATCATTTTTTTGTGTATGCTTGTATCACACTTGTGTAGAATCATAACACACGTGTATGTAGTATCAATTGTTATGCCATCCATCAACATAGAAGTAATACATAGATGCCAAGGATCTAATAGAGTATGTAGGTACCAAAGTGTTTTTGGATTTTTGATTTTTTTTATTTTTTTATTAATTTTGAAATATTTGAAAATATCTAATCAAGGAAGTCCTCATCATTAAAAGTGTAGGACCACCTAGAAAATTTCTCAAGATTTTTTTATACCTATGCAATACCACCTCTTCAATGTTTTTGTCTAATGGTTTACCTAAAATAAATGGTGTAGGAAACTAATCGTACCCATTATGTCATTTGTAAATCAAGTAACACACATGTTTGTAGTATCTATCTTAATATTCCATTCAACTAGCCAATTTCATCCAAACTTTAGTTTTAAGTGTGGTTTGGGGTCTAATATTAATATGGTGGAAGGTTCCACACATAGGCCATAGGCTATAGGTAACTGAATGTATCCTTGAGATTTTAACATTAATGGAGAGTATATTAATTCATCTATAGTATATCCCAATTGTGTGAGAAATGTGGTGTTAAAATTTATATCCCACTTGTTAATATCAAAATGGAGATGGTGGAAATATACCCCATCAGTATTTGTAATAATAGTTAAATATTCATACTTTGATCATTTTGAGAGATAATTCTTTTTTTGAAATATATGAAGGATTTTGCATTTTCCTCACATCTAGCACAATGTGTATGTGTCCATTATTATATTTTTGAATTATTTTTTTCAATGCCTCATCTTGATTGGTATGATGGCTAATGATCTAATGATATTTACAATATAATACCTTGTGTTCTATAGGTAGGAGTCTATTACATTATTTGTATCTGGTAGAAGGTAAAGAAATATTTCTATGTTAAACTAACATAGATAATAAGGTGTCTAGATTATCTTGATATGTCATGATCTATAAAATTTGTTGTGAACCCTTTTGAGAAGACTCCACATTGTTCACATGATGAATTTGAATTTGACCCTTGTAAGGTTGACTCAATGTTTTCAGCCAAGAGGGATGTATGGAATAACAAGCATTTATATGTTTGTTATCTATTTTTGTTTTCCCCTTATCTAGATTTATTTTTTTATCTTCTGGAAGTAGATTTAGCTTATATGTATTGGGACGTATAGTTTTGAATAGGTTATGCAAAATATGATCAAGTGGATCAAATTTTAGTTTTCATATTTTCTCATATGTCATATCATAAGTAGTGTCATCATTATTATCATATTAATCTAAAACATTTCCATATTTTTACTTAGTATTGACGAATAAAGGAAGCTCAAATGCTGGGGGATCTTGTGGTTTAATTGGCTCCTTTAGTAATGGTTATTTCTCTTAATGTCCATGTATGTGTACCTCAATATTTAGTTCCTTATTTATATCTAGAGACAAAGGATCCATTGTTCTTGACTCACCTATTTCAACATGTGCATGTTCTCAATAGGAATGCATTGTTTAGGTGGTACCACTATAGGAATGCCTTTAGTTTTAGAATGTATCATTTTACAAAATTTGAAAGGTTCATCATCAGTAGGCATGGATAATAAGGTCCCATCATGTATAAATTTTACACGTCAGTGAAGTGTAGATGGGATAACTTCCATTGAATATATGAAAGGTCTACCAATAATTAAATTATAATATAATGATTGAGAAATTACTAGTTGAAACTATTTTTGGTCCTAATGTCACATCCAATGTGATTTGACCAGCTAGAGGGCTATGTGAATTGTCAAATCCTTTTATGTGCATAACTAGTTTTTGAATAAGATTTATGTTAATACCAATGGTGGTTAGGAATTTTATGCTACAAATGTTTAGGCCTAATCCATTATTAATGAGCACCCTTTTAATGCCTTTATTTTGTATGGTCACTTGTATGAACAAAGGCAAATTTTGGTCAATAATATCTTTGGATGATAAATCTATTGGATCAAAGGTAATGAGCTTGGAATTTTTATTAAAATCTTTAAATATATCCAAAAAATAAGCGGGCTCAATATTACTTTGAACTTGTGTCTCATGCAATGCCTCATATAGGATATCATTATAAACATTAGATTGTTTTAAGATCTCAAGGATTGAAGTTTGAATATGTATATTGATCAATTGGTCAATAATGGCATATACCTTATATTTCATTAAAAGCTTAGGTTTAGGAGGCACCTATTGCATATTATTAGGTGGGAAATGGGTTGAGAAACCTTACCTCTTTGATTAGTAACAACATTGACCACTGAATCCAATATAAGTTAGGAAAATAATGGGTGTGGGATGGTAGTCGTCATTTAAATAATATTTGGTTATAATAAATGGTTGAGAGCATGCACATTGGTGTCTAGATTTTAGATCTATAACATTGCAAGAGGAATTTTGAAGAAAGATAAAGTGTTATTTCCACTTTAAAACCCTCTTATTATTGGCACAAATTTGATTAATAGTTTTGAAAAGGGAAGTAATTTATCAAACCATAGCAACTATCATGAATTGGAACCCAAAATGGGTGATAGACGCATCCATATTACACATAGTGTATAGAAATCAGGGGATCAACAACAAAAAAATAAAAAAAATCCTAATTGACTTAGGGTTTGGAGTTTAAAGATTAGGTTCACCAGATGTTTAACCATAAATTATCTATATTGGGGTTATCTAGGGTTACAGGGGATAGAGATAGCCTAAGGTACAAGGGTGATAAATGATCTCTATAGTACATTAATTAGATGCTAAATTTAGATATAACATATGTTAAATTCATTAAATTGAGATAGGCTAAAAATAGTAAGTAGAATTATGATATAATTGGAAATGATAGAGAAGTAATGTACTTAGTTCTAATGCTAACATATCATTAGATATAGAATAGGTAGGAATCAAACTAGAAGATGATTATGTAATAATCACCAAGTTTTGATTTGACTGCTTCTAGAACTGTAAACATTAGCATCATCCTAGGATGGTTGTGTCTATGCTACTATCTAAACTTGATGTAGGTGTCTTGTATGGAAAACCTACTAAAAAGGATAAGAACATCTATATGCTTTGGTTTCTTCTTCACCTTCACTTTGGTGCATTTAGATCTATGTCATGGACTACCACTCCTCATGAAATTGTAAAACACTAGTTTTTCATCTTCATAATGGCCTTGGGGGAAAATGGTTTAGTGGGACACGATATTGAGTTAACCCTAAAGACCCATCTATAAATGAGTTATGCCTACAAATATAATACTTTGAAGAGGGCCTCAAACTAATGTAGTTCTCCCTTACATGTTGGCTTGTGTGTGAATCATGAATATATGCAAAAAAGTACAATAATGAATTAGATTATAACTTAGAAAATATAGATATTGGGCTTATCCTTCAGTACTTTAGACCTATGTATGTGTTGTCCCTATGAATAATATGGAAATAGGATAAAATAAGGAAGCTTTGCTAACTTGATTGCTTGATTAAATGCCTTTTGAAAGTTTCTTGGTGAGTAGGTAAGGAGTTTCTAGGTGAAGAATGAATGAGTGTTGATCTTATATTTATATCAATCCCTTTGGAGAAGTAACTCATATTAAATCACTTATTCCAACCATTAGGATATGTTTCATTTATAAATTTGATGAATTTGTGGCACTATACACTTACATTGGAGTAGGACACATGCATCAACATAGGTGTCAATCTGGGATGCTAGTGTTTATGGAATAGAAAAGTAAGTATAGGATCATAACTTATAGAGGTGGAAGATAAATAGGTTTTAAGCATTTTGGGTAAGATATAAGGTTAGGGTCATTAATTAAATAATTCTCAGACAAAAAGATAGGCTAAGGGTCATAAAATAGAGTAGATGTGAGACTTATGAAAGTGAGAAAGGTCCAAAACCAAGAGGAACAACTAAGGTCTGAGTTTTCCAAGTGTACAAGACTAAGTAAATCATAAATAGCATCTACACTAAAATACTAACATACTAATTCCATGAACTTAAATTATGCACTATATACTTCTTGCCTCTTAAATTTTATTTAAAATTTGAAATCTTACTATGCTAACACTTTTCCATATGCTAAATTTTCAATGATAACATCTTACTACACATGTCTCAAGTTAACATTTCTTTTGATATGAGTGAAGTTTTAAGAAAAAATTACCTCACCTTAAAAGGGGAAATTTGAATGGGCTTATCATGTATGAGATCATCCATTTTTCAAAGAGTAAGTTATAGTTTCAATTTTTTAAAATCATAGTTTCAAAGTTTTAAGCTATAAATTTAGTTATTATCACATATTCTGGGATAATATGCCATTACATATGCACTTTTATTTCCAGTATCAAGGAGCATTCACTTATAGTTTCAATTTTTAAAATTATAATGGGGTATGAGATGGTTTTATGCCATATGTTTTAGTTATGGACATTGTAGGATCATGGATTTACTCCATTCTCTTTTGATCATTTTTTAAAATACCAGGACATTATAGGATTTTACATTTGAATCTACAAGCCATATTTAGTTGTGATTCAATTTAGTAGCATGGTGCATGACTTAGAGTGACTGATCACTCTAGCATTATGTGTGTGAATCCATTATTGTTCTAGCATGTTTACATATTTGGTTTACAAATATGGACAAAAATAATAAAGTTTCAACATTATTTAATGAGTAATAGTTTCACTTCAAAATAGAAAATTCAAGTTAGGGTTTGATCACCCCTAAATTTTTCCAGTGGTTTGGTTAATTCACTATCCTCTCCAAGTGATACATGGGAGGTATTAACTATCAAATGATTCAAGGAAGCATCATCACCAAGAAAAGTTAAAAAAATTAGTTTGGTTGTCACATATTTAGGTGTATTCATTTGATCCTCTCATTTTAATTTTTAAGTTACTCAAATGCAAGCAATTTTCAATTCAACAAAGTTCATTTAAAATTAAAAATTGTCAAAGTTCAAGTAAAATATAAAATGTTTTTTAGATACTAAAATATGGTTTATATAGAGTCTTAGTATTTTAAACTTGAAAAATACCTATTAAGGCTCTACCCTTCAGTTATATACCTTCCTAATATCAAAAGGAACACATTTTCCATCTCACTATAATTAATTATTTATCTTATCATTTGACCCTATCATTTTTGATGACCCAGATCTCCTACATTATATAGAAAGCCTAAAACCTAATATATATCATGTACTATCAGTTTTAGATCCTCAATAATTTCCTAGCTTACCACACACTTGTATCCCACATAGGGACACTTGCGTCAATGTAAGTGTCCAGATTCTTATCAAGTGTCGAATTATCAAAATTCATCTAATTTTCAAATATTTTGAATCCTATGGGTGAGACCATTTGTCTTATTAAACCCTATAGTGAGATATTTTCAAAAGGTGTAGTATAAATGCAAATCTAAGCCTAATCATTATTCATCTAGTAATTACCAAGCAACCACCTATTCAAGCTCATTCAATCAATTTCACAACTAATTTATACTACTATATTCTTCCCTATTTTCATAAAAATCATAGGAGTAATCATATTACATGTTCAAATCACCTAAAGAATAACCCATAAATTGTATTTGTCAAGTTACAAGTTAGATCATTGCATGCCATTGCATATAGTATATTTCACCCTTGTGCAAACATAAACCAACACCTAGGGGAGAACTACATATGTTTAGGGTCCTCCTTGGACTATTGGATATGTAAGATACATTCATTGATAGAGGGGTACTTCACATTAGCTCAACACTATGATCCCACTAACCCATTTTTGGCAAGGTACAAATACCTAAGGTGAAGAGCTCAGGTTTAATCTACACATAGGATCATCAGTAGCTTGTACGCATGAATAAAATACATTAATAGAAAGGTGATAAAAAAACTTAAAGGTTCCAAGTGGTCACTTCAAAATATAGTGAATATTTGGTATAGGATAGTTATGTCAATATCAAGATAAAAATGTCAATGCAAGTATCCACATATTGATATAGGTGTGTAGGTCTCTATAAACAATATATATAGAATATGACAACTAGATCCTAATCTTTTCCATGCTTATTTTCACCTATATATTAATTATATCTACCCATGCATTTTTAGATAAACTAAGTATTATTTCTTCTTCATATTTAATATATAATTATGCAATGGTGATCTACATCACTAAGTATTTAATGTCCACACTTAAGTGGGTAGGAAATAATGGTTAAAACAAATAAATCACCTAGAAAACATGAGCCAAGGTAAATAACATACTCTATCACCTCCCCTCAAGTGATTCTAGTGGCTAAAATATACAAAAAAATAAATTGGCATATCCATAGTATGAGTCCCATTAAAAAAGGTTGATCAAGTACTCATGTACAATATATTCATGAAGAAATCTCTCATAAAATGAAAAAAGGGAGAAAACCTGTATAAAAAACATCTCCCCCATATAATGAGAGAAAAAAATGGACAAACATCATATGGAATCCCCCATAAGGATAAATTCCTTCACCTTTCATAAATATAAATATTATATATCTTGTATAGATGAAAAGGATGTAATAATCCATCTATATATGAGTTAAGAGAGTCTAAAAAATCAAATGTTTATCCCATAGAATCACCAATAAATAAATAAATATTATATCTCATGTGTTTCTCTAATTCCTCATGAAGAGTAAATCATACAAAACTATGAGCACTACGATCAATATGACTTGAAGATACATCACCTGTGTAAATACAAATGTCATGGTGACCATGCCAAAGAATATTATAAATAAGAGAGACTATACCATGTAAGAGTTAGCCAAGACCTCCACCTATTTAGCCCAATGAGAGGAGGAGGTGAGAGCCAATACCCAGAGTAAGTTTCTCAAAGGAATGAAACATATAAGTAGGTGGATCCAAAGTGGGATAAGAAACAAGTATAGGAGTAGGTATAACAAAAATATTTGAATCATAAAGTGTAGGAATAACAAGACCAGGAGGTGGAGGAGCATCTTCCATATCATGAAGATTAGACGATGAATATGCCTCTTCCAAAATAATCAAGTCCACATTAAAAATTGGAGGAGGAATAAAGAGAGGTGTAAGAGAAAATATGCCTCATATTAATCATCATCAAGAAATATGTCCTCACAAAATAAAAAAGAATCTCAACTTGTGTTACTATCAAAGAGTGAAACTTCACTTGCAGGATAATATGGAAGTGCCAATAGTGCCTTACCCATGTCTTTAGAAAAAATATTCTCATTATTATGAGAAATTAAATTTATGTCATCATCAAAAGATAAATCCTCACTTACAAGAAAATAATGAATTGGAACATAAGGAGGTGGAGTAAAAGAGGTTTTAAAATACCTAGAAGACTCAATATCCTTCGTAAATAAGAATACAAAATTGTCCCAAACTTCCTTGAGTGATGTGGAAAATGTGACATAGGATTGAAAACTATCTGAAAGTGGAGGATAATCAAGTAAAGAGCCTCATATTACATGGATGCAATCCAGGTAATACCTTTCTCATCTAGATAGTGAGGAAATTCACAAAACACAACTCTCCACAAACCTTTCAGCTACAAGTGTATCTTCATTTTGATCTTCCAAGTGTTGTACATTGAGATTTTGAGGGGATCAAAGAAGTGGTAACCCATTGTAAAAAATAAGGATAAAGTCAAGAAGAAGAACCCTCCAAAAAAAAACAAATCCTCCCTTGATAATTTAGCATTTGTCAATGAAAATAATGAGCACCCCAAAATTTGGTACCTTATAATTTAATGTGTTTTAAAAAATAAATGACACCAATAAATTAGAAATAAAAAATGTACACTTTTGATAAAAAAACATTCAATTTTGAGTTGCCAATCAAAATATATATTTAATACATATTTCCCATCATAAATGGGTTAAATAAAAATGTACAAAATTGAAATGTTTGAAAAAAAAATTTATTGGAGAGATTTAAATACTTTTTAAGGATTAAAAGTTAAGCCCCCACTAGTAAGAATCAAAATTTAATCCCCCTGTGTGACTATACCATATGACCAAGGGGCCAAGGGTGAGGATGAGTGTTCTCCCTTTTGATTGATTTGATTTGATTAATGTGGTATTGATATCACTCACAAAAGAGAGGAAAACTAGAGATGAATAGTTATCTTATCTGTTGGTCTAAAATTGACGTGTTATAATAAGTCATCGAGTCTAAACCAAATTATGGCTTAAATCTATGTGAAAAATTATAATCACAAGTGTTATCCTCCTCATTGGTAACTAGTTGCCATGTCCAATGAACCAACATGTCACACCCATAAAGTAACACCACTTATAGGTACAACCATAAAATAAAAGTCATCTAGGACATGCTAAGAAGGCTTCTAAAATAATTAACAAAACCAACACACCAACAGGATGAAGATTCCATAAATAATGATCAGAACTAGTGAACCTATAGGTGATGGCCTGAGATCTAATAGTCCCTCAAGGGTCCATGATCCAGCAAAGGAATACTATAAAACTCATAAAAAACTACAAACTTGCACACAAACCATCTAGATCTGTAAAATCCATGTGTCTTCTTAAAAAAATGAGAAAAAACCCACTTCATACTTTAAAAAACCCATAAAACTCAAAAAATGTTTTTCTCTTCTACCATGGGATGGTATGAATATGCCCAAAATCTAAAAAATGCCTTCAAACCCTCAAAAATATAAAAAATACCTTGTCTTGAAACTAGGTCGTGTTTACAGTTGATCCTAGAGTTTTGACATATTCTAGATCCAATGGCACTATCTATTTTTCTTGTACATACACAATCTTACAATAGATTCACAAATGGATGGTTACAACACCTATAGCTCTAATACCATGAAAGAACAAAAACTAAAGCATTACAAGCCACAAATATCTTAGGTGTTAACAAAAACATCACAAGGATAATCTAATAGTTTAAAATTTTTAAATCAATATGTAGAACAAAGAGTAAAAATATCATATAATATCTCAAAACAAATCATATAGAATACAATGAAACTGATTTGTATTTATAGGAAAGAAATATCAACCATATCCATAGTATAAAATAGATACTACCTAGGGATAGAAACCCACTATACCTATGTATTTAATATCCACACCTAAGTGGGTGGAAAAACCTAAACAATGTTTTAAAAAATAAAGTGCCTAGAAAACATAAGTTAAGGTAAACAACCTACTCTAACATCTAGAACTTTTCTAATATCTCTTCCTTGGATTGCAACTCAAGCTACAAACCTTGAATGACTCCCATGAGAAATTTTCCATGGAACATCAATCAATTTTGTAGCTCTTTCTTCTCATCCTCCAAGGGCTGAAATCTTTCTCTTAATGCATATTTATCCTCCTAAATTTTTCATTTTATGATTTTAAGCTCCTAAAGACTTTATCTCTTCAGAGATTTACCCATGGTTGTAATTTTGCAACCAAGAAACTTACACTTCCAAACTATAAATTACAAAAATGAAGAATCTAACAAAGGTGGAAAAGGTGTTAGCAACCCTTTATAAAAATGCTCTGATACCAAACTTGATCTGAAAATGGTTAGTTAATGCAAAATTCTCACTAATTCATCCATTTTAGATTATTAGGACAACTATCTTAATTTCCCATAATTTAATGATAAAATTGGCTTAAATAATTAAAATTTACTAATTAAAAACTAATATTGAAATCAAGTATTAAATAATAGAGACAATATACAAATTGAGTTGATAATGAAGTTCACCCAAAATTAGGCTACATATCTAAGTTCATTCATTGGATAAACTAATCAATTTAAATGATGTTAAGAAACCATTTCTTACATCAAAATCTCTTAATAAGGAGCTCTTACTCTGTAGACAAGTGGATGATGTTCTCTAGGAAGTATGGCTCTAGCTTGGGCTCTTTTGTACTATCTCTTATTTGCCTCTCCTATATTAGGGCCTCCAAAAGTTTGTTGTAATATCTCTCAAAGGTTTGATTAATGGCTCTCATCCTAAAATTGGTACTCTGATAAGATAGACATACAAACTTGCTTTTGTAAACACTTAAATCTAGCAATCGATAACCTCCAACTAGGGTTTTGACAAATTTCTACCAAAATACATAATTTAGCCTAAAAACACTAAAACACATTAAATGAGTTAAAATTGATATATTCATGTGCTGATTTTGGCCAGGGTATCATTAAATGGGATAATGCAATTTATGGGCTAGCTAACTTTGATCAGATCATCTCAAGTTAAAATGCTAATTTCACACGTTGGTGCTCTGGACTGCTCTTTTCTATTAAAACTCTTGCATAATACATGTGCCTTTGTTATTTTATGTTGAAAACATCCTAAATGGGATAATAGATCCAACACATCTGACATTGACTTCCAATTCTAATCTAATCAAATTTTAGACCAATAACAAGGCATTTTAATCAATTTGAGTAATTTGTGCACAAAATGCTTAATCATGCTTAAGAGCTAATTAAACCAAATTAGATCCTAATTAATAATTCCATGGAAACTTTTTGAATACTTGTTTTTATAAATGAATATTGAATAATTGCATCATCAAGTGACCTCATTTTTTGGGAAGGCATCCCTAGGCCATAAATGTCATAAATATCTGAATCAACCCACCCCATGCCTCATCAGTGCCTCCCATGCCTCTTCAATGCCCCTTTATCCCAAATATTAATGGGTATATTTATATAATGAATTAAATATTTGGATTTATCCATGGCTACACATGTCGATCTTGAGATGGACGGTCATGGTTGATCCTAAAACCATTCCAAAATTCTATAAATAGCAAGCCTCAAATCCATAATTTTAAGCCCTCACATTCCAAAGTTATAATCTTGAATTGATTCCAAAGCTTCATGAAAATTAATATTATAATGTCCAAATATTGAGCCAATCCAAGCCAAAGACACAAGGTGCCAAGAAGAGATGGAGGTAACCAAGCTTCCATTGATGCAAACTTTATGAGCACAAAGTTGAGCAAGCTACTACAACTAGCATTTTGGAGCATCCAAGGAAGGTAAAAGGAAGGTTTCTTTTGCTTTTTAGTTGTGTTTTCCATTCATGTTTTGTTAACTAAGCTTACCCTAGTAACTAGGCCTAAAGATGTTATACTATTGTGTTTATTTCAATTTTGATTTCATTTTTAGAACTAACACAATACTAACCATCCTCTCTTGAGTCAAATTCTTAGTTTACATAATGGCACGTCCAGTGGGACCTTTCTCCATAAATTTGGTTACAAAGCCTCTCCAAAAAACTTACTAATCCTTTCCATATAGGATCTTGGAGTGGGAGGTTCACAAGATTGAGATTTTTAAGGTAAATTTTTATTTTTCTAACTACATTTTTATTCCCAGAACCTTGGTTTTGCTCTCTAGAATGATATCGTTATTACGAAGTTGTGATTTTGTGTGAATGAAATCACTATTCACTAAATAGCGATTTTGTGGACTTTAGCTATGATATCATCATCTATAGCAGTGATATCATCATTTGACACAGTGATATCATTCTTATAGGTAGTGATTTCATCATTTTGAAAGGCGATTTCATTTCTCTAGGTAGTGATTTCACAAAATTGTGATATCATCATTCTATGTAGTGATTTCATAGTAAATCATCTTTTTGTGTTTATTTATCTGATAAACAATGATAATATCTTGAATAGAGGTATCTCTCTTTTAGGTAGTGATTTCTTAATTTTGGTTAGAGATTTCACATAACAATGATATTACATTTTTCTATTTTTTAAAATCTGACAGTGGTAATTTTGAAGGAAACAACGATATTGACTGGGTAATTTCAATTTTGTAATAAAGACATCAAATTTCAAAGTTGATCCTTTCATTTTAAAATTAACTTCAAAGCTAAAGGATACTGTAACATTTTTATTATAGGATCAAGCTTGGGAATTTGATAAAACATGTTTTAGACCACCTTTTGCATGCTTCAAAATGAATTAAGAACCTTGTTTTGGTACTTAATGAAAAATTTAGATGCTTAATTCAATGCTTTTGATAAATAGGCTTTCAAAATTACAACTTAAGATCAAGGGGTAAAAATAACACCACCTTATCTTTCCTTTGGGGTAAAAAATTGAACATACTTATCAAATTTGTATTCAATAGTTGTTTAATTAGAACTTGATTTAGAAAAATGAAGGTCATTGCTTGTATCCTTTAAGGAACTTTTGGAATCAAAAGTGTCATCCTTATTTACACACATGCCTAGTCCAAGGCATAGAAATAATGTCATCTAAAGTACTCCCCAAAAACTCATCATAGTTTGGGTGACCTTGAAAATGACCCTAAAGTCTTTCTATTAGTCTTTTATTTCATTACATCTTGTCTTGCGAGGGGGACTTCATCACCTCCCACAAGTTTTTTAGGGAAGATTTGACCTAGGTTGTAATCTCCTAGCACTAACATCATCCACTCCCATTAGCATCAGAAGTTTGAGTGGTTAAACCACCTTCTAGTGATGGAGTTACACACATGACATATCTACACTTTGGACATCACACTACACTGAACGAATAGTAGGCTATAGTGGTTGAAAAAAGGGGCTAAGACCTTTTTTCAAAAAGCCAAGTGTCATAGAAACCCAATTATGTGATTTTCTTTTGCATCATGATGTCAAAGTCATTATGTAATTGATTCCACTATAAACGTTCGAAACCTTGTCATGAAAGTATTGTTGATGCAAGGTGCACCTCAAGGTTCATTACATAGTACTATCATTTGAGAGAAGGGGGGTGTAAAACCCCTACTATATAATGTGCATTTAATTTTGGATGAACACTTAAAATCCTCACAAATGATGTATATTGATGGATTCTAACAATACCAAGCAACCTTGTCAATTTAGGATCTAAAGAGAGATTAATTAGTTAGTTTTATCATATATTAAAGTCTTATTTAGAGTCAAAACTTGGTGTGAACAAATGATACAAAAGAAAACACATAGTCCTCATTCCCTTTGAACAAAGAGGCATTATTCTATCCATGTGAATCATCAATTTTCCTTGTTCAAAGTTCATCTAACTTGGAGTCATATCATCCACTTTGGCATAGCTATGTTGCCTAATTGAGTCTAAACTTCTACCAAACACTATTTAAGTCTTTCGTTTATAACTTAAATTCAAATTTCACCTTCATAAGTTCATAGGGTTGATGTGTTAAGTGGGTTATCCATTTTCACTAAACTTGAGGGAACTTAGGTTCAATTTACAATTTGGGTTGAAGGTTGTTTAAGACTCATAATCATTATCACCACTTGATAGACTTAAGTCACCATGTGCTGAATTCCTAAACTTTGAGTCTATGCACCAAGTATTTTTGTGTTACCATCCTATTTCCACTTAAGATCATTTGAATGCATACATTTTTTCCTTAGAAATATTGTCAAAACTTTGGAGGTATGTATGTCATTTGAGTTGAGAAAGGTAGTGTTATGTTATCAAATTTGTGTAAAACTATCTTTGCCTTAGAGAGTTTTTGAAGCAAACATTTTGTCACATATTTTGGGTATTCTAACATTTTTATACTACCCAAATCATTTCAATATTTTGTTTCATAGACCCTCTTACATAGAGTTCAATTTGTGCACATTTTTCAAACCAGTCTGAGTATGCCTTTTGAGAATATTTTGTCTAGCATGGTTACATTTTTCACCTTTGTCCAACCTATTTGTCAAAGAAACCAAGTTTTATACCATTATTTGTGAGAAAATAAACTCTCTCTAAAGTTCCTTTTGTTTCATACCTTATACCTAGTTGATTGAGTTCATATCTAGGAGTCAACTGCCTAGTTTTTATTAGAAGTGTTTCAAGTTTGTTAGATTAAAATCTCACCTATTTCAAAATCTATATTTTGACATCATTTGGCCAAGAGTCCTAGCACATGCCTTATTTGAGCCTAGATTTTGACATTGAATTAAGCCAAAAGACCTAGCAACTATTTATTTTCCTAGATTAGACTAATTTGAAACACTTCAACCTTAGAATTTGGCATTTCAATTTTTGGTCTATTTACTTAATCTCTTTTATATAAGATGTGTAACGTTAGATATTTAACATTAACTTGTTTTATCACAAATATTTTCCAAAAAAAAATTCATGCTTTCGACAAATCTAGGCCAAGGTTTGAACTTCTTTTTAGACATTGTCTTTTTAGAGTTTGAAGAACTATCTATTGCAAAACATTCACTATAGATCCCAACATGTATTCTTACACTCATAGTGGACTCATATAGAATCTGGGGATTAGTAATGTGGTTATGTAAGAAGAAATGGTGTAAGACCCATATGCAAATAATATTACTTATGAGACATATCCTTATCCCTCTAATAATACTTAAATATGGGCATAAAGCCAAGATCTATTGGCTAACTATTTGGTTAATACACCACCTTATTTAGAATAAGACCGAGAATAAACCAAATAATACTTAGCTATAATACCCACAACTGACAAACTAGGTCCTCAACAATCGTGCTCTACTAATATTCCTCCCATGTTTGATCTATTTTTATTTGAGCATCATATTTTAGAGAACAATGATGATATTTTAGTTTGAACCATAGAAGTATAAATTTATAATAGACTTCCCTCATAAAATTTTACCAAGCTTAGTAAGAAGGCCTCATAACATATTGTACAGTCAGCAAGGTTCTTCTAGCAATCCTTTGACTCTAGTCCAAATAACATATCAAGATCCTAATATACCTAAAAAAGGACAAAGTCTCATGGAAGACCACTTTAACCAAATGCAGATAGCATATCAAACCTACTTGAATCTAGCACATAATTTCAATTAGATGACCATGGTAAATAAACCTCTTATTGACTTAGTTCCTTCAATAGGAGTTTTGATAGAGTTAACTAGTCAAGAAAATCAGAGTTCAAACCCATTCACATAAAACACTTTGGTAGATAACTTGTTCTATATGCCAATTATTAAAGAATTCTCTTTTGCTTCTATGTAGAATAATGAGCAAAATATAGTTGACAATGTGCAAGCAACATCCAATCTAAATCAAAGTGGTACTAATACACAAACAACTAGTCAACAACATGTGCCTATAGTTAATACCATAAGTGGATTAGCATACCAAGGAATAGGAAATTTTTCAACATAATATTCACCACCTACTTCCTATCCTCAACCATCTACTTCATCAAGCATGTAACCAAAAATATTAGGAAATCAACCAGCAACCATTATAATGCCTTAACAAAAGAATGTGATGAATCATATTCCTCCTCAATAGGTGGTAAGTATCATTCCACAACAACAAGCACAAATAAATTTACCAATGTATAAGAGGCCAAACATATTGCCACCTCAGCAAGGGGAAACTCATGTTTTACCTTATCAAGTTGTAGCAAACATACCTCTTCAGTCGTAAGCTAGTGTGCCAATTTAAAACCAAGTAATGTCTAACCAACAACATATAAATATTGGTCAGTGATAAATGATGAATCCATAACATACATCCACTTCCCCATAGGAATTAATACAACAAGGAGGTTCTAATATTTCTCAAGTACCTATGAGGCAACAATTGCCTTTTATTCAAAATGTGTCGCTCATTAAGAGGTAGGGTCTTGGTTTACAAGTTCCCACTCAATAGTAGGTTTGAGTTGTCAACAATAGGTCCCTATTCAACCAAAATAGGCATAGTATAGTTATATCCCTCCATCATAACCATAAAATCCTGCAAGTCAAACCTTCATAGCCAACCCAAACTAGAATATCGTATAACTAAACATACAATTTCAAGTATATCCTAATCTACATATGTGTATTCCTGGTCTATTTCCCAACCAATCCATCATACCCCAATAGATATCTCCATCTTACCCTAGTCTAAGTGATTCACTTATGACCAACCAACCATCTACCTGAGCCAATATTCCCATAAGTTTCCTAGAGCAAGAGTTACAATAGATGAAGGATGTAATTACTACTATCTAAGCAAGGAAACAAATTACAAAGTTTAAATTAGATGATGTGTGTTCTTATCCTTTCAATATGGAATACTATATATTCCATTTCCTCTAGGATATGAAACACCAAATTTTGATAAATACAAGGGAAAAGGTGATCCCAAATCCCATTTAATCAAGTTTTTTATCACTTATCAGCCAGTGGCATATAGCGATATATACCTGTTGTTTTTGTTTCCAAGGAGCTTAGCTGGACAAGCCTTAGAGTGGTTCTTAAAATTACCTAAGAATTTGGTAACTAATTTTGATGATCTATCAGATAAGTTTATGTAGCACTTTTCCTATAATCTTGAGCATGATATTTCATTCATCAACTTGATGCAATAAAAATAAAAGGTCGGTGAGAGTTTTGCAAGATATATACAATGATGGAGAGAACTTTCAAGCCAATTCAGTCATAGTTTACCAGATAAACAATTAGCCGATGTATTCACTAAAAACTTGCATAGTGAGATAGCTTATCATCTGGAACTATAGTGTGCACATGCATTTAAATAAATCATTGATAAAGGATTAGTGATTAAGTGAGCACTCATTAATAAAGGACTCATAAATCTTAACTCAACTAATCAAAACCAAGGTACCAATTAGGGAAATAACCAAAACCAAAATTTGATCCAAGTATAAGCATCACGACTGGCATAGGCCAATAACCAAGAAAGACCTAAGCAATTTAATTACAATAGAAATGTTGTGGGAATTAAAGTAATCGAGTCATGTCATGTCCAAATGATGCAAACATCATCTACATCACCTTTTTAGCTAACTCCTACCTAGTAAACTCTTTAACCTATACTAAAATCACAATAACCAAGACCTACACAATAAATATAGCAGCCTTTACCATTGCAAATTCCTCCCCAAGGAGAATGATACCTATGCATCATGTCTTTAGTAACCTTGACAAGCCTATTGAGTCTATATTTCATAAAATTATCTCCACTAGTTTGATTAGTTGGCCTATACCAAAGCATTATCCACAAGCCATTCCCTATCCTAATTGGTACCATGAAAATGAATTTTGTGAATATCATCAGTTCAATGAGCATAATTTAAGAAGATGTGTGAAAATAAAGCATTTGATCAAGAATATGTTGGAAAATAGGGAGATAATATTAGATAGTAGTGATTCCACCTCTAATTAGGCTCTTGGGATTTATCAAAACCCATTTCCTCAACATAACAACTAGCAGCAACATAACAACCAACAAAAACAATAACAACACTAGCCCATGCAATAGCAAAATCAATAGTATCAAAATCAAAGGTCACACCAGTAGAACTAATAGAATCAATATTAAAACCAATAACATTAGAATAATGGACAAAACCAAGGTTATAATGGTAACAACTAATAAACCTACCACACAGTTGCACATGATTAAAATTGGGTTGTAGGTCATATTACAAGGGGTAGTATTAATACCATCTCTATTAATCCCAGACTGAGCACCAATAAATCTAGACCATTGCTAAATAATGTCACTCAACCAAATTACATGGATAATCCTTCTTTGACCTAGGACCACACACAAGCAAACTAGAAAATAAGGTTTTCCACTTTTAGATCTTATATTGATGACTCATCCTTACCTTATGACCACATACAAATGTACTGACAACTGAAACTCATCTTATCTAGTTCCATACCATTCCCACCATTTTTTATAAATCATAGTCCAATATCTAATCCTTATTATGCAATCATAACCTAAAGGTCAAGTATTACCATTCCAAGCCCATAGCCATCTTCCACTTTACCCATTATCCAACTAGCTATTCCACCTCAAAATAAGCCCTTTACCACTAACTCAAAAAAGAAGTTTGATATTTTGGAACAATTGTAGAAGAGACCAGCCTAGATCTCTATTTTATATTTTTTATAAATTTCAACAATCCACAAGAACATTTTGAATGATTTTTAACCCAATCCACTATTTTTAGTGACATATCACCTAATAAATTTCAAGCTTTAGTTAGACACCTAGCTTCAGCCCAACAAGTCACATTCAACCAAAGTGATATTTCTTCCCTTGGCCCACTTCATAATAATCCATTATAATAGAAGTTTATATAAAGTAGCATAAAGTGAAACATGTCCTTGTAGACAATGGATCAAACCTCAACATATTGTCTCTAAATCTCATCAAGATTATTGGGTACACAATGGTAGATCTCCAACCAAAAATGATAACTATCAAAGCCTATGATAATTAGGAGAGAGAATCACAAGGCACCATCAACCTACTAGTTATAATTGGGACTTTAACCCATGATATACTTTAGTATGTGCTTGATCTTGAGTTTTTATATAATATGATTTTGGGTAGGCCTTGGTTAGATGAGATATATGCAGTCCCATCAACACTGCACCAATGTATCAAGTTCTCCCATTCAAGGATGGAAGTGAATGTTCCAAGATATTTTCACCCATATGAACACTACAAACATCTTAAGGCCAAGTTTCAAAGCTATAATTACCAATATGTCATGAATCCAAGTTCCAAGTAGGATATAGGAAAGGCCATACTTATTGATTCTCCAGAGGATAATTGCATAGATCCTAATACCTTAGATTCCCTTACCCACATGCCACCTCTTGAAGTTTCCAATCTTTTAACCATTTTAGATAATGGCCTAGGGGAGTATGTGACCCATGATACCTTCCATATTTCTAATCTTCCTCAGAATCCAAAGACCTTTGGAAGACCTAAAGTTACCCCACACATGCATTAGCAATAAAAGAGAAAAAATAAAGGACCTATCATGTTTTTACCAGCATCTAATCTAGAACAAGACCCTCCTAAGGGAGATGAATCATGGTTATACAATGAAAAATTGGCTAATTGTTACAAGAGCACCAAGTATCCTATTCCCAATAGGATCATGGAGCATCAAGATTATGAAAGAAGAGGCCTCAGATAGAATCAACAAGGAACCATTGAGCCAATTTCTATGACTAAGTACAAAAGACCTTATGGACTAGGATTTAAACTACCTGGGGGTGACCCCACATATCTTATTTGAGTTCCATCACTGATGGCTAGTGATGATGATGTTGACAGTGAAGTAGAGTCTGATCATATCCTTATCTTTGATTACCTATCTAAGACTAACATGTTTGATAATAATCCCATATGTACCCTTATCCTAATCATTTATAATAACCCATTTCCATTATATTATCCCCAACTGATAGATTAGGACCAACAAGAATCTAATATGTTGATTAATGAGTTTCATAATGATGAGGCATTATGTGACTTTCTAGGCCTTAGAGATAATATTTCATTGGGTGATCATAAATCAAGATTATCGATTGCATTGAATCCTAAAGCCTATTTTAGAGAGTGAGTGAACACCCTTAGCCAAAAAAAAATAAACAAAACATTGAGGTCCCAAAGTGAAAACCTCTTTGAGGTGTTTTTTGATGAGGGAAAAAGTAAATATAAAGGCTAGTTTAGTGATGAAGACCTATTTTAGGTGCCACTAGATGGGGGTGTTCATTCTTCTTCAAAATTAGACCAGGAGACCACCAACAATGAACTTGCTTATGGATCTAAGTTCATTTTTGAAAAAAAACAAGTGTTTGATCAAATTCTTGAAGAATTTTCAACTATTTTTGTCACATGGCTAGATCTCCCATTAGGGGACTTAGATTCATCATGCCTAGGAGAAGTTGAAGAGTAATTCCTAACAAAGGACCCTGATATAGCCAGACAACTCAAGTATTTGCCTACTATCCTAGAATATGGTTCAACCCTTTTAGTCAAGGATACAATAGAGGTAAACATTAGCACTCCATTGGACCCAAAATGGATAAAATTAGGCACATCCCTCACTGAGTAAGAATGTGACATCTTTATAGCTCTATTGAGAGAATTTGTAGATATCTTTGCATGGGATTATTCTGACATGCTAGGTTTGGACCCTACCTTGGTTTTACATCACCTTGTATTAAATATTGATGCCAAACTATTTAAGCAAAATTTATGTAAGATGCATCTTCACATTTCTATATTGGTAAAGAAAGAGTTGGAAAAACTCCTAGAATTAGGATGTATTCAATCCATTGACTACTCAAAATGGATATCTAATGTTTTACCTATTAGGAAAAAGCTTGAAGGAATCAAAATTTATACTAATTTCTAAGACATAAAAAAAACTTCCCAAAGTATGACTTTTTATTGCCTAATATTGACATGATCATCGACTCCATGGTGGGTTATGAAATTTTTTCACTCATGGATGGATTTTCAAGATACAATTAGATCAGAATAGCACCAGAAGACCAACATAAAATAGCTTTCACCACTCCACGGGAAACATTTTGTTATTAGGTAATGCCATTTGGTCTTAATAATTCTAGAGACACATATCAAAGATCCATGACCATCATATTCCATAATATGATGCATAATATCATTAAATACTATGTCGATGACATACTAGGCAAATCAAAAACTAGGGTTGACCATCTAGTAGTGTTACGTAGAATATTTGAAAGACTATATGTGCATAAAGTTTGATTGAATCCAAAGAAATGTGTGGTTAGAGTAACTTTAGGAAAGTTACTTGACTTCATTATGTCTCATAGGAGCATTGAAGTTGATCCAACAAAGGTCCAAGCTATAAAAGAGATGTCATCACCAACCAATTTAAAGTAGCTCCATAGTTTGTAGGGCAAAGTCCAATCAATCTGATGCTTCATATCCTAGTTAGCAGACAAGTGTCACCCATTTACACATCTTCTAAATAAGGGAGTTACATTCCACTAAGATAATTATTGCCAATAAACTTTCTAATAGCTAAAATATTACCTAGTAAATCCACCTATTTTTTTACCCCCTATGCCAGAAAAACCATTTTTTTGTACCTATCAGCTATAGATAGTGCATTAGGGGCACTTCTAGCTCAACATGATGACAAAGGAAAAGAGCATGTAGTATAATACTTAAGCTATGCATTGGTCATGTATGAACATAAATATACACCTATTGAAAAATCATATCTAACCATGTTATTTGTAGTTCAAAAATTATGACACTACATGTTAAACAATAAGACCATGGTCATTTCAAAAGTATATCATCTCAAGTATCTACTATCTAAATAGATTTACAAGATAGAATGGCCAACTGGATCATGCTTCTTAGTGAATTTGATATAGAGTATGTCAATCATAAGGTAATTAAGGGGTAGATCCTTGCAGATTAGCTTGTTGAAGCACCCCTTACAAACATAGTGTCACTCACATTCTAATTTCCTGATGAATCCATAATGACCATCATTGATATACCTCTTGAAAAATAGTGTTGGAAGCTATATTTTGATGGATCATTTACTACACAGGGATCAGAGGCAAGCCTCTTATTTATTACACCAAAGGGGGATCTAATCCCTAAGCCTTTTAGAATCAATTTTCCTTGTACAAACAAAATGGTTGAATATGCACTTATTGAAGAGTTTTGATAGGTAGTACAATGGAACATATCTCATCTCAAGGTTTATGTTGATTCTCAATTAATTATCAATTAGGTCACAAATCATTTCCAAACCAAAGATGACAAGTTGGTTCTATATAAGGCCATGGTTGACACTCAAATAACAAATTGTAGATATCTAGTTTAAGCATATACTAATGGCTAGTAAAAGAACTACAGATGCCATGGCTACTATCAGTGCTCTGATTCACTAAATGTCAATAAGTTATGTGTTGAATACAACATCACACAACATTTCTCTATGGCATATTACCCTTAAGGTAATGGTTAGGCTAAGGCATCCAGCAAAACAATTGTGAACATTCTCAAAAAGATTATCAATGATGTCAATCATGACTAGCACCTTTAGATATTCCATGCCCTTTGGGCATACCATACCAATCATTGTACCCATATAGGAGCCACTCCATACTCACTTTTTTATGGTACAAAATCCATCCTTCCCATTGAAATCAATTTACCTTCACTATGCATATCTTTCATGAATGTCCTAGATGATCATGACTATCAACTAGCTCATATGCAAGGGCTAGACCTACTTGATGAAAAGTACACAACTCGCCTCAATAATATTCAAGCATATCAAAATTGACTCAAAGGCCACTATAATTGGCATGTCAAGTATAGAACATTTGAACTTAGTGATCTTGTTCTTAAATAAAACCAAAAGAATACCATGGCCAAGAAGAAGCATAAAGGTAAATTCAAACCAAACTAGATAGGGCTTTTCATCATTACTACAGATTATGGATCAGGAGCATATAGGCTCACCATACCAGATGGAGATGAACTTCTTGAGCTGATGAATATTATTCACCTCAAGTTGTACTATGCTTAAGCGTTATGGTGTATTGTCTATAAGGACCATTTTAGTTGTGCCATTTTATCACTATTCTACTTTGTATGAATATCATTCTTATCATTCCTCTTAGCTTATTACTTATCCATTTACCATTCTTTTTTATCGATCGAGCATCTCTTGAATCATATCTACCTAGCTCTTTTGACCTTGGTTTCACCATTAATTACCCTTTTTCATCATGATGAATCCAGGCAATTTTAGCAATTGTCTCAAGTATTTCAGATAGAAATATTATTTTGGGGTAGTATGATAGAAGTAATGATAGTTTCATCCTTCATGTGTTGTGTTGGGTGAATATTTTGTCATCAACTAACTGATGACAAAATGGATATATTAGCCATAGCATAGAGAGATTTACACCATGAAAAGTATGGGTTTACCAGATCTGGACAAAGTAAATCTCTCCTCTCATCAAGGGGAGGTTCCCTATAGATATTTATGTGCTATATGTATGTATAATTAAGCAAAAAATAGCACATGAGGTGGTATAATAGCATCTACCTCTCTTTTTTCAGAGGTAATGTACAAAGAACAAAAGAGGGAAATCCTGGTCTATCGCTAACAACACTCCTCTTCTTTCAGGAATGGTATTAAACAGAGAGAAAGAAATCACCTAAAGTAACAAAGTCCACAAGAATGCTCACGTAAGCACAAAGTCTTCCGTAGCTTCTTTCACTGATTCAGAACAAGTACAATCATAGAGTGAAGTGAAGCACAAAGTCTTCACCTGAAACTACAAAAGATAACTAAATCTCAAAGATAAAAGTAGCACAAAGTCTATCTTCTACCTTCCAAAAATGCCCTTAGATAATATCAACACATCCACTTTGCTTATTAAATTAGATAAACAAGAGATTATCAGGAAAGAGAACATAAAAAACTATTTTCTAGACAACACAGATAACTTCAACACAAAGTCTGAAATAAACCTGCTTCTCATTCATTCAACAAAATATGATTTACAAGTTTGAGCACAAAGTCTCAAAAATTGCTTCAATTTCGGCAGAGTGTTTGTTCTTAATTTTCCAAGATCATTTACAAATGAGGTCTCCACTATATATAGGGAGAAAATCCTCAAAAAGAGAAAATAATAAAATATATAAAATATCTTGGTCAAAGATGACTCATCTTTGACTTTTAGATATTTTTTTGAAATATTTACATGTAATTACATATTACAAAATTGCATGCACTTTGCACAAAATAGAAGTGCATAAGGAGAGAAGAAGAAAGAAGGAGAAAGAGCCTCAGTTCTTGTCGCCAGACTTCTTCAGATGAGCATAGACTTCTTCAGAGAAACTTTAGTGACCTAAAAGAACTTATGTTGAAAGGACGCTGATGAAGAGGGATCCTTTAGAGAAACTGCAGCATGAATCATGATTGTGCAATCAAGAGAAGAAAATAGCGATCTAGGAGAACTGCACACTTGCTGGTCATGATCAAAGAAATGTGCTTGAAAGGGATGAGACATGAGTAGGTCGAAAAGTGGAAGAAAAGGGGAGCAGGCACGGAAAATAGGAAAATGAAAATTTTCCAAAGATAGCAAAAATGAGGGAAAAAAATACAATGGTGGCAAAATTTGCCACCTTTGCAGGAAAATATGTAATGGTGGCAAAATTTGCCACCTTTGCAGGAAAATATGCAATGGTGGAAAAATTTACCACCTTTGCAGGAAAATATGCAATGGTGGCAAAATTTGCCACCTTTGCAGGAAAATATGCAATGGTGGCAAAATTTACCACCTTTGCAGGAAAATATGCAATGGTGGCAAAATTTGCCACCTTTGCAGGAAAATATGCAATGGTGGCAAAATTTGCCACCTTTGAAGGAAAATATGCAATGGTGGCAAAATTTACCACCTTTGCAGGAAAATATGCAATAGTGGCAAAATTTTCCACCCCTGCAGGGAATGGAAGAAAAGACTAACTCTAGAAGGAGACAGTGTAGGGGAGAGGAACCTTGGCCACAACAAAATCATAACCACTTTCACGTTGCGAGGCCAAGATGAGAACGAATTCAAAATTCGTCTCGAAAAATGAACTTAGAGAGACAAGACGAAATGGACAAGTTTCGTAGGGGGTTGTTTCAAAAATGAGCGTAGCTAATTTTGAGAACAACATGTTGTTCCTTTCTTATCACCGGTCTTGCTACTAATTATAACCACCTATGGGTAAATTATTACCATTGATCTATGCCATTATGTCCTAGTTATAACCACCTATGGGAAAACTAGGGGAAACCTTTGTTTATTAAGCTTTGACATACCAACTTTCCATTTCCTATGTCATACTATGCATTTATACCAACTATGCCCATTTTTTTTGAATTGATTACAACACTAGTTGAATTCCTCTACTGTAGGACAAAACTATAGTGATTTAAGGTCCTACTCTGAGACTATGTAGGTATCACTCGATACTTATTGAGGCCATCTCAGTCACCCTTTCCAGCCACACTTTCACTATTTTATGAGAAACTTAAGCCATGCTCTTGCCATTTTGTGAGCAACCTAAGCCATGTTGTCGTCATTTTGTGAGAAACCTAAACCACACTCTCACTATTTTATGAGTTTTAATCATTTAGTGTCTCATCATTCTCAATTGAGTTGAGATACTCCAAAAATTCTAAAAATATTTGCAAAATTATTAGAAAACCAAAAACATTGACCACTTCTTTGCCTTAAGGATTATGGGAACCCTTACTAAGTCAGAACTAAATCACTTTTCACTTAGTTTCCTTATCCTTTTTGGCTTTTTCTCTCATGCACTTGCCATTTTTCAAGACCATTCATGTTTTTCTATCACATCCATTATGTTTTTTCATTACTTATCATTTTCTTCCTATTTTTTGGGATAACTTCATTTATCCTGAAGTTTTTATTGTATATTACATCCATAGAACTATGTAGGTAGCATCCACTTGCCTAGTGCATATGGAGACAGCTCAGCTACCCGCTTCCTTTTCTTCTATTCCCCCATTCTGTTAGTTTGTTAAGTTGACACCTATTTTCTAGGGGCAATGTCCGTATGGCTTAAATTAATTTATTTATTGTTTTGTTTGTATGTTTGTTTGTTTACTTTCTATAATATTTCCTTGATTTAGTCTTTGTATGTTCATTGGGTGATTTCTTACCCATACTTACACATGAATCCATCCATATTCATGTGTTTAAATTATCATCATGATTTTTATCATTGGTGCATTATTTTCTATTGAGTATTGGATTTTGAGAGTCAATCCTTATGCATATTTTGGCCAAATCTTCATGATGTTATACCATGATGCCTACTAATACATGTTACAAAAAACTTTATCTTTAGGAAGTATATTCAATAATGATGCCATTGACATCTCTTTTGTACCATCATCTTGATTCAATCCCAATCATATCCCAAATAGAGTAATTAAACAATGAAATAATTTCAACCTTTATTTAGTTCAAATGAGCATCTCCCTACTGGCAAGTTATCCAAATTCATCTTTATCATTTTTATCTAATTATCCTCATCATCATTTAAATCAATCATGTTTTCCATAATCAAGGTCCAATGATTATAACTACCTCTGGGTAAAACATTACACACCATCCCACCTGCATTTCTCAATGATTATAACTACCTCTGGGTAAATCATTACACACCATCCCACCTACATTTCTCAATGATTATAACTACCTTTGGGAAAATCATTGTGTTATCATCACTTTACTCTTCCTACTCATACAAGGGCATGTTTTTATCTTGTTTGTCTATCCTAATTGGGATAGTTCCATCTTCTCAATGATTATAACTACCTTTGGGCAAATCATTGTGTTATCATACCATTACACCACTATCGGGGTACAATGCTTATAACCACCTTTAGGCAAACCATTTTACACCATCCCACTTTCATTCTCAATGATTTTGACTACTTTTTTAAACTCATTGTGTTTTCACCCCATTATTTTCCTTTCTTTGGTCTCCTCATTCCACTTTTTTTTAGGAACCGCTTGTTGACCCTTTCCTTGTGCCAATTGTTCCTTTGAGGGGACATCATATAGTTAGTTAATCATCATTATAATTTTAGGCATACAAGACCTTTTCATTATTTGATAAAACATTACTATGCCTATATCTTGCAATGCCTTCCTAAATACGGACAAACTATAGACACCTAAATCTGGCCAACGATAACCTCCAACCAGGTTTTTGACCAATTTCTACCAAAATGCACAATTTGGCCTAAAATCACTAAAACATATTAAATGAGTTCAAATTTATATATTCAAGTTCTTATTTTGGCTAGGGTATCATTAAATGGGATAATGTAATTTATGGGCCAGCTAACTTTGATCAGATCATTTTGAGTCAAAATGCCAATTTTGCACCTTGGTGCTCTGAATTGCTCGTTTCTATCAAAAATATTTCACAATACACGTGCCTTTATTATATTATGTTGACAACATCCTAAATGGGATAATGGATCCAATGAATCTAACATCCACTTCCCATTCTAATCCAGTCAAATTTTGGACCAATAACAAGATATTCTGATCAATTCGAGTAATTTGTGCACAAAGTACTTAATCATGCTTAAGAGATAAGTAAACCAAATTAGAGCCTAATTAATAATTCCATGGAAAATTGTTGAATACTTTATTTTAGAAATAAATATTGAATAACTGCATCATCATGTGACCTTATTTCTTGGAAAGGCATCCCTAGGCCATAAATGCCACAAATATCTTAATCAAGCCACCCCATGCCTCATCAGTTCCTCCCATGCCTCTTCAATTACCATCTATCCCAAATATTAATGGGGATGTTTGTAGAATTAATTTAATATTTAGATTTATCCATGACCACACATCTCAATCTTGAGATGGATGGTCATGGTTGATTCTCAAACCATTCCAAAAGTCTATAAATAGTAAGCCTCAAAGCCATAATTTTAAGCTCTCACATGCCAAAGTTATAATGTTGAATTGATTCCAAATCTTCATGAAAATTAGTGTTATAATGTCCAAATATTCATCCAATCCAAGATAAAGACACAAGGTGCCAAGGAGATATGGAGGTAGCCAAGCTTCCATTGATGCAGACTTCATTAGCACAAAGTCGAGAAAGTCACTACAATAATCATTTTGGAGCATCCAAGGAGGGTTTATTTTGATTTTTAGTTGTGTTTTCTATTCATGTTTTATTAACTAAGCTCACCCTAGTAACTAGGCCTAGAGATGTTATGCTAGTGTGTTTATTTCAATTTTAATTTCATTTTTGGAACTACCACAATAATGACCATCCTCTCTTGAGTCAAATTCCTAGTTCACAGCTTTTTATCCAAATAAGGGGATAAAAATTTCCTTATTATCTCTAAGAGGTCTATGCAATGGGATTTTGTCCTCCAATGTGTTCTTCCTATAATATTAGACATAGAACTTTACTTTCTCCTCTTTTTCTCCTTTACAAGGGCTTAAAGCTTACAATATTTATTATGTCTTTAATTAAAATGTTGAGAATTTTATAGTGTTTCAAGGTCCTTGATTATAGGTTAAAGCCTTATCCATTTTACATAGGGTTAGGGATTCAAATCCCCTTGAAAAATACATCATATCCTTTATTTTTAATAAGAAATCATAAAACTAAGGGATAAATACAAAGTCTTGTATTTAGTTTTCCAAATATGGTGTATCTTCTTTTTGGGCCTTAAAAATAGGTCAAGTAGGGTGAGGGGGTTGAGCCCTACTCCAAACCCAAGTATTAACTCATGAGAAGGATTTTTTTAGGGTGTTTTGGATAATTTTTTATCCCACTTTGGTGGCGATAACAATCAAAAGTTGTTTAAGAGATAAACTCCTTCCCTTGTAACTTGGTCATGAGACCATGTATTACATGGAAATTTATTTAGAATTAATAACACTTGGTGGAGATTTGTGAATGTCATGTTGAAGGCTATGATTGGTTCATGTGTTAGGTCATATAGGTAAAATCAATTGATGATGTCAGCATTGTGTTATTTTCTTCCTATTTATTACCACCTTTAATAGGCCATAACATTTGCATATGATGTATGTTTTACCCTATTAAAATTATGTTGGAAAGTTCTAACTAAGATCTTACATGTGCAAATAGTTTTTGGAAGATTTTAGACCATCTAATTTGGTATCTATAAGAAATCCTCCTAAATCATTGCTAACAATAAATTAGCAGATAATATTAAAACTTTGGAAATGAACAAACATAAGAGGTTTTGGAAAGTAAAGAACACACCTCTTTATGATTTAGTCCCTAAGCTATAATATTTTCAAATATAATCACAATTAAAATTAAAAAATACCCAAAAAATCAAATATTAAAAGAAATACAAATAAATTCAAAAGTACAAAAATATTTAGCATTCACATGTTTAATGGCTCCTTATCATCTACATTATTTAATTTATATTAGTAGATAGCATATTATTTATTTTATAAAAATATATGTTTATGCATAGTTGAGTGTGATACAAGAATACACCAGACCCATGATATTTACACATACATATGTTGGACCTTTCCTCTTCCCACATGACATAATATGCTAGGCAAATATAATTCCTTTAGCATGATTGACACATGTTATATTATTTTATGATCACCTTTCAATTATCATGTTGAGTGATTTAATTTTTTAGGGTTATGGAGTTTAAGCCAACTAAAATAAATCAAGATATAAAATATGCAATAAATATAGCCATAGATTTGTGAAAGATTTGACTTAATCTAATATTTCTAAAAATAGTAATAAATGACACAAATGAATTATTAGCTATAAATTGACTAAGATGAAGGATATGGAAGCTAAAAATTAGTACAAGAGCTAGTTTAAATGTTTTAAATAGGATCCAGGTGTCAAAAACCATCCTAGATAGTAGTTCCATACCTTGGATAATAGTCATGTAGTATTAGTGTCCTATTTTGGTGTTAATGCCCTATGTGCAGGAAAGGATCTATAATTCTAGGAGCACCTATGTCTGAGTCAGCTAAGCCTATTTTAATGAGGACAAGCCCTGGTTTATTGTTTATGATCTATTTTGAGCTGATTTAGGACTAAACCCTATATTTTCATGTTGTTAGGATATTTGAGTGGCACAAGTATCAAAAGTGTGATTTTAGTTGGGTAGGCTAGACATCCTCAACACCCCATTATGATGAGAATTGCCTACATATCAATATTCTAAGGAGGTATCAAGCCCGATGTAGTTCTCCCACCTAAGTGCTTTGTGCAAGTGCAATTGAATGATAATATGAGTGTAAACTTGAGTGCTTCAAATGAGGATTGAATCTAAAAATCTATGTATTCTGAGCTTAGGATGGTTGTAGATGATTGTATGAAGAAGTAGGTAAGAATAGGGATTAATAATCTTGATTGTGCATAACTTAATCTAAGCATGTTTATGTATTTTGCATCTAATTTCCATCTACTGAATAAAGGGATAAAAGTCATGTGTGTGTGTGTGTGTGTGTGTGTATAAGATACCTAAGGTTAGCCTAGACCTATTTCAAACCTTACACAAGTAATAGGTTTATATATATATATATATATATATATATATATATATATATATATATATATATATATATATATATATATACATACATAATGTATATACATATACATATACATATATATATATATATACATACATACATAATGTATATACATATATATATATATACATACATACATAATGTGTATATATATATATACATATATATATATATATATATGTATATATATATGTATGTATATATATATATATATGTATGTATGTATGTATATATATATATATATATATATATATAAACCTATTACTTGTGCAGGGTTTGAAATAGGTCTAGGCTAACCTTAGGTGTCTTAGGAATTGAAAAAATATTTGTTGGAGTTTAAAAAAGAGTTAAAGCACAATAACACCAAACTAGGACACTAGTGTTGTGGCGCTAGTGTCTAGTTATGGAGCTAATGTCCAGGTGATAAAATATGAGGCATTAGGGGCCTAGATGAAGGGAGGTTTTAAGACTACTTTTGATATGTCTAGGGATGTGTAATTCTCACACTAAAGTTAGATACATGTCTAAATAAGCCTTAATATAGGTCTAGGGCTAAGCTAGGGATGGGTGGTCTCAAGTAACACTGTTGGAACTCAAGTGATATTTTAGATGACTATATTTTCCCCCTCTTTATTATATGAATGTACCAAATTAAAATGAATAGGATAAAATAAAATAAATGTAACTGGAATTACCTAAGAGGTCAATCGTGTGAATCTAGATCTCAGTATGTGAAGCATGCTCCATTGTGTATATTGCAAATGAAATGTGCATAGATCAGTCCTTACTTAAGATATATCAAAATCAAAGACAAAATTGAGTAAAGAGATAAGAGAGAGGAAAGTAAAATACACCTCAATATGTATGTAAATCAATGCATAAACTTGGTGACATCCTCTATGTGTAGCTAGTGATCAATCGATGAAAAAATTAGACTGAGTCGAATGGCTTGCTCAATCCCCATGTGTGGGTGGATCAAGAAATCAATCCAATTTTTACTCCATAATTTCCCACCCATGCTCTGTGGACTATACACTATGAATGGCTTATCTAACCCTTTTATGTAGGTGGTTCAATAACTCAAGTAGACCATGACTCTATCATTTCCTACCCATGTGTATTAGATGCATCTATAACTGAATTGCACAATGTAACTGATGATATATGATTGTAATTGAAATTATATATAATATTTATGTGGCCACTGAAATACTTTAAAATGAAAATTGACTCAAGAGCCTCTCAGGCACTTGAGTATGTAGCTCAAGGACTAATCAGTAATGCCAACTAATATAGATGGAGCAGGCATCAAATCTAGCATAAACTAGTGAAAATGGTGTTTGGATTAGGAATGTAGAGAATTACATAGAGTTTTCCATTAAATCTGATCAATTGGTGCAAAAGTGAACATACCAAACCAATGTGCCATGCACATGTACCCAAATTTGGTATTTGAGCATATGGATTTTGGATTGAATTATAATAATCTAAGTATCTAAAAATAAAATGAGAGTGATCATGCCACACATGATTCCCCTAATATGAGAAAATTGATATGATTTTGTGCAAAACTGAGCAAAAATTAATAATTTATAACTGAATCTATGCAAACCTTGATTGTCCCTACTGTATTTTTCTAACAAATCTATATTTTCCTATTTCTAGGGCTACTAGATAGTAGTAACATACCTTGGATAGTAGAATTATGGAGTTAGTTTCCACTTTTGGTGATAGTGTATAATTATGTTGTTTTTGTACCAAATTGACTCTGATCTTTTTCTAATTATTTTACACAATGTTTTCCTAAAATTGAAATCTATATTCTATGCCTATGTACTATAAAGTGTACTCTAAATGCATTCAAAGGGGTTAATCTCTATGATAAACCACTATGAATGCCCCTTATTTTGAGGGGATTTGTTAAACTTATAAAATAACCATCCTTGAAATAAAAATCTTTGCACAATGCGTTAGCCTGAGCATATATGATATTTGCATAATAAACCATTATAGTGTGTATACATGACATTAGAATGTAATATAATCCAAGCATAAGTTGGTAATGTATAATTTATGTTAGATATAGAATTCACAAGGCTATAAAGATAGATATAACAATGTATGCATGTGTAATAACAACAAATCTAAGAATAATTTTTGTAAACTAAATAGGGGATGGGGCATGATGTCCATCAAGGCACCCAAAGAAGACTAGGATATACATGAGCTCCCTCAGGGCATATAAAACAATATTGAATAATAAGAAAGATAAAAGTGTCATGGCCATGATGTATACATGAAATCATATATATAACACACATTAGGCATGCAAAATAATCCAAGGGGACACAATACAAGGGACATGGGCACATGTCACTAAATCTAAGAAAATAATACATATAATGATATGTTTAAATGTCCACATACACAAAGAGCAAGCAAGTTGGAATGGATCCACATGGAAGGACATGTTCAAAAGGCACACAATAAATACATGGGAACATGTCCAAAGCATACATACAATGAAAAGAAGTGGCATAGAACTGTATAACAATGGCATATTCAAATTCCCTCAAATAGACATAAAATCATAGAGATACAATAAAGTCTAAAATAGTAAGGCTATAAATTAAAGTATGCATGAACACATGATACAAATCTCCATAAGATAAAATATGTACATGAACTAAGTCTAGAGTAGTAATAGTTGACAAAGAATATGTGTAGTGTAGGATGATCAATACCATGATATAAATAATGTTAAATTTGTGATATGAAGTGTAAAATAATATAACCTCATAAATTATAAGTTTTTTATAAGATTCCCAAAATGGGTGAATGTATCAATATTGAATTAGTTTATTTGTGTATGTGTTCCTAGTGGTTAGATAGTAGCAATAATGGATCTATGTGATGGACCTAGGTATTATAAGTATCGATGAATACTTGAAAAGAACAAGTGAAAGATGTATGTATGATAAAACCAACTACACTAACATAGATAACATATGTATTACCTATAAATTATAATAAATTTAAACATCAAAATGCATACAATCTATAATTTTTATTTTCAAAGTAAATATTTGAATGTTTTTGTGTTTTTGACATATTATATTGTTTTTGTATTTTTTGGATATAAGCTATGTACAAGAAACATGAAAATGAAACTATATACAAGGAGTAATAATAACTAAAACTATGTACAAGTAGGTAGGAACATATTAACCAATGAGTCTCGCAAGAGACTCACTATCAAATAAAGGAAGAGTAATCATGCATGTTATGTGAAAAGGTATCAGAAGTCTAGGAACCTGGAGTACTGAGTGATATGTATTTGAAACTACCTTTGGATTAGGGCTAGGAATATGTAAAGTTGAATCAAATGGAATATGAACTATTGGGCTCTTAATAACCCAAATGGTATAAGATGTTGTAGTTGACTTGGATTCTGTATGCTAAGAATCTTAGAATTCAATAATACTATTCTTAGAATTAAAGGGGTAGAGAGAGTCTCTTTAAAATATATAACATGTCTCTAATGTATGGGTCTCTATAATAAGGGTCTCCATGGGAGAGTATCCATATGTGGTAACACTATAGAATTAGACCTCACCTGCACTAGTGGCTCAGTTGAAGTCTATGGTGTGCTAATGAAAACTATACTCATAACTTTAACTGGTGAATGATGTGTAAATTCTAATGGGATAGGCAAAGGATACTCATATGTAAGGACCTCAATTTTAACCACATATTTATCATGTATATACATAATGTATTTGTGGAAATTGGATGGAATCACTCGAAACTATTATATCTATGGCCTACCTAATAACATGTCAAATGTGTCTGCACTAAGTACAACTAAGAACCAAGTGTCCACATGTGTTGGCCCACCCTATAATTAGAGTACTATATCCCCAATGGAGAATTAAACATGGAAACTTAAACCATGAATAACTATATCAATAATAAAAATGTCCCTTTTTTAATAACCCAAATGTTATATAAGTGTAATGGTACACATGTTAATACTCAACCCATTGTCAACCATGACACTCTAAATAAGATGATGATCAATGTAAGATCATATAAATGTGAATCATCACAAAAAATATCATTTTTTGATAAATTGGTAAGAGGTATAGTTGGCACTATAGTATGATATACATCAATGATATTATGTAAGGGGTGTGTGTCCTTTGCAGTAGTATGATAGGATACTAGTGGTGGATGTGCCTAATATGTATAGTGAAGACCTAAAATGCTTCCTACCTCATTAGTTTTATGTTTTGGAAATAGATATGAAAATATTTTGATTACCTTAGCTTCCATTGGTTGAATTTTAGGTGCCTTTGTAGGCGTGACCACATTAATGATATTGGCCCCTATCAAATCTTGTATCTTATGTCTCAAACTGATGCATCTATTTGTAGTATGGCCTGATGCCTTGTAATAGTTGTAGAATGTATTGGAATCATAACTCTTTAGAAGAAACCTAGTCATATCAACCTATTTTATGGGAAGGAAATATATGAAATTACATTCTAACATCTGTTATAAAACACGTGCTAGTGATTCTAGAATATTTTTGAAAATTATCCATGGAGGAGATAATAAAACCAAGCAAGGAGGTGGCTTTGAATCTATGGTAATTATGGCCTTTTGATAATTTTTATTTTTAGTGGGCCTTAATTTGTATGGGATCTTATTGTAACCCTTATTATTTGAGTCTAATCCAATTATGTACTTTAGTTTGCCCATAGAGAGAAGTTTGTATTCCCTTTCTTTCATTGTATGGCATTAATAGGTGAATGTTGGAAACTTATTGAATAATATAGCTTCATGCAATGTTGGTAGTAAGCTTTGTTTGAATATGTCTTGGATTTCTCTATCTGCCATGGGTATAGTTATATTTATCAATATAGTTTTATAGCATGAGACATACTCTGCTATAGGCTCTTTGGATTTTTTCTTAAGTTGAGCCACTTGAGCATATGAAACCTTATCACTAATGTTGATTAAAAAGTGTGCAAAAACATATTTTCCAATGGATTAAATGTTGTGATGGACTAATTTTCAAGCTAATAGAACTACTGTAAGGCATAGTCCTTTAAACTGTGTGGGAAATACTTGGTCAAGAGCCAATCATTAGACACATAGTCCAAAACTATTATGTGTAAATATTTTATATGATTCTCTTAGTCACCCTTACCATCATACAAAGTAAGCTTTTTTTCCACAAATTCAAATGGAAAAGGAGTTATCACTATGTGTTTTCCCAAAGGTGTATGTAAAAGAACATGAGAATCCATGGCATGAGATGGCCTAATATAACCTTTTTGAATATGTAATATCTTGGCTTGTAAATCATGGATCTCATGTATAAGGGATTATACATATAGAAAGGAGGAATTAGCCATAGGGTTCATTTCCATTGTTAAAGGTTTTTGAGTTAAAATAGGTTGTATGTTATGATCTTGATGGACATATTTCACTAATGCCTCAAGGTTTTAGTGTAATGATTCATTACATTTGGTATTAGAGACTCCACCTAGGATCAAGTCATAGAGTAGGTGATTACACTGACATTGAAGTGTTCATCTAGGGATCATACATGTAAGGGATCTTGGTGTACGGGTGTAAATCTAGCCTAGAGTTTGGGATTTAGAAGTGTGGTGGGATGTTATGATCTTGATGGGTAGATTTAACTAATGCCTCAAGGTTTTCTTGGAAATATAATGAACCATTACACCAAAACATTAAGGTGTTAGTGAAATCCACCCTTCAAGATTATAACATCTCCTCACACTTCCAAAGCCCAGACTCTAGGCTAGATTTGTGCTCGTATGCTAGAATCCCTTGCATGTACTAGCTTCAAACAAAAACTACTATGCTGGTGTAGCCACCTACTTTGTTACTTGAACTCAAGTGGTGATACCAAATATAATGAATCATTACACAAAACCTTGATGCATTAGGGAAATCTACCCATTAAGATCATAGCATCTTATTCTTCATCCATCTACTCAAACTCTTATATTTCATCTCTAGGTTGACTATAAAAAATGTTTGATTCTTATTTTTGTGTACATAGCTCTTTTCTACTCAAATATTAATATGGGAACTGACCCAAGATGAATATTATTACTTTATCAGTAGACTCATCTTCATCATTACTCTCAAATACTAGCTCTTACCTACTAAATGAGACATTCTTGATCAATATAATGGCTTTGACATGTGTCTCCTTCCTACCCTCATAGGCCACAAAATGTTAGCTTGGGAGTGTAGTCTCATAAATCATCCCATGCATTTTTGGTTTGGGACCTCCTGTAATAAATGTATCTTGATTATTCATAGCACCAAAAATGATGAAGTACTAAAATAAGGTAAAAGAGAATTTTGATTAGATGTTAAATAACCATAATAACATGTGTTAGAATAAAAAATAGTGTTCTCATTCATCATAGGAATATCTTATTAAACACAAGCTTGAGTTTATGCTTGCCTATAAGGCATAAACTAGTCCAAGGGTTGACTCATTGGTAAGAAAATCAAAGGATTTTGGGGATAAACACTCTAGTGTCCCAACAAGTAAAATGGTTTAGCACCATAACCATGTGGCATTTATTTTTATATAATAAACACTTCTTTTTAAGTCAATTCTAGATATTTGAGTGCATATGGGGTCCTCCTAATAAACATAACAATTAGGTGATCCAACACTCTAAGATAAACATCAATAGCAACCACCTTTGTTTATAAGAATGGGTCTTTTAACCTCTTATATAGTTGGTGAAAATTAATATTGAATGAGCTCATGTTTTCATTAGGCTCCTCACAATATATATCAAAATGATAATACAAGTGATTGGGATCAATAGGCACACTAAAATGGTTGACAAATAAACTTTCAAAGATAGCCCATGAGGTGATATATGTTTGGCAAACCTAGGTACTAATGGTAAGCATATTCATCTAAGGAATAGGAAAATAAATTTCAAGCCACATTTTCATGTTATATCTAGGATCAAATAATGGTATATTTAAATATATGTCTATGTTCTTCAGTCATTTGGATCCCACCATGGGTAAATTTTGATCAGAATTTACTGGGAATCTTGGGCAAGTCATGAGCAAGACCTAGAATGTTCACAAGGTAGAAACTTCCACCAAGCCAAGATAATGCCATAGGTATTTTAAATAATGTTTATGTTTTATTTAATCACACAACATGGTTAAAATTTAGGAAACAAGACCAAAATGAAGCATATATATAAGAAAAAATCATAACCAAACCTTCGTTTTAGTGTCAATCTTATTGATTTAAATTTTGACACACAACCACATGTAGGCAAAAAAATAGAAGGATCAACTGGTGAGGATCCCCCCTTCTACCTCTCCTAAAAGGAATCAGGCTTGGCAACAAATTCCACAAGGTCTTTTTCTACCAGGTCATGGTAAACTAATACATTAATTAGTTGATGTAAGTTTTCCATACAAGTGGCCTATTTAGAATATATTTCCAGATTTACAAAATATACTTGTTCTACTATACCTAGGAAGTTAGCTCATTTAGAATTATTTATGAACTCCTTGTTGATATAGCACTTGTCTTTAGTTTATTATATTCAACAGTGCATAAAATAAGATAAGCAAGATTCATGAAATCTAGATGAAACTTGTAAGGATAGCTTATGATTTTCAAAATACTTTAACTACTCTAAAATAAGTATAAAAGAGAAAAAGAGAGAGGGTAGAGATAAATATAATATGATCCTACTTTGTTGAGAGGATAGTTTTGATCCTATTGAGTAGACCAATCCCTTGAGAAACTAGTCTCTTTTTGGCCAGCATAACACAACCATAAGATAGAAATGGTGTAGGAGTCTAAGATGAAGTAGTTATGTATAAGAGGGAAATAAAGTCACCATATACATAAGTAGACAATGAATTTCATTCACAAATATTTTAGACAAAATATATTTCATGAAGCATAAATCTGGGATTCATCAATACTTAGGTGAGTTATAGAAATGTCCTCAAACAACCTTGACTCACAAAAAAGGGGAAAACTAACTCAAAAAGTAGGAAAAAGGTCTGGCCCTCTATTATAACTTATAATACTAGTTAGACCAACCCTTATGACATCACATAACTAGTCTTTTATAAGAAATTCAATCCTATGGAGTAATTCAACAACCCACTACATGATTGTTATAATACTTCAATGAGATATACCCACTTGAGATCAAATTTGAATTGGATTTTGCATAATCCCAATGAAAATATAGATCAAAACCACATTGACTAATTTTAAATTAAATAATGGGTGACTGAATATGTTATGACACTCATAAAAGGGCTTAGTTGGTCATTGTCTATGTAGTAAGGACCACATTTGATTGGTATTGAATTGAATTTGAGTGGGCAAGAGTCATTGATATCCTTAGGAATGATTAATTGTCCATGCTCTGCATTTTCATGATTATGCCCACTTAAGGTAGTTTTTTGTCTTTGTGTGGTTTATTCCTATTTTATTCTAATATGCATACCACCACCTACTCAACCCCACTATATGACTAACTTTAGATTATATGATCCATCTACTACCAAGAGACAATATACTACTTGATTACACAAATTAGATTGAACCTATGGTCAAATGTTAGATATTAATGTTTTTGAAAATCAAAATAGCCATAAAATTTGAGCTTAAATCCTAGTCAAGTAAATCCATGTATCTTCATTGGGAATTCTATGCACCTAAATTTGCTTGCTCTAATTATTCTATTAATTTTGCTAATTTATCTTCTAACCATAATTCTAGTTAATTAATTAAAATCCTATCTCCTATTAAACATTTCCTACATCCTACTAACATTTTTACGCCCCTATGACCAATTAATAACGTTTTTATCCTACTAATAATCCTACTTAACTACTTATCCCACTTCATTAACTCACCACTAGCCCACTTACAAATTAAAAATTCATATTTATTCAATTACCACCCTATCCTTTCCTATATCCCTATGATCCTTAAACCTCATTAAAATCCCCATGTAATCCATATTATCCCTTAATCTAACCTAGAAGTCTCTATATCTAGGTAACCTCTCTTAAATTTTATAATTCTCCAAACTAGAGACTTCTAAATAATTAAAAATTCCCCCAAAACTCCCTCTACCAACCTATAAATAGACACACTTAGAGCATGGAAAAGCTAATTATAAAGTCCATAATCATTCCATAACTCTCATACCAACCATATAAAGCATCCATAAACTCTTAAAATCCACTCAAACATCCAAGGAAGCCCATTAGAGCCATCTTGAAGCCATTATCAAGCAATCCACATACAAATAAAATAGCATTGGAATCATTTAGAAAATATTGTAGGGAAGCTACTAGGAGCAAGGTGATGGTAAGGATTCACTCCTAAATTGTTGAGTGTTCCTACATTTTTCTCTTTTTGATGTTATTGTGCTTTTGGGTTAAACTTGTTGTTGATAGTAGTTTTAGTTAATATCTCAAAATTAAAATCATACAGGAAGGTCACCCCATGTGGCTACTTCTCACTATGTATGGAAGTGTGTCTTTATGTGTTAAGACTTTGTTACATGGTAGCCTCTCATCATTATTTAGCTTGACTAAGGGTCCCAAACGACTTGAATTTTCTTAGGTTTAAATGCAATGATATATTTATAGGTGGTACAATCTCTCATATCTAGAAGATCATGATTCTTAGATCATTGCATGATGTTTAATAATTATTTTGGTGCCCTGATATCTTGACACATGGTCTCATCCTAGGCACCTAGAGCTTCACTACCTATTTACTATGTACTGACCATCTTAAGGGGCCAAGGAAATAGGATTCTTCCACATGGAATTATCTCATGCACCTAAAGGGTATTTGAGTGGGATATTTGCTCTATATGATCAAGAGAAGTGGAAAAGTGAGGGTTTGATAGGTGGTAACATCTTACTTATCCAGGGGCTCATTTGAAAATTCAACTTGCATATAAAGGCTTATATAAATGATAAATAAAGATCAATACATGTGGCCACATCTCATTCACTTGGAGACTTATGGATCCTCAAAATTTGACCAATTCCAAAGGGTAAGTGAGAAGTGAATAATTGATAGGTGGTAGCTTCATGCTCATTTTAGGCCTACAAAACACAAAAAAAATAATTAATATTCAAATGAATCAAGTAGTTGTTAGATTGTGAACAAAGAAAATAGTTGTTAGTTTATGAATTTCTTAATTTTAAAAGAAAATGGCTTAGTTCAAAATTTTCAAAAGAGAGGCAAAAAGCTAACAAATTTAACAAATAAAATGGGGCATTTTTATAAGTACATAGCTAATTTAGCCTATTTATAAGATAAATGACTAAGTTTCAAGTTAATACCTAACTAATATTAAACAAGAAATGGTAGAAATGGACCTACCAAAGTGTATAAAATTGTCTCACTTACCAATTTCAAAATTCCATTAGATCCTTTCATTGATAAATTGATCAAGCCAAAAGATAAATCAATATATACATGTAATCAATCAATCTAAGATAGTTCAAGAATATACCAAAAAATAGAGGGAAATAACACCCCAACACTTTAGTCTAGGATCACTTTTATCTATAATCCCTTTAAAATGACTAACTCTATAAGATGCATCAATATAAATCCTTAGTCGATCAAACAAGAGTGAATTCATAATTGAACCAAAAGCCAAGAAGTAGGTAAAATGAGCAAGATGAAACATTGAATTAACTAGGTAATTTGCACAAGTATAAGTTAAATTTGTCCCAAAAGATCATTTCAAAACATTTAGAATAGACTTTAAGTGATTAATACTCTCTCAAACTTAATAAAATTATAACTATTATATTAAAATAAAAATATCATGGCCTTGATATCCTTGACGAGTGAAATGAACATTAAATTCAAGCCCATGCCTTGTTGGTAAGGATGTCAGCATGCAGTCTATTCACATGGTTGTGCCATGTTAAAACCCTTCACCTATCTAAGGCTTGATTATGGGCTCCAACTAGACTGATTATTCTTATGATCCTAGTGAGATGAGATCTTGATAAATTTTAGGAGCTCACTCACCCAAAATATTTTTAAGGGCTTAGAAATATACAGACTACTCCCAAGGAGTAGGGGAGACATGATTATGACATGTGGTGGCATCTTGGGTGCCTAAGAACTCAAATGTATATTATAAGTACATGTGTTATCCCAAGGCCATAGTTAAGTCAGATTACACCACATGGAATGATATCATGTGCCCAAAGTATCTTTGGTCTAGGCTCATAGATCTAAAAGTTGTGATGAAGCAAGTATCCTTGATATAGACACCTATCAATATCTCTCTCATTTATAAGGTTAAATACCTGACAATAAGCCAAGAAGACCCAAATAATTAGGGTGATAAGGTGGAAATATATGGCCACATCTCACTTCTCAAGAGCTCTTCTTAAAAACTAGAAATCAACTAAGTCTCTAAAGCTCATGAGGAAGTGATTAAGTGATCAGTGGCATCACTTCGCTTATTCAATCTTGGGGCTATTAGTCTATAAAAATGATAATATCCATTATAATTTTAATATGAAATTTGTCCAAAAATAGATAAGTAATAGTCCAAAATAAGTGTAAAAGGTATTAAAATAAAATGAATAAAGGTAGGAATTTTACTAAACTTGAAGCTAAATTATTCCATTTAAATGAAATGACTAGGTCATAAAATTGAAATGATATAAACCCTTAATCCAAAGGAATCAATGTCAAACTAAATAGCCTAATGAAAATACATGGGAACTACAAAGGTGTCAGATAATTTATATAAATCTGAGGTGAAATGGTCTGAAATGGAAATTTTAATGCAATTAAAAACATGAGACAATGTATACCAAGACTTATTAGACTCAAACAAATTTAAATATTTATAATAATGAAGTCCTAGATGCAATATTTATAGGCCTCATACATAAGATAAAAATATGTGTTTTAGAGTTGGTAGAAATAACAAATCAAGATTAATCAAGATGAAAGTAGCATACCCCAAAGTATATTTCCAATCAGAGTAACAATTACTACAAGCCTAAGGCACAAACTTGATTGAATTACAAGACTAGACTCCAGAGATAAAAAGAGGTTCCATGATTAAATTAGGGTGTATTATGCAAGAAATAAAAAATTCCATGAAAAAACATTTAGAATTCATGGAGATATAAATACATATCCTCAAAACCTAAATATTAAAGGGCATCATACCTATTTTTCAAAAAATGTTGTTGATTATTTGAAATAAATCACCAAGTTGAAACAAACCTTGTTTATCTATAATGTATTCTCCATCCTCTAATTGGCAAGGTTGACTATAAGAGCATCTAATAGATGTCTTGGGAGGAGAAACACATTAGAGAGTTTGTCAAGAATATTGATTAGTTGATTAAGAGATATAGATAACATTGGAATCCAATGGTGAACTAGAATACCTTAGTTTTCCTACCTCTTTAGAGGATTTAGCTTGGTTATGAGAAGGATCCCAAGAGGGTTGAGTTTATGTCATGACAAACTTAGATATATCTTATTAATGAACAGCTAAACTAGGGTTTGAACAAAATATTTTCATTCTATGTCCCCATGTAAGGGTTTGCCCATGTACCCTTATTTTTTTTCTTTATGACCACCAATGGTGGTATAACCATCCTCACCATCATATTGTGCATTTTTGGTTGAAGGCTTTAAAGCTAGTTTGGTCTGAGAGGCCAACAAAAAAAAATTCTAATTTTGTGTTCAAAGGATTGGCAATGAAAATAAACATTGGGAAAATAAATGTACAATACTATCTTAACATGTTTGGTGTTCCCTCTCTAAATGTTGATGGTATCCTTAAGGTCACGTGAGAGTTTAACCTCAACATAGACTCATTTTTCAGGTTGGGTCATGTACACATGAAAATTTTATAGTATAATCAAGTTAGAAACTCAAACAAGCATAAAGTTTCTACTCTATAAAGATAATGCACTTCAAATTGAGAATAAAAGAGAACAAATAAATGTTTTACCTCACCTACCAATGAAAGCTCTTTTTTTTATGTGGATTATACTCTGATTGTAGCATGGATGTGGTTGGTTGCTTAATTGGAGACACACTAGAAATTCTATAGCATATCCCCTTGGTTGATTAGTGATTAACTTTATGAATATGTTGATGGATTGATTGGCTTTATCTCAATGAGGCAGAGTCATGTTAGGCTATGAAGCTAGCTGAAAGTGAGGGTGGAGAGTTCTATTTATATTTATTTTGATGATAAATGGATCACCATATCTCATTCAAAATAGATGGCTAGATTTGAATCAAAATCCTCATTGAATGAGAGGAGTTAGGAATTAAATGAGGGGGTTTGAGGATGTAAGGCTTTGATTTGAAAAGGTATGGGAATGATTATATTTCATCTCTTGACTTGGGAATTAGGGTGATGTGATGACTTGAATTGTGATTTGGGTGATTTGATTTATTTGGATTTGATTTATTTATTTATTTTATATGTGCATGGATTTTATTATTAGGATTAACTATAGACACCTAAAATTATAAACTTTATGTCAATTTTAACTATGTTAACATCATCCTAAATAATCTAATCAATTCTTATATTTTCACTAGTGTCCCTAGTCTAACACTATTCTCCCCCTTTGATCAATTAATCATTTATTTCATTATCACATCTTATCCCACACAATTCACATCACTTTCCATTATTAATTAACCTTTATTAATTATCCTAATCTTATTATAATGTAAAATTACATAGATTTTGGAAATTTATATTTTTGTGAAACAATAAATTTCTAATTTCCTTGTCACATAATAATTTTCCGATTAAAAATTCATAATGTCCTCCTCTTTCCCAAGGAAAATTGAATGAAAATTGGATAGCGTGCAAGGAAGGTTTTCTTTAACTCCAAGGCATGGGGAACAATCTCTTACAAGACCTTCCACACTCCATCCTTCCTATTCCACATTACATCCCTTAACATTAAATTCCCAACTCCCCATTGAGGACTCATTCTCATCCACACATCTTGATCTAAGATTGGCGGTTCAAATTCAAAGGAGATATATACATATAAAAGGGGCCTCCCCCTCCTTCAAAAATATTTTTTGTGTTAAATTTATGTTTTCAAATCCTCAATAGAGCTTCAACCATTTCTTCCAATTGCTCATCTAATCATGCATAGTGTAAGGGGAGATGTCATTCAAGTGAATTCATGACATTGTCAAAAACCTAAAACACTATATTTGGGCCAATCTAAAATTAAATTATAGATAAAAAGAGACATCCATTAGGGAGGTATAATCATTTGATTGTGTCTTCTATTTATTTGTTTTTCACTTTTCAAACCTTTCCCAAATCAAGGACATGCACCAGGGATGTTAGTTTTGTATTTTTTTGGTTTATTTTCATGCTAATAAAAAACTAACCTCCTTTATAATTGTTTGATCACATATGGGACACCCAGTGGGAGTAACACCCCACATTATCCTTTGAAACATCATAGCATTCTTATAATTATGAAATTAGTTCAATATAGATCATAACTTCTATTTTTCTTTTAAATTTGCCAAAATTTTAGTGCTAGGTTAGTGGTAGAAATATTATGTTAATCAGTAGAATTATTACCCATAAATGATGATAGCAACCTGGTAATCGATGATATCTCTTCTTCCTTATTTTCTATTTTTATATGTTTTTAGTTAAATGGAGGGATTAACCTACAAATCAATAGAATTTCCCTATGAAAAACTGAGAATGGTTTCAAGTTTCACTCGGACTAGTTTTACAAAAATGTCATAATCATAAATTGAAATGACAAAATTGACCTAGAAATTGGTAGGATTGACAAGTATATCGACAAAATTGCCAAGGTAGTTTTTTTGCTTTATCTCTATTTTTGTTCTATCTATATTTATAGAATCAATAGAATTACCCTATCTAATGGTGATATCAACCTACTAATTGGTGAAATCAAGAGTTTCTTGTTCTCTATATTTTATATTTGTAGATCAATAATATTGACTTTAGAATTGGTGGATTCACCCTACTAAATGGAATAATTTCCCTGTGATAGTTTCTTGAGACCAAAAAATCAACATTTCAACATCCTCTTACTTGTCAAAGATCGCTATCCAAACACCTATATGTTTTATGTAGGTTTTGATTGTCAAAGAAGTGGTTATCGAGATAATAAACACATTTTACTTTGGTGATTAATAACAAACCAATATTTAAATTTGGTGCTTTAAAATATGTGTGTTTTCATCTATTTGAGTGTTTATGCTAGTTTTTGTGTGTTTGTAGGTGGCTTATCATGTGTATTATCTCCCCTTGCTCACTTATGGGACCCTAGGTGATCAAAAGCATGAAGATTACTCTTACCTTATATTAAATCAAATATATACTATGATCTCCTTTTGCCCACTTATAGGATCCTAAGGATCAAAAATAGTGAATATTCCTTTATCTTTTGGCTATACGAGGTGGACTTCATCATCATCATTGAGTCCTTAAGGCATGGTGACTAAGATTTCATCCCCTTGTGTATGTATCAACCTTTTTTCTAATAAGGGATATAAATTGAGGGTAGATATCATAAGAGCTTAAAAAAATTACCCATAAAGGGTTTTATGAAATCGAGGGGTTTGTCCCTAATGCTAAGCTATCAGACATCACCTTCAAAGTTTAATTTATGGTATCACTTCATTGAGATATCATAATTGAAGTGGTCAAAAAAAGGCTAGACCTTGTTATAAATTACCTAGTATATTTCTTCTTCCACAGGCTTTTGAGCCCCACATACCATGAGGAGTATCAAGAATGATCTAGAAAGACTTGTCAAAACCTAGATTAATACCTTTTAGCCACAAATATTTTTTAGTGTGAGGGAAACTAACCTCCCCCAAGATTTCATGGTATATCACTTGAAGTGAGGGTTAACAGACTAAATTATTCATGATTTTTGTGAGGTAGATGTGTGGGCTACAGTCACATTGCACACTCATTTTATCATTAAGCTAGGGATTATAATGTGTGCATGTCATTAATTAATTTTTTTCATATACTACATTTTGTATGTTATACCTTACACCTCAAAATAATTCAAATTATCCTAATTCCAAATTTTGTCATTATAGATTTTGCAATATAGAATTACTCTACCCAATTTTTGAGTCATTTTATCTCATCCTAACATCATGTTGTCCAATTAAAATTATACCTTATCCATATTTTACCATTATGTTTCTCATTTGAAAACAAATCCAAATCATGTCCATTTTGAACCAAATCCAATTTTGAATCGAATCTAAATCATTCAAACTTTCTAAAATCAAGTCAACTCTTCTATTATCAAACATTCCAAGTCAATTAAAGTCAACTTTTAAATCAAGACAAACATTTTAAATTCAACCTTAAATTCAAATTTAAAGTAAAATTTTTAAAAATTCAAATTTGGATTAAATCAAATTCAAAGGTCAGCTAAAGTTAAACATTTAACTCAAATCAGATTCAAAGATAAAATTAAACTTAAGTCTAAAGTCAAATTAAATTCAAATCACAATAGTTCAACTTTGACCAAAGTCAAAATCACATTATAAAGTTAAAAATTCAAACTTTGAGGTCAAATTGGACCAAATCCAACATCAAAGTCTAAATTTGGTCAACTTTGACTAGGTTAACTCAAGCCAATTTTTAAAGTCAAGTTCAAAAGTAAACTTCAAACCTAGCAATCAAACATATTCAAATTTGACCAAGTCAAATCAATTTTAAAATTTAAATCATGTTAGATTTAACCAAGTCTAATCATAATTAAAACATCCAAGTTGTATTTTGACTTAATTAAAATCACATCAAAATCAAGTCAACTTTGACCCCGATCCATCAATTTCAAATCAATCATTCAAGTCACATCTTATCTTTCCACTCAATCTCCCACACATATCCGTTAAGAATGAAAAAAATCACAATAATCCATTCTTTCTTCCATAAAAATATAATTTTAACTTAATCACATCAAACATCAAAACATCAAATCAAGTCAAGTTACCAAGTCCAATCAAAAATCAAATGTCCAAGGTCTCTTTTAACCAAATCAAAAATTGAGTCTAGATCAAATCAAATCCAATACAACCCAAGTATGGATTCTCAAAACCCATTTGGGTAGAATCTTAATGACTCCCATAATCTTAGTCATGTTCTATCATCCTCATCCATAATTCAAGATGTGATAGACCAAATCTTTCAAGCTAGCCAATAAGTATCCACATGGAATTCCTTCTTGACACTGTATCCACTAGTCCAAAATCCAATTTGGCCCTAGTACCACAATAACTCCAATAATCCAAAAATATTATGTTATTACCCTTACTATGGCCATCATCTACTAAAGACCTAATTTCATCAAAGTCTAAGAATCACTTGCTAGGAATATGTCAAAATCCATTTCCAAATCATAATCAGACTCATACACTTCAAAATCAAGATCAAAACAAGCAACCCATATTCAACATTTTTTATGAATAACCCATCTTTGACCAATCCCAAACCATTATTGGCCCACTTATTCTTAATAAGGACCCCTATTTAATAAATGACCCCTCTTTGATGAGCTAAAGTATGATGAACCATCAGTTGACCTATCACCCATCTTTGGTCAATCTATATTTGACCAACCTATCTTAGTCCAACCCATCCTTGGTTAACCCTCTTTGACCAACCATACATCACCCAACACCATCTACCTTCTGAGGTAATGGTACTTGTAAATAATAAATTTCAAAGTGCCTTCGATTTGATAGGCCTAACATCAATAGTGAATTAGCATTAACATCTTATCCATTCAGTTCAACCTCCTCATAAATGAAGAAGTTAATGTCAACAATCATTTAGGGTTACATAGGGATACCCCCATGGCTTGTTTTCATAGAATCAAATATCCTATATCAATAATAATCCTTCGAATCATGAACTATATAGGCAAAGGCCTTAGCCTCTATGAGCAAGGAATCATCAAACTAGTTCATAACTATGCACACAGATATTCTCATGACATTGGCTATAAATCATCTATGAAGAAACATCATGGTTTTAGTGATAGTTTCACAATTTTTGAGGAAGCTCCATCCATCATTGACATAGGTTTTATTCATATTACTTATGAGGATCATGCATCCAATAATTATTTTAATAGCATTTCCATCCCCACTACCCTTCTTAATAGTCAATCTCCCATACCTATTGATTGGGACTAAAAAATCACTTACCATCAACTTTTTTCCATCACAATCAAACAATTGTATAATTCATGACTGACATCCTTCTAGAAGAGCATAAAGTTGCATCATCATATCTTAAGGAACATCAAGCATTCTTCAATCAGAATAAATCCAAAAATATAGAAATTCAAAATCTTAAATCAACATTCCCTTTTGAAAACTTATTTGAGGCACTATGAGACAATCAAAATCAAATTTTAAAAATTCAAAAATCCAATTCCCCTAGTGAAAACCTCTATGAGGTGCTATCAAACCAAAATCAAAATCAAAATCTAACAAATACTCTTAGTTTTGTGAAATGTGAGATTGTTGGTCCCAATCCCCATTCACATCATGATCATATCCCATCTATGAATCCTTCACATAATCAACAAACATCCTCGATCCAATACAACTATCACTTCACCCTCATTCACATCACCCTCTTTCATAGGGGTTATAATGGCATGTTGATCAATTTAGAAGAAGCCAATATAGAAATCAATGAATTTCATGATAGCATTTATAGAGCACATACCTAAATAGAATAAAGGGTTAACATTATTCATATCTTAATCCTCCATTGAGTTGAGATGCCAAAAAATCACAAATAAAAAAATTTAAAAAAATCAAAAGAGAAAGAGAAATAATTTTTCCAATGGTGAAAACCATTTCTGAGGGAACCTTTGAAAAGTACCATAATGAAAACTAGGTTTTTAATGTCATGCATAAATAATGTGTTGTCTAAAATTACCTCAACACCTGGTAGGCATCCCCATCAGCATCCTCATCTATTTCATTTGAACCATTCATATCCTATCCAAATCCTTATCATATTTAAATCCTTATATGTGTCCAACCATCTTTATCTAAATGCATCCTATCATTTACATCTTTACTAATGTCTTGACTATGTTAAGGAAGTAGAAGTGATCTTGGGACCCATTTGGGAAAAATCTCATAGTATCATCTGAATAGTACTTTGACAATGGGACACTTCGTTCCTACATGACATGGTCCATGGATATCTGTAATCCATTCCTACTCATCATCCCCCATAGTCCCTCATCCAACATCATCCTAAGTCCTATTGGTCCTGCATCACATCCCACATCTTAGTGTTGGAATGGGTTTTCCCTTTTCTAGTGACCCTCTTGTATATCCTTATTTTAAAAAATATAAAAACATCATAAACTTAGATAAATCCTAAAAATCACAAAATACCACAAATCTCCAAGAGAAATATAGGCCAAAAAATTCAAAAACATTTGTCTTGTCCTCATTTCAATCAAATTCCTTAATCACTTTTTAATCCAATCATTTTGGCTACCATTAGGATGTGTCCTTCCTAAATCCACCCTTTTGGGAAAAAAATCATCAGTCAAACTCATAAGTTTTTCCCTATTTGGAATAAATCAAAGTGTGCATCTTATTTTGGCATATCTTATTCCCAATCACTCCCCTTGCATGTATCCTTTCTTTGGGGCACCATCTGACTATAAATAATATTGAGCCTTCACACATGGATTTTGACTTGATTAATGACAAGATACATTCTAATGATTTTGTTTTCAGTTTTTTGGGTGTTTGCATGCTTGCTTACTTTTTTTATTTTCTAGTTGCACATTAACTTAGTTTGTATGTATATGTATAGTGTCATCATGGTTTGTCCATATCATGTTGTCTCATGTCATGTAGTTGTAATTGAGTCCATCCATCAACATATAACAACAATGTCATAGTGATTTTTTTATATCATTTTGTGTTTATGTTATTTGTCCATTGGATCAGGGGTCAGTTCGTATACACATTATGTTTAATTCATTATTATGTTTTATATCATGGTGCATATATTATGTGCTACATTAAAGATCAAGTTATTGAGGCTTATATACAATCTTATGCTACAATGGTATTTTATCCCATTGTAAAAATATCTATTATTAAATCAAATCATTTTAGTCATGTTTGACCACATCACATCATATCATCCCTCTTTGACATTTCTCAACATTGTATTAGATCATCATCTACTTATCTTCACTATTCCTCATCATATTCCTCTTGTTATGAGAGAACTACATCACCTTGAGGTCCATGATGGATTATGTAGGTATCTCAATCACATGGAGTTTTTAAAGTTAACTCAACCACCACCATCACTATCATTTTTCATCTATTCCTATCGGCATCCAATTCTTCTAACTAATAGTCATTCTCATGGCCTATGTGTGTGGACATCAGTGTACATTGTACCTTATTTGTCTAGTTCAATTTAAATCATTATCATATCATTATTTTCATCACTTTAGGGCATCCTTGTGTGCTTGGTTTTTTTGGCTTCTTCATTCTCTAAAAAAAATTATACCATTCGCACATGTTTTAATCCACCTATCAATTTCCTATCATCCATCAACATGATTATCTCATCCTTAATTCATGCGATAGGTTAAATCCTTAACTATGATTTCAAATAAATCAATCAATTATTCAATTAATTTACCCTTCTTGGGGTAATTAAATCATCAATCCTTTCATCTAAGTTCATAACTTTCACCCTATTTGGGGCAAGTCAAAGTGTGTAACTTATATCGATATATATCCTTCCAAAATCTAGGGGAAAATAAAGATCACAACTTTTTCCCTATTTGGGTAAGTCAAAGTGTGTAGATTATCCCATGTCGTATCCTTACCAAATCTTCCCTACATGGTAAAATCACTCCCTCTTCATCAAAAATAAAAACATGCAAGCGTTAGCTTAAGTGAGTTAATCTCACCCATGGGTTAATCATCATCACATCTTGCATCCCAACCCCTTATTTTTCCATCACCTACCCATTGTTTCTTCAATTCTAGCTTCATCCTCTCTTTTTTTATATCCCATCCACATCTTTCATCCCCACATTCCCTCTCGAGGGGGAATCATTCATCACATTATTTCATCATCATCATCTAATTTTTTGTCCACCTTTTTTGGCTTCTTTTTTCTTTAAAATTTTGTTACTCCACTCATCGTGTCTCTCAATGCCTTCTCAAAAAGGGGCAAAATATAGGCACCTAAAATCAAAAACTTTGTGTCAATTTTAACTATCTGGTAACATCATATTAAATCTTCTAATCAATTATTCTATTTGCATTAATTTTCATAGTCTATCACTATTCACCCCCTTGATAAATTAATAACTTTTTCCATTATCACATCTTATCCCACAAAATTCACATCACTTCCCATTGTTAATTAACCTTTGTTAGTTATCATAATCTTTTCCTAATGTAAAATTCCATAGCTTTAAGAAATTCCTATTTTTATAAGTCCATAATTTTTTATTTTCTTCATCACACAACAACTTGCCAATTAAAATTTCATAAAATCCTCCTCTTTCCCAACTAAAATTAAATGAAATTTTGACACTATACAATGAATGTTTTATTCAACACCAATGCATGGGGGACAAACACTTATAAGTTCTTCCACACTCCATCCTTCCTCTTCCACACTACATCCCTTAACATTAAATGCTCAACTCCCCTTTAAGGACTCATTTTCAACCATGCATCTTGATCTGAGATCAATAGTCTAATTTCAAAGGAGAAATCTATGAATAGAAGAGGCCTACCCTTCTTTAAAAAAAAATGTGATTAACTTATGTTGTCAAATCCTCAAGGGAGATTCAACCATTTCTTCTAATTGTTCATTAAATCACACATATTGTAATGGGAGATGTCATCCAAGTGATTTCACAACATTTCTAAAGACATCAAGCACTATATCTAGGCCCATCCAAATTTAAATTCTGGCTAGAAGGATACATCCATGAGGAAGGTATAATCATTTTATTATGTCTTATATTTTTTTGTTTGTCACTTTTATACCTTTCCCAACCTGATAAAATGCACTTAGGATGTTAGTTTTGTGTTGTTTTAGTTTCATTTTCTTTCTAACAAGAAATTAAAATCCTTTTCAATCATGTGATAACACTAACCAACTAACTAATGTGATTAATTAGTTGATTAATCCATATTCTATTTTTGGTATGATTCAGATAGGATGTTTGTATAATGGGATTAATTGATTAAGGGTAGTGGTGTGATTTGGTTAGGTTAGGAATATGTTGATGATGGGATTATGGTTTTAGATTAAGGTAAAAGTAGGTTTTGAAGGGACCCAAAAACCCTATAATAGAAACAAAAAAGATAAAGCAATTACGTCTGCCAGGAAGAGCATTCCTAAAACCTACTAAAAAACCGCAACAAAATCAAGTATTACAAGGACCTGAAACCACAAACCTAAACCAATAGAAGTACCCAAGTTTTACAAAGACCTAGAAACTCAAAATAAGTTTAAGACTAAGAACCAAGTATCAGGACCAAAAACAAAAACCAGTTAAAACATCCAGCAGTAAGGACCTAGATAAGAACAAAATCAATAAAGAAGACCCTAGTCTTATATTGCAATTCTAGGATCATCTTAACAGCCTCCTTTCCAATCGTAGCAGTATCCTACATGGAGATAGCAGCTGAAGTAGTAGCATCTTACAGGGCTTTCTTCCTCGAGCTCTGCCTGGTCCTTTTACTTGGACCGTCTAAGGATATTATTTCTTCATTTGCTCTTTTTCCAAGATTAGCTGTAGCAGCACAAATGTTGGATGTTACCTGCTCCATCTTAGTTCTACTTTCCTTGATGAGCATTCTAAGATTATTCTCATAATATTTAAGTTTATTTGGGATATCTCTCATTTGCATCTCCATATGGTTGATTTTGATCCGATCAACTTCCTGATTGTGTTGCATTATTTCCACTTTCTTCTTCAGCCCCATTAATTCATTATAGATCAACGAATCAACTTGGAGAATAGAATCAGCTTTGAATTTGGCATAATGCAGGAAGGAAAGATTAGTGTCCCTCTATCGAGAGTCACAAATGTATTTTTTATTATCATGTGGAGTGGAATCAACCTTTTCATTTTGTTCCTTCCTTTCCATCTGTTCCTCCTCTTTAGTCTCAACAAGGTCTTCATGCTGAACAGGGTCCTCCTTTTCTTGTTCCTCAATCTCCATAGCAGGAGTAGAAACCAAAACCATATGATCCTCCTCTCTCATAGAAACTAAATCATCAATTAAAATATTCTTATCTTTAACACCTCCCCCCAACACAATCTGATTATCCTCATTACCAGAAATGCTCTGTTCTGAGTTTCCCTCAGTTATATCCCTTTCATTCCCTTTCTCAATTTTTCCTTTAATTTCTGGATATCTCTCCAAATTAGAACTAAACTCCCCATCATCCATTCCTTCCTCTTCCTTTAGTACATCCTTCTCATAACTTTCAGTATTTTCCAACTCAAATTCCTCTTCAACAATTTGTTTTATGGAACTGGAGGGTTTTGGTTTTGCCTTTTCTATCCCTTTAACTTTTTCATCCTTTTTACACTATGTGGACTGAGAATCCTTATTTTTGTTAGAATAAGGAGTCAAAGCTATGGAATTATTTTTACAAAAACCTATATGATAAGTATCAGGCCTTCATGTAAAATGGGGTGAGATTCCTTCTTTCTATGGGCAAACAAGCTTTGAAGCAACAAAAAATGTAGATAGAAAGGAAAAGAAATTCTATCCTTATGCCTGAAATGGTTTAGAAAAACAAAATGAAATTTGTGAAATATTTTACTCCTACCATCAAGGATAAAGTACTCACAGATGTAGCATAACACATCTCTCTGAGTTCCTTTTATCTGCTCCATATCAAAGAAATCTCCATTCTTTTCTAATTGCTTCTCCTCTGCATCCGTCTTTGGAAATTTTTTGTAGGCCGCATTGGAGATACTGGTCTATCTTGAGAAATTAATACCACCCATGGGAAGCCCCATGACCTCAACAATGAAATCCTTAGTAAGATTCACAGTGACTCCATGAAGAGTTACTCTATCATCAATCCAATTTTTGAAGAAGGTATTAGTGATGTGGGGTTTACATCCATGCAAATGCTCCAGATAACTAACCACCTTGCCTTTTTAAATAATCTTCCATACATCCTATCTAGCCTTCCAGTCTTCACATTTTTTGGGCTCTTGCTTCTGCGGTTCACCCTTCATATTGCATAGCAAACAAAAGACCAAAAATGCCCAAACACTGAAAATAGAAGGGTTAAAATGGAACCAGTTGTTTGATACTTGAAATGGAGTTTGCCAATATGATGACACATGAAATAACCACATTACATTCTCATGAATGTACCTACTCTGGGAAGATAATATGTCCACCATAAGCCCACTCCACCAAATCATTAACTTACTAATCCAAACAAATCTTTCCCTCTTTATAATGGATGGCATCATAATTAATAAGTGCTTTGAGATCAATGTGCTTATTTAATGCATCAAGCCACCTCACCTTATGCCCCATTTGAACAGCATGATTAGCTATCCAGTTAACTACCCCATTGGCCTCTTGATATGTATGGGATATGGCCACTTTTTCAAATTTTTGAATTAAGGCCTTGATTTCCATAACCGTAGCCTCAATAGACCATAAAATTGAATTTTTATTATTTAGGATATTTATAATATTCAAAGAATCACCTTCCAACCATAATTTAGAAAATCCCAGATCAACAGCTAATTTAATGGTATAGAGGGCTGTAGTACCTTCAATAATATGACTATTCAACTTACCAATTAGGATAGCAAAAGCATCAATTACATTTCCCACGTAATCTCTCAATACCCCTCCACATCCTGCTCTTCTCGGATTTCCTTTAGCTACTCCATCGAAGTTCCCTTTGATCCATCCATTAGGAGGAACATACCATTTTATGATCGATCTTGGATTATCAATTTTCAAATTAGGCCTTTCAGATCATAAAGGGTTATCAATTTGGATGGTTTGATCAAGATTCCTCTGTGATTTAAAATTCTCCTTGATGGCTCTAATGATATTCTAACCAAGCACCCATCCTGGAAGTTCTTTACTTCTGAATATTCTATTGTTCCTTTCTTTCCATATACCCCACCATAGATGAGGGAGAGTTGATTTCTAGAGAAAATGAACATCAGGATTCTTAGAGGGGCAGCACCAGCTTTTAAAAGAGAGTTCCACACTATTTTGATGGACACATATTATACCCCAAAAATTAAGGATCTCAGTCCAAACTTGATGGGTATAAGAGCAATTCAAAAACATATGGTCTCTATCTTCAAATCCATTTTTGCATAAAATACACCTATTAACCACATTTATTCCTCTTTTTTGCAAGTTGTCAAGGGTCAAAATTTTATTTTGAAGCAGAGTCCAAAAGAAGATATTAATTTTGGTGGTTAGCCCCTTAATCCAGGCATGAGACCACAAAGGTTGATTACCCTTTTCCTTTGAAACAAAGATAGTAGAGACTTTAAATTGACCACTAGGATCATCATGCCAAATAATCTTATCCTCAAGATAAGGATAAAGAGAAACAGCATTGAGAGATAATTGAATATTATTGAAGCCTTGATCAACATCAGTTAAATTCACCCATGAATCATTATGCCAATAATGACTAACAAGTATACCATATCTCTATTTACATTGATCAACTGAATCCTTATCATGAAAATCTCCAATCAACGGATAATCCTTTAACCAAACATCATCCCAAAATTTCACCTTAAGTCCATTACCAATTTTCCAAGAACATCCTTTTTCTAAAGTATTTTTGGTCCCCTGAATAGCCCCCCATATGGAAGAGGGATGAATTACATCAGGATAAGAAAAGAAATCAGGAAGGGATTTAGCATTGAAGAGGTACTTATGTTTCCATATGGAACTCCACTCTTTATTGTCATGGTAAACTCTCCATCCCAATTTCACTAAAAGAGCTTTATTCATATCTCTAATTTTTCTAATTCCCAATCCCCCTTCACTGAAAGGTTTGCAAACATGATCCCAGGCAATTAAAGGCATTTTCTTTTTTTCCTCAGTACCAGCCCATAGAAAATTTCTTTGAATTTTTTCAATAGACTCAATAAATTTAATAGGAATTTTGAAAATACTTAAAGCATAAGTAGGTATGCTTTGAAGACAAGCTTTGAGAAGAGTTAACTTACCTGCCTGACTTAAAAGATTTCCTTTCCATCCCGCAAGTTTCTTGCTGAATTTATTAATAAGATCTTCCCAAAAGGAATCAGGGACCTTCAGACTAAGAGGAAGACCCAAGTAAGAAGAGGGGAGAGATCCTATAGCACATCCAAGGATTTTAGCAATTTTATTTTACCTCTAGATAGGGGTATTGATAAAAAACACAACACTTTTAATCCAGTTAACCAATTGACCAGAGGCAATTGAATATAAGTTAATAGCTTGCTTCAAATTTCTAGCTTCCTTGACTTCAGCCTTACCCATAAAGATGGTGTCATCAACAAATTGTCCATGAGAAAAAATTAGAGGATTGGAAGAAGGTTGTAAACCCTTATATAAGCCTTTATGAACCAACTCCCCAATATATCTCCCCAAGCAATCAACGATAATAACAAAAAGGATGGGGGATAAAGGATCACCTTGTCTCAATCCCTGAGAGGGATAAAAGAAATAAGATGAGGTTCCATTAACCAGAATAGCAATAGATGAAGTAGAAATGAACTCATAAATAATACCAACCACCTTTTTGTCAAAGCCAAAAGCTAATAGACTATTTGAAAGGAAAGACCAATCAACTCTGTCATAGGCTTTAGCAATGTCAACTTTCATAATGAACCCATGATTGTTAGAACAAGACAAGGAGTGAATATTCTCATGAGCAGTGATGATAGAGTTGAGAATTTGTCTCCCTCGGATGAATCCATTTTTTTGATCAACAATAATCAAAGGAATCACTTGAATAAGTCTGGAAGTAAGAACTTTGGAAATAATTTGATAGAAAGAATTACAAAGGCTGATCGGTCTAAACTGATCAGGAGAATCAGCACCAATTTTCTTAGGAATCAAGAACAGAAAGGTAGAATTTACTACCTTAAGCATCTGTTTAGCTCGATAAAATTCCTTCACAGCATCACTTACATCTTTACCAACGAATTTTCATAGTTCTTGGAAGAAAAACATGGGGAATCCATCAGGAGCAGGAGCTTTATCTCCTCCCAAAGAACAAATAGCTTTGAAAATTTCATCATCCTTAGGAAGTGAGCTTAACATTTTATTATGTTCCTTCAAAACCAGAGAAGGAATCACTCTAAGGATTTCAGCCTGACTATCCAAATTGATGTTAAGATCAGCCTTCATTAGGGAAGAGAAAAAAGTCTCCATTTCCTCCTTGATGTCCTTCTCCTCTATAATCTTCAAGTCTCCATTTGTTAGGTGTGATATATGAATTTTAGCTCTATGCTTTAGAGTGGATAAATGGAAAAAATTTGTGTTTTTATCTCCTTCACTCAACCATAACAACCTTGATCTTTGTCTCCAGTAGATTTCTTCTTTAGTGATGATGTCATGATATTGAGCCAACTTTTCATTTTCTTCAATGAGGAGGTCAGGAGTATATCCTTCCTTCTAAATTTTTTCCTGTATTTTTAGAATATCCTCCTTAATAGCAATTTTATCCTCAAAGATATTTCCAAAGCTATTTCTATTCCATTTTTTAACTTCCCTTTTAACATTTTTGAGTTTAGAAGCAACTCTAAAGAGGGTCGTGCCTTCAATATCAATATTCCACCATTCTTCTAATTTACTTTCAAACTATGGGTGTTGCATCCACATCTTCTCAAATCTAAAAGGAAAATTCTTCTTGAGATTAATTTTAGCAGGTTATTATATGGTCTAAATGATAGTTTAATTAGGGGTTAGTGATGAATAGTGATGAATAAAAGTGATTATAGATGATTATGGATGTTGATTGTAAGGTATCAAAAGTAATGAAAGTGATGAAAATGAAGTTCTACGTTTTTCCCCTCTTTGAAAGGTTGTTGTTTCATCAGAAGTAACAAATTTTCAAACAATGTAGAGGAAGATATATGGGTGCACTATGATTACCCTAGTGGCATGATGGTTATGGAGATGGATAAGATTAGATGAAGATCTGAATAGAGATGATGCCCCCTTTTGAGGGCATGCAAGGATGAAAGACATGCATGGGCTCTTGATATGAGAAGAGGGGGTTGAGATGTAATAATTAGGGTTAGAATATAGGAATGGGGGATGAATAAATAGGGTTTGGGCCTAATAGGATATCTTGTCTCATGAGAGATCATGCAGAGTGTGATTATGAAGGATATAGATGTTATGGATGGAGGACATTAACACAATTATATTAAGTCTTGTATGCTTTGATTGTTTTTATTTACCCAATAAATGATTTATGTGAGGGAGTTAATTGGGAATGGTGTATCCAAATAAAGTTATGAGCTTTGATTTTCCCCAAGCAATGATATATTATGAAAATTTAGATTTAGGAATGATATATCCTGATAAAGTTGTAATCTCTAATTTTACCAAAGCAATGATATATGCAAGAGGGAAAATTTTACAATGATATATCTTGATGGATTTTTGATTAATTATTATTGATTAAAATTATTTCAAACATAGATCAAAGGCTTTAACTAATTGTACAGATTAATGATGATTATTCATGTTGATGGATTTGATATGTTTTTATAAATTTAGGAGATGATATGATGGATGGATTCACACTCCTTTTATTTTGAGGCATAATTAGTCAATGAGTATGAGTAATTACCTATGATTATGGGATAGGATGATGGATTAGGTAAATTATGTGTAGGAATGTATATAATGAGTGAGAACATGCTACTAGTATTTCACGTGATTCTAACTATTTGAGTAACCTTATTTTTGATATATCATATGTTAGGATACACCATGAAATGGAAAAATATGATGAAAATATTTATAAATTCATTTTAATTGACTTAGATGCCATAAAAACACAAGAAAAACACACAAATAAACAAAAAAGCAAATGTGTTTTCCCTTATAAATTTAAAACCCAGTGTTTAGTGACCAATGAGATTTGTGATTTGATGTTCCCAAGTAATGATATATGCTAGGGGGTTGGATTGGGAACGATATATCCTAAGAAAGTTGCAAGCTTTGATTTGAGAATTTTATACCCATATGAGGCTATAATATTTGATTTGGTACTAACATTTCCTAATGAGGTTGTGATTTATTGGTTTAAAATAAGGATTTTAATATGATTAAGGACATGACAAATAGATTTGGACTTTGGGGCTTTCCTAGTTTACATATATGTTTTGAACCTTTTGAATATTTGCAATTTTTCTTTTTTTTTTTGGATTTTTCTTATTTTCTAATGTTTTTTCATTTTTTTATTTTTGATGAGGGGATGGGAAAAGAGAAACCCCTTTATAGCATCAATATGGTGATAGGGTTGATAATGGATGGAAGGGTGGAAGCATTTAGGATGATGATGAGAGAATGATAGAGTAATGATGAAGGATGAATGAGGGAGTATGAGGGATTGATTAAGGATGATCAGGGATGGATTATAGATGAATAAAACTAGATTGGGAATGATAGTGAAGTGATTGAGGACAATTAGGTATGTTGATGGTTAGGGATGGTTAGGGATGGCTAGGGATGATGAGGGATGATGAGGGAGTGATTAGGTATGATGATAGATGAATAAGGATGGATAGGGGTAGATTTAGGGATGATTAGGGATTGAATAGGACTAATTAAGATGATAGTGATGGATTATGGATGGATTATGGATAGATTAGGAATGATTAGGAGTGATAGGGATGGATTAGGAATGATTAGGAATATATAGGGATGGATAGGGATTGATTAGTTATGGATTAGGAATGATTAGGTTTGATTAGGAATGGAAAGGGATGGATAGGGATGAATTAAGAATGATTATGGATGATAGGGAGGGATTAGGGATATATTTCGTGATGGATTAGGAGTGATTACAAATGATTAAGAATGGATAGGGATCGATTATGGATTAATTAGGGATGGATTAGGAATAATTAGGGATGATTATAATGGAAAAGGATAGGAATGGATGGATGGTGGATCTCCAACCACATCCTCATTAAGGTCAAATTTAAGGAGAATATGGGTATGATATGTTTTTTTAGGATGTGTTTTATGATATCAAAGGATAGTTTTACTATGATTTTTAATGATATATGGATGTAGTAGATTTACCCCTAGGTTTAGGGTACTTGTAGATAATGAATTACACCTGTTACCAAAAATTATTTTTCATTGGGGTACTTACCCAAGGTGTTATAAAAATAGTTTTCACCTGTGGATGATTATTTCTCTTTCTCTTGTAGGATTTTTTATTTTTTTATTTTTAGTTGTTTTATTTAATAGTATATGAACCTTCAAGTATGTACTCTAGAGATGTTTATGGTAACTTTGTTGATTGTTGGATTAGCCTTTCTGAACTTCTTAACTAGACTCCTTTATGGCCCTTATGATAGAGGGTGTTGACAAGGAGGGAAAAGATTTGGGATGCATATTGGATTAAGTAATTCCATTGATTATGTAAAGGATTTGAAGGGATGGTATGATCATGGAGGTAACGGTAAATGTTTGGATACCAAAGAGGATTAAGACCAACAATATCACTCACTCATTATAGTTTTTAATGTTAAATAGGTGCATTAAATGACATAATTTTGGATGTTTCAAGTATGGGATCAAAGACATTCAAAAATTATCTTAGGAGGGTAATGAGAAATTTTTATTACTTGGGACAAAGAGTCATTGAAATTTTTATAATTTTTGGATTGTTGTCCATTCCAAAAATGATATCAATGATGTCCTCAACAAGTAATGTAAGGTCATATTTCAAATTTAAGTTTATTACCATATCCATTGGCACCTTTAATAGGTTTTCACCAATAGGCATATCTAAATTTTGATTTTTGACTTGATTGTTTGATAGATCCCCAAAGAGTTTTTCACTACGGGATATTGATGTTCTTATATTTTGATTATTTTGATTTCTTGATTGGTTTTGACTAATAAACCTTCATGTTATTTGAGATATGTTTATGTATCAAGATTGATTTCAAATCCTTACTTATGATCTCCTAGTTAGATATCATCTTGGATTCCCTTGAATTATATGACTACCCCATCATCATAAAAGAGATATAATGTTACATAATCATGTGGGTACCAATCAATAGATATAGGATATTAAAATTCAAAATGGATGGTATAACTGGTAGTGTTACTAAAATTATTGGTAAAAGAAATATATTCATATATATTATGAAAGGAAACTATTTCTATGTTGGTAAAATCCTCCTCAATAATCATGGAAGTGCCACTAGTGTATTTATTAGTAGGAGGTTGTAGTTTATATCGTGAGATCCTCAATTAGTGTGCATATGGATCAATTCAAGGATTTTGTGTTCATGAAGTCCAAGTCCTTTGCCTTTATAACCCATGATTTCATAAATTCTATTTATGATAGGATACTTCTTATTTTAGAAACAAGATTCTAGGTCATCATTATATAACAAGGAGTCACTAGAGTTTTTATTTTGTTCATCTGCAAGAAGGCCAGATTTGATAAATGATGTTACTCCAAATTGATATTATGTTGATTATGCTTTGCATTTCATATGAACATTATGTCATGACTTGAATATGGACTTGTCATTTTGGTCAAATATGGGTTGGTCAAATATGGTTTGACTAAATATGGTTTCATTAAAAATAGGTTCTTTAAAGATGGCTAGACCAATGATGGACTAGTCAAAGATAGGTTGGTAAAATATGGTTTGACCAAAGATGGATTCATCAAATATGGGTGGACTAACAATGGGTTAGTCAAAGATAGGTTGGTTAAATATGGTTTCATCAAAGATAGGTTGGTTAAATCCATGACTAATTTATAGATGTGTATACTCTTAGTTATTCAGTAAATGATAAGGTATAATTATATTTGTATAGCTCAAGATCCTAATAGCTGTCACTAAAATGATTAGTTAGATGTACAACATAATATCATGATTTAATTTTGAACTGATTAGGTGATGAACATATTAGTTTTGAAGGATGGATATGAGATTCTAGGTCTACCACCTATTATCAAATTTATTAGATTTGGTTAAGTATGATTTGATTTTGGATTTGGGGTGCTATAACTAATTTTCCTTCACATTTAAGATTGGGGATGTTAAGATTGGGATGGTATCTAATGGATGGGGGACTAGTTTGGGATGCAAAGCATATATATAATTGGAATGAAATGGACTAAAATGGTGGTTATTGATTTTTTTAGATGACATCATATTAATTTTAATTTGTTTCTACATGGGTTGTGCACAAAGGGGATGCAATCAAGACACACACACAAGAACAACCTATACTAGCTCAAGTAGGATTACATTAGAATATAAGCCCACTGATAATACCCTAAAAGGTGTAGATCAAGAATCCAAGAGAGTTTAGTTAATTATTATTGAATAAAATCAAAATAACTTGAAGACATAACTTCTCAAGCCTAATTCATAGGTTGAGTTATATGGAAAACAAATAGGAAATGTAATTTAAATATAAAGAACCATGTTTTTACCTCCCTTAAAATTCACTTGTAGACCAATATAAAGAGGTTAAGCTCAGTTTCTATATGTATAAGTCTTTTTCAATTCTTGAATTCTCACATGAGTATCATCTCTCCTTATCTACACTTGATTTGGATTTGGATTGGTATGAGATTGAGGAAGCTCCTTGTGTAATTCAATAGCATAAATTTACATGGATAAGATTCTTGAAATGAGAGGTGTGAGGCTATTATTTATATATTTCCTAAATAATTAGGAACCATTCATAACATCTCAAGATGGAGGGTTGAGGATCAATCCTCAAAACTATAATTACACATAAGGAGTGTGTAAGTGGGGCCATTTAAGGACTTTTGGAGTATGGAAGGCATATTGAAAGAAAAGTGAAATCATTATATTCCTCTTAGAGTGTGTAAGAGGGGTGTAAGAAGAAGAGTGTGTAAGAGAGGTGTAAGACATGCCATAGCCTCTAATTTATTTCAAAAAAAATTCTGATGATGTCATTCATTTTTGAAACAATATTCTAATTTTCATTTTAGAAAAATAAGATAATTCCAAATCCATGGATTTTCCTATTATAGGAATGATTAAGTGGGATTAATCAACAATTATAATAATGGTGAATTTTTTAATTTTTATATTTTTTAATCAAGTATTCATTTAATTATCCTATGAAGACACTTACAAAGGGTTGATTTAATTCAAGATGCACTAGATAATATTAATGATGTAATATAATCCATTGCCGCAATCAAGGATGTATCATTATGATTTTGGGTTAAATGGTAGTTGTGTAGGTAAGTTAAGTCCAATGGTGATTTTGGTTAAATATGCATATTATTACAAAAAAATTCTCTTGATTGAAATTTAGACACGGAAGTGATTAAAATGAAGTATCTATATTTTCCCCTATTTGAGAAGGTGTTGTGAGACACTAGGTATAGTAAAATTTTTTTAAAGAGAAAATTTTTTGAAGAAGAAATTTTTTAAAACTTAAAGAATAATCTCTTCAATCTTCTCTTTTGAAATTTTATGAGTCGATAAACTCAAGTTGATGTCCTAAAGAGTGCTTAATTATCCCTAGATTCCACCTCAAAGGGACGGTTATGGAATAATTTGATATAGACATGCCCTTGAAAAAGAGATGAATAAAAAATAATGAGAGATATTTGTGATCTTGGAAGTTAAAGAAAGGCTAGATGATGGACTAGGCCTTAAATAAGTTGGTCTTAGTTGATCACTATAATGTACCCTAGCAAGGTAGATTTGATTAATAATTCAAGGGGTTACCCCAGTAGGTAAATTTGATCATTAATCAGTCTCAATGGTTTGCCCTAGTTTGGTAGATTTGTATTTTGAGAAATGATGATTAGTTAATTGATTAATTGGTTGGGGGATAGTAGACAAAGAGACATCTTATTATATAATTATCGAGTAGACTTCTGGCACTTGATTTTTGATATAACATTGAATTATATGAAACCATGATATACAAGACCATGATGACTAGACCATAATGTGCATAAATATTGACCCTAGATCCAATAGACAATTGAAAACAATGCACCAATGAAAAAAACCATTATGATAATTATTTCATATACCAATGGATGGACTCAAGTATAGATATGTGATAGGAAGCACCAAGATGATGACCTCATCAATATAGAGGACTGAGTCAAGGTGATAATAGAAAAGGGAAACAAACAAACAAATAAACAAGTAAATAAGAAATCAAACACAAACTATAAGAAAAGTAATAGAAAGCATATGGTTGTCCAAGAGAAAAATCAATGAAATGCACCAAGAACAATCAAACATAATCATTTTTAATAAGCACATAAACACACTATAAAATAAGAAATTAGTGAATCATTTATGCATGTGTGAATTTAAGTCATTGCTCTTGGATATTAGGCCCCTAAGCTCTAGAGGACAATTGATAGGACAAGATGGTAACCTAGATGGAAGCGGGAATAGAAGAAAAAGGAAGGGGTGGCTGAGCTGACTCAAAATGCCACATACAAGTGGATACTACCTACATAATCCTATGGACTTCAAGTCAAATGTAATTATCCCAGAGATATGGGAAAGAATAAAATTTATGATTAGTAAAATATTTAATTTATAGAAAAAGAATAGGAAAAGGAAAACTCACAAAATGGCATTATGAAGTAAATTTAAAAAATGTAATGGAAATAATATTGAGATTGGTTGAAAACTTGAGATGCCCCATGCATCCAAACACTACCTACATAGTTTGTGCAGACCTCAAACCAATGAAGTTCTCCCAGAAATGGGATCAAACATGATTAAGAATGGTAATGGTAAAAGAAGATGATCATAGTTGCATAAAGGGATCCCACCCAATAAATATGGTAAATTGCATCATCTATAATAGAGCTAAAGTCCACTAGTAAATAGGATGACAAAGCAAGCAAAAAAAATTGGCTTAATATCTCTCATGGAGATTGTAATCCCTTTTTGGAAATGTTTTGATTTTTAGGTTATTTTTCAGATTTTGGCATCTCAACTAAATGGAGGATTATGAGATGTAAAAAGTTTTAAATTAAAAAATAGTGAGAGTGTGGCTTAGGTTACGAGTAAAATGGTGAGATCATGGGAAAAGGGAGTGACTGATCTCACCTTAGAAACTAAGCATTGTCTACATAGTCTAAATAGGCTTCAAGTCAATGTAGTTCAACCCTAGCAAAAATTCTATGAATCAATAGTAGGGTTAAAAATAGGAATGGCATATGAATAAAATAAATGGTACAAGATTTAACAAGAGATAAAAGATGAATTTTAAAGACCGTCATTTAATAAAATCATTCATAAGTTACTCTAATATACCGTTCATCCCGGATGTGTTGATGGTGACCAAATCTAAATAATCTATTAGAAAATTTTTATAAAATATGGCATCTAAAATCATCTATTATACTGATAAACTAGAATCAAGATAAATATTAGTAATAAGATGAAGGAATAAGATCAAGATGGACTGACTCAATTTGAGAAGTGGGATGAATGGGAGGTGTTTTTAGGTCATGCCCCCATGTAGGGATCCTCATAGACAATGTTCAAGTAAGTCAAGTGTAAAAATTCTTGAGATGCATAATATTCATGGGCTCATCCAGATCTTCTCCATCTAGTGTAGCTAATATATATGCTCTAGATCCATATTTCTTTATGATTATGAATGGTCCTAATCAATTAGGTTCAAACTTTCCCTTCTTTTCATGGGTGACATTGGTATTCTTTTGATTCTCATTTAGGACTAGGTCACCAAGTTCAAAGTCTCTATGTTTGATGTACCCTATGATGTAACCTATTCTGATAAGTTTGAATATTTTTCAAATTAGATACCCTTTTCTCATCAAATAGTTCTAATTTTTATAGCCAAGAAACTCTATATTCTTCCTCATTAATGATATTCTATAATAAAATGCATAAAGAAGGTAACTTGATCTTGATAGGGAGAATAGTGTTAACACCATAAATAAGGGAATGCAATGTGGCTTATGTTATAGTGTGGGTATTGGTATGATAGGCCCATATGGAAAGAAAAATTTGAAACACCAATCATGGCTATAAACATTAACAGTATCTTTAATAGTTTGGATTAGGGTTTCATTAGATGCTTCAACTTGGCCATTAATTTGATAAAAATAGTTAGTAGAAAAGTGTTTTTTGATTTAGCATTTGTCATAGAGGGATTTTACATCCTTATTTTTAAAGGATCCACCATTATCATAAATGAGATAAGACAAAATTCCAAAGTGGCAAATGAGATGGTTGAGGATGAATTTTGAAATTTGATTCCTAGTTACATAGGTGAGTGGAATGGCTTTAACCTACTTTGTAAAATATTTAGTTGTAGTAAGAATATGTTTATGACCATCTGATGAATTAGGGTTAATTTTCCTTATGATATTGAGTCCCCATGTGGAAAATTTCCATGGTGTAGTGATCAATTGAAGTGGATGAGCTAATGCATGAATGAGATTAGAATGATTTTGATAAGCCACACACTTTTTTACATATGTGCATGCATCAGCCTCCATAGTGAGCCAATAACACCCTATATATAGGAGTTTCATATCGAAGACCACTCCACTAGTGTGGGACCCATAAATCCCTTCATGTACTTCTTTAAGTACTAATTTGGACTATATCAAAACTAAAAAATTAAGTAGAGTACTAGCATATCCTCTATGATAGAGAGTGGTAGTGAGAATGGTATAATGAGAAGTGGTATAAATGAAGTATTTTTGGTTGTTATAATAATGGTTGAAAGGGATAATATTGTCATGAAGTTAGGCATATATATCATAGTACTAGGGTGAGTTGGGACCAAAAATATCACATACCATTTCAAATTCAAAATGTTCATGAGTTGGCCTTAAGAGATGTTCAATAAGAAATTGGTAATATATAGCATGATCTATAATTTCTATTAAGGAACAAATTGTCACCATTGCATTGGTAATTTTATTGTTGGCTCTTATAATTTATTCAAATTTAATGTGTTCAAATCTCTATTTAAGATGCTCTACCATATTATTATAAGGAATAGGTTTGTCATCTTTGGTCTGGTATTACTCTATCACCTAGTTGATAATCAACTAATAATCTCCGTGAACATGTAATTTCTTGATATTTCATTGTACTACCAGATGAATCCTTATAAAAAGTGTTTCATACTCTATGATATATGTGAAATGCTTTGGGAATGAGATCCCCTTATGGTTTTATGAATATAATAACATATCCTGATCCATGAGAAGTATACAAACCATCAAAATAAAGGGTCTAGTGTTAAGGCTCATAAGAAATGTCATCTAGAGTCATGATTGACTCTCCATGGAAATTGAAAATTAGTGGCTTTATATCTAACAAGGGTGCTTCAACAATCTGATATATAAGTGCCTACCCTTTAATGTCCTTTTGATGAACCTATTCAATATCAAATTCACTCAATAGGATGATCCACTTAGCCATATGACCAGTCAAAGCTACCTTAGAGAGTATTTATTTGAGTGGGTCCACTTTGGTAATGACAATGGCCTTGTTATTGAGCATATAATGACATAAATTTTGGGCTTCGAACACTATGGCTATGTAGGCTTTTTCAATTGAGTTGTAATTATGTTCATATGAAACTAATATGCAACTTAATAAGTATATGACTCACTATTTCACTTGATCATTATGTTGTTCTAGGAGTTCCCCCAAGGCACATTCAATTGCCAAGATATATAGAAACAATGGCTTTCAAGATGTAGGTGGAGATAAAATAGGTGGATTGGCTAGATATTCTTTTAATTGATCAAATTCCTATTGACAATTAGTATTCCATGATAAAATGGTACCCTTCTTTAGAATATGAGTAAAAGGATGGCATATGTCTACCAATTGAGAAATAAATTACTTGATAGATTGGATATTGTCTTGTAGGCTATCGAGGAACTTGAGATTAGAAGGTGGAGGCATTTCTATAATGACCTTAATCTTGGCTGGATCAACTTCAATGCCTTGATGAGAGATAATGAAACCTATAAATTTTCTTGAAGTAACAAGTCAAAGATGTACTTTTTAGGGTTAATCTTTACTTTGTATTGATAAAGTATTTCAAGTATCCTTCATAATACATCTAGATGTGTTCATTTAGTCTTGGATTTTCCTAAAATATCATTCACATAGTCTTCAATAATATCATGCATCATGTTATGTAAAATTTCAATTATGATATGTTTGTATGTGGCATTAGCATTCTTAAAGTTAAATGGCATCACTTGATAATAAAACATTCCCCATGAAATGGTGACCATTGTCTTATGTTGGTCTTCAAGTGTAATTTTGGTCTGATTATATCATAAGAATTCATACATAAGAGAGATCATGTCATACTCTATAATGGAATCCATAATCATATCAATGTTAGGCAAAGTAAAATCATATTTTGGGCATGATTTATTGATATCTTTGAAGTTAGTGCATAATCAGATTCCTTGTGGTTTTTTGTTGATTGGGACTATATTAGATATCCACTCTAAATAATCAATAAGATAGATACACCATGCCTCCAATAATTTTTCCAATTCTTTCTTGACAAGAATAACTATGTGAAAGTGCATTTTTCTCAACTTCTGTTTGATTGGTTTGGCATCAAGGTATATAACAAGGTGATGTACAACTAAATTAGGCCAAGCCAAGAATATCTAAAAAACACCATGTAAAAATATCAACAAACTCTTGAAGGAGGGTAGTAATAATCTCATGTTCCTATTTAGTGAGGGACACTACAAATTTGATCCATTTAGGATCAGTAGGTGTTCCAATCTTGACTTTGGTGGTATCCTCCACAAGTAATTTAGAACTATCTTATAAAAAGTCAATAAAGGGGTACATTGGTCTTTGTCTATGTCTAGTGGCTTGATTGGCTCATCAAGTTCACCTAAGCAAGGAGAATATAAATCACCAAGGTTTGATAAAGGCCATTTGTAAAAGGATTTTTTTTTATCACCATGTGAAAAAATATCTCTAAGGCCCATATATTCATAGATTATCAAAATGAAAAGAATAATAAAACCCCTACTTAAGTCATGCTACATGAGCATTAAAACATGGGTGATGTAAATGATCTAAAAAGTATGTTCCAGGCACAAGTTATCAGAGATTTTAGAGATGTGATTGCATGGAGCTATGAAGATCTAAAAGTCTTCAATGCCTCCATCTTGACACACAATTCCCCTGAACCTGAGATTCAAGCCCTTTAGGCAAAATAAAGGCTGGTTAATCCATTTCTTGAGAAACTAATCTTTAAATAAGTACAAAAATTACTTGTATCAAGAATCATATTTCTAGTTAGGTGTTCCACATGGGTTTCAAATTTGATACCAGTAAGGAAGAAGAATTGAGAGATCAAACTTTGTGTTGATTTTTGCAATTTTAATAAGGCATGTAAAAATAAAAACTATCCCTTGACCTCATTTGATGAAGTTATAAAAATTATGAATAGATCTCAAATGATGTCCTTGGATGGATACTCTAGTTATAATTAGGTAGTAGTCAGCTATGAGGACCAAATCAAAACAATGTTCACAACTAAGTGGAGTGCCTTCACTTATAAAATAATGTCTTTTGTCTTCATTAATGTTGGTGCTAAATTTCAAAGGTACATGGACATAACTTTCAAATACCTTATGAGCAAGTTTATTGTGGTATACATGGATGAATTGACAATCTTCTCCAAATGTAGGGGTGACCATGTTAAAGATTTGAGGAAAGTATTGCAAATATGCAGAGATCATGGGATCTCATTGAACCCAAAGAAGTGTATATTTAGGGTAATTAAATGGAACTTATTATGCCATATCATTTTCAATTGGGGTATGTTAATATACCCTGAGAGAATGCAAGTTATCATATAAATTTTATTACTCAGTACAAATAAGGAGCTAAAATCATTTTTTGACAAGATTAACTTCATAAGTAATTTCATCTTTAAATCTATAGAGATAGTTAAACCTATGAATAGCATGCTCAAGAAGGATGATAAGATTAAATGGACAAGTGAAGTGAAAGAAAATTTCACCTAGATCAAAGAGGAAATTATGTGCACACCAGTGTTGATTAGCCCTAATTACATGTAGACTTTTTATATTTACTCTCACTTTAGAGCATTCGACCATTATTATTTTGACACAAAGAAAAGGCGCTGGAGATGAATGACCTATTTCATTTATGAGCTCCCATTTGAGGAATGTAGAATTGAGATACACTATGATGGATAATAAGACATTTGCACTAATCAAGGTTGTCAAGAAGTTTTATCATTACATATTACACAATAAAATCTTTATTGTTGTGCCTGATCTAAAATTCAAACCCATGTTAATACAAAATGGATCAAGTGATTGAAGAGGAAAGTGGATGAGTATCCTTCAGGAGTTCAACCTTGAACTTCAGTCAATGACTATTATGAGAGGACAAAGAATTAGCAAAACTATGGCATAATTAGATCCATAAATCATTTACCAATAGTATAGAATTGAAGACATCACCAATGATGATTAGTAAAAGGATGTAGTCTACTCTCTGCTTAATAATGAGGGTGTTGCACTTGAAAATAAACAATTTTGTTATCAAATCTATCATGCTCTTTAGAAGGAACCTCTAAGAGGTGTCTTAATAGGGACAAAGCAATAGGCATGCTTCATGATTTTCATGGAAAATATGGGATTAGGCATGGTTTGAGTGACACCACAACCCACCAAATATTGAGAGAAAACTATTATTGATCGCATCTCTTTAAAAATGCACATTTACATGTTAAAAACTACCATATATGTCAAATAGCTTCACATAGATAATATACTCCAATAATACCCTTGCCACCAATAGTTAAAGCACAACCATTCACAAAATGGGGACTATATTTTGTGGTAATAATAAATGAGAATTCACCCACAAGCCACAAATTCATTCTCATAATCATGGATTACTAAACTCATTGGGTGGAGGCTCAACCATTCAAGAATTACATAATTGACGTAATTATCTAATTCTTGGAGGAGCACATCATCACAAGGTTTGGTGTGCATTATGCACTAGTATGTGATAATGGACCCACTTTCTCCTATTTTAAATTCTTGAAATGTGCATATGACTACCACATAATCCTAAAATTCTCTTCTAATTATTATTTGCAAGGAAATAGACTAGTTGAATATACTAATACCAATTTGATAAACATAATTAAGAGGATGTTGGAAAAGAATCCTAAGAATTGGCATAACATCTTAAAATTTGCATTGTGGGCTAATAGGACTAGAACTAAAGAAGCTTTAAGCACTTCTCCTTACCACTTGGTCTATGGTCAATGCCCTATTTTTTAATTTAACTTAAGGATTCCTACCTTGTAGTTTATGTCCGACTATTTGGGGAAAAATGACAAGGTAGAGGCTCACCTCTTGAATCTCATGCACTTGGATGAAAATCATGATACATTCTTTTTAGTAAACACCAAGGGATTTTCAAAATTTGTTTGACAAACAATCCAAATCAAAATCATTTTGAATCTTAGACCTTGTCCTTGTGTGGGATAAAGCTCATGAACAGAAGGGATAGTATAGAAAATTTGATTCCTTATGGTTGGGTCCTTATCTGATTTCTAAAATCCTAGGTGATAATGCTTTCTACCTAAGGTGTTTAACTGATGAGGATGTCCCATTTCTTATCAATTGAAAATTCCTCAAACACTATTTCTAGACCTAAATTATCTTGGAACACCCTGTAAATACTTTCTTATTTCTTTTTGCTTTGCTAGTTTAATTTTATGTGTCCCTTGTTTTAGTTTAGGTTTGTTTTTGTTGTTTTTTGTTTGTTTTCTTTACTTTCCATTTCTTGGTTTAGATGTGTGGCAATGGGTTTTGTGTTAGGTTTTGGAGCTAAAAGCTTCACTGATGCAGACATGGAGGAGGTTGCTGGAGAGTTTGTTGTTGTCACAGTCGACGGCATCGGTCAGGACAACCGACATCGGCAAGGAGGAGACAGGAAGGCAACCGATGTCGGTCAGAAGTCAGTCGGCAAGGAGGAGACAGGAAGGCAATCGATGTCAGTCAGAAGTCAGTCGGCGTCGGCACCCCCCAGGTAGATAGGGACCAACGTCGGTCACCTGTGTGGTTCAAACTGAGTATATTACGGGCAGTTAGCTAACGAACCAAGTGTTTACATGTTGAGAGCCAATTTTAGACTAAAAGCTACGGATCTAATTATTGTAATTGGATGTCTAATTATTGTTTGCATGAGATATATTTAAGAGACTCATTGGTTGTATTGTAAACTTGTGTTAGAGAGTAAGAGAGCAATAATATAAGCTCCTTCTGTGTGTGAGGTGAGCATGGTGTGTTCCTCCTAGTGCCACAATACCAAGTGTGGGTGCTGGATTGGAGAATCAGTAGGGTTCTTCATGTATGTATGATCTTGGTCATCAGGTGAGCATGGCTTCTATAGGAGATATACATGGTAAGTAAGATCATTGATTTGTAGGTGTATGTGTGTGCAAGGTCAAGGTTCACAAGTGTGCACAACCAGATTGATTTGCAGGTGTGCAAGATCAGATAAGACAGTAACACAGCAGAGAGAAAAATCAGGTGAAATCTACTTGGAGTACAGTGTGTACTCAGATAGAGCAAAAAGGAAGGCAAGGAAGATCTTTCCATAAGTAAAGTCTGTTGAGGTGCAGGTTGTTGCAGGTTCAGGGGAGATCTACTTGAAGTACATTTGTGTACTTTTGGAGTGCGTGGAGCACAGGTATAAGGTGAACACCAACTCTATGTTTGAGTTGGGTGTTGGGACCTAAGGGAGAGAGCTTCGAGGGAAGATTTATTGTTTATGCCCTAGAGGTGTAGGAGCCCTAGAGGTGTGTAAGGAAGAAGAACTGTGGCAGCCTTCTTTATTGTATTTCCTTCTGAAAGAGTTTTAATACAAGTTGTGTATTGTCTCTCATATCATGTGTTATTTTTGGATTCTAGTTACTTGTGTATTTTGGTTAATTTTTGCATATTAAGTTGCTTGGTAATCAATTGTGTGCTTTCGTTATTTATCCCAACACGTGGTATCAGAGCTAAGGTTGCAGGGAGCAGGTTTTGTGTTTGGTTACAGGTCACTCTCAGGGGTTTCTGATTGAGTGGGAGTAGAGCAATGGCAGATGAAAGTAAGTTAAGAATGGAGGAGTTGAAAAACACAGATGGTCACTTATGGTCCTATGGAAAGAAAGAGCAGGTAAAAGAAGATTGTTGGTTGGTAGCAGATCAGCATGAAGGAATTGAAGATGCAGATGTTGTAGGTGTTGTTGCACAGGATGCTTTGGGAGGTTTCTTGGATAAAGTTGAATCTTGAATAATAGATTTTATTGCCTCTTTCCATGCAGCCCCAAGGAGAGGAGCTAGTGAGCCTTGCCAAAGAATTGGCAAAGGGGAAGTGAAGCTGAAATTGCAGGCAGCCAACACATGGGTGTTGAAAGAGGTAATGCAGGTCCCAGGTTTGGAGATGTGGCTAATTTATTTAGAAAAGTTGGGTGATGAGAGATGCACAAGAACTCTCATAGTGGATGCACTTGAATTAGCTGGTGGTAAGAAAATAGGTACTCTTTATCTACTTGTTTATATTACTGATTCTTCTTCTGTTGCAGAGACGTGGCTTCGTAGGCTTGGTCACATGAGCAAGAAGGAGATACATGTTCTTAAGCGGAAGATAGATATATTTGATAGGCTTAAGAACTGGAAAGCATTGGTTTTCTTGGAGGAGATGGCAGACAGAGACCAGTGGATGGGGTTGGATACTTCTAAGCAGGGCAGTTTGGACATGGGACTTGATTCAAAGGAGCTCACGGGTAAAAAGTCATCACTTACAGGAAAACACATGTACCAGCATCGATAGGAAAATTGACATCGACAGTAGGTAAGACTGACATCGGTCACAAGGACCGACATCGGCAGTAGGAGGGCACTGATGTTAGTAAGGTTGGTAGTCAAGACAGGCGCAGGAATCGATGTCAGTCGGATGCAGACTGTGAGGTGACTGAGGTCGGTCATTGTAACAAATTTTGGGTAGACAGCAAGCTATCAAGGAGTCTCAAATGCCCATATGGAGGACTAAAGGTGGTAAGTAAGCCTCAAATTCATTGTTCCTCTTCTTTATACTTGTTGCTGATTGCAGAGCAGGAAGGATCCAGGAAACCGTGGGAGCATGGCAGGATTATGACGTAGAACCAAATAGGAGATTTGGTAGGGTTGCCAGCAGGTATGAAAGCACAGAGACAAATGGATACCTTAATTGAAGAATAGAGAGAACGGACATGTGAGACGAAAGACCAGGTCATATGGTCTTAAGGAAGCTGCAGGATAGTGGTACAGGTTTTGACAGGTGGATGATAAAGCATGACTTTAGTCAATGTCAAGGTAACCATTGTGTTTGTCTTACCAAGTGGATGATGATTCATGACATCATTCTATTGTTGTATGTGGATGGTATGTTTGCTAGCAGGTTTGTACATACAGGGTTTTACTGAGCTAAGGGTAAGATTAGTTCAGGGTTTGCTATGAAGAATTTGGAGCAACAAAATTCTTTGGCATGGGAGACATGGGAAATTACAGGTTGATTTTGTCTCCAGTGGGAGCTGATGTGAATCCGGTGTTGGCAAGGTTCATTATGCAGGATGCAGAGCCAGAGCACACTAAGGGCTGGACAGTTCAGTGTCCAAAATCACATGAGGTCTGGTATAGACCTAAATTTGCCCAAGCAGTGGGTGTTATCAGAGAGTTAGGAGCCAATTCGGAGAAGTGAATTCTCAGGGATGTGAGAGGGACCAAGAGCAGGGATTCATGTTATTCAGGGTCAGGACTTCACTACATGGGTTTGTAGGTTCGGATGTGGCAGGGTACTTGGATGACAGGAGGTGCACCACAGGTTGTGTGGTGGGTTGTCTTCAGGATTGAGCTTGAAGAGGGATACAAGCCAAGAAATAGATTAGACAGAGTACAAGTACAAGTATAGTGCAACTGTTTATCTCCAAGTGGGAGATTGTTAGGTTGTGGAGCTAAAAGCTTCACTGATGCAGACATGGAGGAGGTTGCTGGAGAGTTTGTTGTTGTCATAGTCACCGACGTCGGTCAAGCCAACTGACATCGATAGGGAGGAGACAAGAAGGCAACCGACATCGGTCAGAAGTCAGCCGACATTGGCACCCCCAGGCAGATAGGGACCGACGTCGGTCACCTGTGTGGTTCAGACTGAGTATGTTACGGACAGTTAGCTAACGAACCAAGTGTTTGCATGTTGAGAGCCAATTTTAGACTAGAAGCTGCAGATCTAATTATTGTAATTGGATGTCTAATTATTGTTTGCATGAGATCTATTTAAGAGACTCATTGGTTATATTGTAAACTTGTGCTAGAGAGTAAGAGAGCAATAATATAAGCTCCTTCTGTGTGTGAGGTGAGCATGGTGTGTTCCTCCTAGTGCCACAGTACCAAGTGTGGGTGCTGGATTGGAGAATTAGCAGGGTTCTTCATGTATGTATGATCTTGGTCATTAGGTGAGCATGGCTTCTATAGGAGATCTACATAGTAAGTAAGATCATTGATTTGCAGGTGTATGTGTGTGCAAGGTCAAGGTTCACAGGTGTGCAGAACCAAATTGATTTGCAGGTGTGCAAGATCAAATAGGACAGCAACACAATAGGGAGCAGAATCAGGTGGGATCTATTTGGAGTACAGTGTGTACTCAGATAGAGCAAAGAGGAAGGCAAGGAAGATCCTTCCATAAGTAAGGTCTATTGAGGTGCAGGTTGCTGCAAGTTCAGGGGAGATCTACTTGAAGTACGTTTGTGTACCTGTGGAGTGCGTGGAGCACAGGTATAAGGTGAACACCAACTCTGTGTTTGAGTTGGGTGTTGGGACCTAAGGGAGAGAGCTTTGAGGGAAGATTTACTGTTTATACCCTAGAGGTGTGGGAGCCCTAGAGGTGTGTAAGGAAGAAGAACTGTGGTAGCCTTCTTTGTTGTATATCCTTCTAAAAGAGTTTTAATACAAGTTGTGTATTGTCTCTCATATCATGTGTTATTTTTGGATTCTAGTTACTTGTGTATTCTGGTTAATTTTTGCATATTAAGTTGCTTGGTAATCAATTGTGTGCTTCCGTTATTTATCCCAATATTTTGAGTTGAACTTGTTGTTTTCATTTGAGGGTTCCCCTGCTTTATTAACATTTGATAAATCGATGGCTTGTATGTAAGTAGAACCAATGACACTCCTATGCATTAATGTGAATAGTTCTTATCAAAATGCTTACATAAACTATTATATTTTCTTTATATTTTTAGAACTTTGAGGGTCTATGATTTGAAATAGAATATGTGGATTTAGAAAGGCATCTTTTCTTATTTAATGACCATCAAACATACTAAATGAAATATCTAAAAATAAAAAATGATGCACCATTTTAATTTTGATGTGCCTTATTTGTCATAATATTTTTTATTCTTTCCTCAAATCAATGGCTCGGTTCCCAACCCTCCATGGATGAAAAATTAAAATCTCTCAAAAGAAAGTTAAACTAAAATGTAGAAGCTGAAAAGTCTCCTTGAAATGGTGATCTTGGCAACCTCTACCACAAGATTTTCAATCTAATTGGTAGTGGAGCAAGGCCTTTAAAAGAGATAAAAGGTATCTTTATTGAGGCTATGAATGCCTAGGTAGTACCAGATCAGTACCCATGCCATTCCCCCAACATGTTAATTGGGGCTATGAACGTCTGGATGGAAGCAGAGCAATGTCCATGCCATTCACCCCTTAAGCTAAATTACAAAATATTCCTCCTTTCAAAAGTTCTTATCATTTGATGAAATATGATATATTGTGTGTGTGTGTGTGTAAAATAGTTGAACTAATTACATAGATCACACACTGATGGTCTTTAGAAAGAATTTAACTTAGTATGTCATATATTGAAGTATAATTTTATACCTTCACATTTTGATTTAACCTTAGATGATGGGTTGCAAATAATGTTTATATTTGAATGAGAACTTGAGATTCTAAATTTTTGAAATACTCAGGAGTATCTACAGGAGGGGTTGTTATTTGTTGTTATTTACACAACACACCTCATTTTTAAATCTAAAAATAAGGACCTTATTTTTCTTGGTTGATATGAATGTTGTTAAATCCAGTCTAATGGAGATTTAAAATTCAAGGGTTTGCTTGAGAGTGGGATTTTGTATCTTTGTGAGTGGCTAAATCTATAGTTAAGATATTTTTAATTCCTAAATTTAGATATTGAACCAATTTCCATGTATTAGGTCTTGGTTTATTTTATCATTTGAATTATCTTTCCTCCAAGAAGATAACCCAGGCTAGCTTTGTTTTGACCATTGGTTTGGAGATGATGAAAATCCTCTATTTATTCTCCATATAGTTGAATTTTGATCTTTTTTTATGCAAATGACTTGATTCATTAGCTCTTTCATGTTCTTGTGTTGATCCCCTTTTTAAAACTAAGTGTTGAGGTCTTGGTTCCCCATGAGTTTGCCTTAGCCTGTTTTATTTGTTCAAGTCCTTACCTTAGCTATTTTCCTTTATTTTCTCACAAGTATTTCAATTCCCCCGGACCCCTCCACATGTTTCTATTATATCATTTCAAAGTTTTAAATTGGTCCAAAAAGTTTGTAAAAGTTCCCCCTGGGCCTCAAGATTGTAACACATGGCAAAATCCCAGTGACCCAACTTGACGGGGGATTAATTAGTATGCAATAGTTTCATGGCCACAAGGGCTTGAGAGGTCACCACATGATGACATCTTAGGAGATCGAGACCATGGAGACTCTGTGATCCAAAAACTGGGTTTACTTTTTTAGTAAATCAAATAGTTTTTAATAATTGGATACTAAAATTCTCAGTTTCTTAATATTAAATAGAATTAGATGCGGAATTCTTAAGTTTGTGATTAAAATAAATAGAAATTGGATTTATTGTTCTAGAAATGAAAATGAGTGAATGAAAACTATGAAAACTCATTTCTAAATCAAAACTCTTGTTTTCAAATTGATCAATGAACAATAATTAGTCTCGTGTTAATAAACATTGTTTTATTCAAAATGAATTTTAAAAATATAATAAGTGATTTTCCAAAATTTAATTAAAAAGAATTGACTTTTAAACTTTGAATGTAAATTATCTAAACAATTCTAAATATGAGTGTTTTGAAAACTCATCCAACTCTATTGCTCAATTAAACCATTTCATTCATATTTTATCTCTGTAAATATTCAATTAATTTTTAGTAATTAAATTTTAAATATCAATAATAATTAAAAATTTGATAAACTGATGAAAAACTAAAATAAAATAGAGACCAAAGATTGTTTACAAAGTTCACCAATTAGCTATGTCCTCAGGGTCATTTGAACCATTTAATATAAATAAGATGTAGATACAGAATTTAAAACTTACATCCCTATATAGATTAATAAAGCTTGCATCTCTGTATGATATGAAGAACTCATCTATAGCAGGTAAACATTCTTCTCTTCACCCAAACAAATTCCTGTAAATGCTTATAGCTCTCATAAATGGGTTATTAATTCTCTCAACATGAGGAAATAAAACTCTAAGGATTTATAAAAATATCATTGGCTTACAAATCTCTGTAATTTAAATATGCTGAAAAGGATTCGAGAATAAAATTAAACACGGTCAATTCACTGAATTAAATAATCTGTGTTCTTCAAGCAAAATAGACCTTCATTTATATGGATTGTTTATGCTTGAAATTTTCACTAACTTTCTTTTTCTGTCAAAAAATAAGTAACCTGTCCATTTCTGTTAGCTTTATCTTTGTAAACTCTCTAGTATAATAATCAAAATCTTCAATATATAAAAATTGTCATATAATTAATGTTGGCTAACAATTTTCCATTTCTACCTGAAATATGATTAAACTCCAAATAAACTACATGCATTTAATAAGGAATAAAATCCCATAAATAAAGATGAGTTCCAACACCAAACTTTATTTAAATAAAATGTTTAACAAAAACAACCCATAACCAATTTGCTCACCATTATCCACAAAGACCATGCATATTTTGTTTGGACAATGCATGTTTAATTTAATGCCAAACCTTAAATAATGAAAACGTCCCCCATAACTCTCCATGCCCCCCATCCACGTGAGAATAAAACATGAATTGCATAAAGGTCAAAAGATAAAGTTTTGTGTTTGGCGTGAAACATAAGACAACCCATGCATGTTAAGGGATTAAAGTATTAATACAAATACCATAACATATTCCATGCCCCCAATTCAAAGTATATGGATGTTCCACGTGGGGAACATAAAAATATATGAATATTAAAATATCTTCATGTAAACCAAATTCGCTCCCCATGAAAATGAGAAATGGATTCCACGTGGGCCATTGTAAAGTGGAATAAAAAGTGGGATGAAAGTTTTTATATATATCGCATGTTTTTTTTTGTTAAATTAATATTTCGTATAAAATAAATCTTTAACTTTTCAAGTGAGAGTGGAAATAAGATTAATTTGGGATTTGGATTTTAATAATCTTTAGTTTAATAAAAGTTATAAATAGGATATTTAAAAATTGGGATTTAATTAAATTTTAGTTAATTAAAACATATTTTATGGGTTTTTTTTAATAACCATAAAATAAGATATTAGGATTATTTTGTAAATAGAAAAATAGAATAATTTTGATAGGAAATTAATTAGATATGTGGGAAGAATATTTTGGTGGTTTAATAAAATTATATGGCAAAGTTGGTAACATTGGATGTCGATTGGTTACGAAATAATGTAAGTAAATGGTTAGTTTGGTCCCACATCTGCAACACAACACATATTAGCAACATAAAATAATTTCAATATAAAAATTAATTATATCAACTCTTTATATTTTTACCACGTGTCAATTTTTTATCATGATACTTGCCCTTTTTCCACATTTTTTTAAAATATATAAATCTTTTGGATCAAACCTCTCCAATAATAAGCTTTTGCTCTCCAAAAGTCCAAATAATCTAACTGACCCAAAATGTTTATAATTTCTCTTCTTTACTATTGACAATCTTCCTGCACTGCGTCCAATTATTCAAGATCCAAAAAAATAGCATATGGAGTTATGAAGTCAATGCAATAAAACTCCATTTCAAAAAAATATCAGTGAAATAAGACGTAAAAAATTTCCTGCAAGAAGTCAACTATCTAACTGAAACTGCAACTTGAGTATGGAGAGTAAAATAAACCCTTTACCCATTTTGCCAAAATGACCTATTACCCAAAAGAGTCACAACATCTGATAGATTCTCTCAACCCCTGCACTACATGAAGGCTAAGGTGTTCTCTTTGTTATATCCAATATCACACAAGAGAAATCAAAATGTGCATATCATATAAGATTTACAAACACCTATAATATGTGTATACTTGCATTTACAAACATTGCCCATAATATTGTGGGACTTAAATATATATGCAAAGTATAAAAATGTGCAATGAATTTATCTATCCTAAGGTTATAATTACACAATATACATAATACTTGAAAGAATAATCAATAAAAATAGATATGATCACCATCCTGTCAACAACATAGTTAACTATTGTGTCCCTAAAATTGATTATTAAATATTTTCCTATACTTGTCAAACTCCAATGTCAACTTAAAGAATTTTTATAATAAGAGCTTATTTACAAACCCACAACTCTGCAAGTACTTATAATTAAATATCATATAAAGGTGAGGAGAAAACCAAAAAATTTAAACCTGTCTCGAGGTTTCTTTCACCATCTAACTGCTCACTGATTCATACTTCCAAAACTCATCCAAACTGAGGTAGTTTTCAAAATTTAATTATAATAACAAATTGAAATAAGAGATAGCAAAATTTCTTCAAAACACAACTTTATCAAAATTTCTTCCCTGAGTCCAATAGTTATGAATTCTCTGAAAATAGTGTTGAAGATAAACTAAGCATACTATTTCATACTATAGTTATGCTTTTTCAAAACTATTCAATTAAACTATTTTATCCATAAGGATTGTTCCTTCTCCCTGGTTTCCAATAAATTGAATAGAAAGTATCATCTTATACACTTTATCTTACCAAGAGTTAGATGATTCATTTCTCATTTCCAAAAGACTTTCAAAAACAATTTCAAGTTAAGGCATATCTTATTTCCAAAGCAACCCACACAAAGATTACCCATATTTAAACCAAAATTGTGTAAACATAGTTACATTTGTAAATAATTCATACCTCTAAAGAAACTGTAAAGTGCACCTACTGAGTATTGATTAGCATACTATTGTTGTCTTAAACAACTTCTTGTTTGCTTCTTGCAACTCTTAACAAATTTGTGAAACATAAACCAACTTATGAACCAATAAAAAATCCAAACTTAAAGTGCAAAAATTTATTCAATATCTTGAACATCATCATTTTGTCATTTTCATATCTTACCATAGAACAGGTCTTTTCACTTGTTCCTATCATGAAGAACATAGGCATCCATAATATAATTACTAATCCAAAATATAAAGTCTACATAATTAGTTATCAAATACCAAAATATTATTTCAATACCAATATAAAATCAAACCACAATCATACATCAGCCTACCCTCTATGTAAGAATAGCAATAAAATTGTAACTAAGTCTTCTTAAATGTGCATCACTAAAAATGCCTTCCATTTTGTCTAAATACATTCCAAGAAAGAAAATTTGATTTTCTCTCAACACCATCTCACACCTCAAATGATAATGTGTTGTTTATCATCTATGTTGATCCTACATGACTAGTGATTTCAGAACCTTGGTTGTTAGAAGCTTGTCTTCTTCTAGCGAATTGGAACACCTTCCAATTCTTCTTTACATTAGCCAACCTACATAATCAAATCAATAGAAGAACAAAAACCAATATATGATATTCAAACTCCAAACTGAAGTATGTCAACAACTAAAACCATTCCTATAATCACCTGCTCTGATACCAAATTTAATCTGAAAATTGGGTTTACGTTTTTGGTAAATCAAATAATTTTTAATAATTGGATACTGAAATTCTCAATTCCTTGATATTAAATAGAATTGAATGTAGAATTCTCAATTTTTTGATTAAAACAAATATAAATTAGATTTATTGTTCTAAAAATGAATATGAGTGAATGAAACTCTAAAAACTCATTTCCAAATCAAAACTCTTGTTTTCAAATTGATCTATGAATAGTAATTAGCCTCCTGCTAAGAAATATTATTTTATTTAAAATGGATTTTAACAATATAATAAGTTATTTCACAAAATTTAATTAAAAGGAATTAAATTTTAAACTCTAAATATAAATTGTCTGAACAATTTTGAATATGAGTGTTTTAAAAACTCATCCAACTCTATTGCTCAGTTAAATCATTCTATTCATATTTTATCTCTGCAAATAGTCTCTTAATCAATTTTTAATAATTAAATTATAAATATCAATAATAGTTCAAACACTGATATACTAATAGAAAATTGAAATAAAATAGAGACCAGAGATTGTTTATGAGGTTCACCAATTGGCTACTTTCTCAGGTTCATTTGAACCGTTTCATATAAATAAGATGTAAATACAGAATGTATGCACTAAATCCTGCTTATCAACATTAGTCTTAATTTTACCACTTAATTTTGTATTAACATTATCCCTTTTTTAATTAATTAATTAATCCCATGAAATACCTCACTTTCCTTCAAAATCTTGACCTACCCTACAATCCCACTTTCCACATAATCTTCAATTTGTAATTCTTTAAAATCATAACCTATCCCACAACCCCACTTTCCACTTAAATACTTAATTTTATAGTTATTTTTGTATATTGCCCTCTCAAATCCTTTCTAGCCCCTTCCAAAGACCTCTTTAAAAATAGAGGCATGCCCCAAGAATCAATAAGAAGTAAGAAACTCAAACTCATGTTGTTCTCATAGCCTTTATAATATTAGCCTTCATATCCATCTTGCATCCATTATCACCATCCATTGAACTATCCATCTTAGAGCCATTTAGCAATCAATCCAAACATCCAAAGCAAGTTACAGTGGATAGGCCATTGGAACATCCTGGAGAGAAGCTGAAGGAGGAGAAAATGATGGTAAGATCATTCTAAAATTTTGATTGCTCTTATAAATTCTCTCATATTAGGGTCTTTGTAGAGATTTGGGTATATTTAGTGTATTTTTCATTTAGATCTATTTTGCTCAATTTTTTATAGGGATTCATTTCGCGACCACGGTGGGACTTGAGCTAACCTCCTTAGAAACTAATGATCTATTGTTGTGAGTATGTTTACTTGAGACTATAGAAATAGGTCAGAGCACAAGCCAGTGGCTTCAGGTTGATCAATTTTGGAGATAGATAAAGACATCATATTTTTTATCCATTTGATTTGATGGCTACTTACAAGATTGATTAATTCAAGCCAAAATAACTAATTATGTGCTTACAGGATGACCAATCAAAAACTTAATTTTAGAACTTTTAACTCATTTTAATCATTTTTGTATATATCATTTTAATCATCCTATTGAGCGTATATATCTTTGTTGTAAAAAATCATTCTTTGTGTATAATTATTTATGTGTGTGTGTCAACTTGTAAATAATTGTCATATCATGCCCCTCACACGTAGATAATTAATTAGTCAATTAATTATATTGTGTCTTTGCTTGTTTGTTAACCCCCCTATAAGATAGCATGTGATGTGGATTTCATCACCATGTATAAGGCTCAATCACTATGGGTTAGTGTCATAGATTTCATCATTACATGCTGACTAAACTTTGTGTTTTGGTAGAGTATAACAATCAAGGACAGTTGTTAAACTAAGTGGTTGACCCAATACAAGTCATCTATGAAGGGGAAGAGTTAATTTTTTAAACCAGACATTAGATAGCACCCTATACAGACTTGGGCCCCAATGTACCATCATATATATTGAGGACTCCCCTAAATCCTTTTATATACCTTAGAATGGTGGACTTCAGTTGTAATAGGTGTTCCATTATAGGCATTAGTATCAATGTCAAAGTAATCATCAAGTGCAAGTAAGGTTGAAAGGATTTGATCGATTCTATAATGGGTCACTAGCATACAACCTTGCTTATGTAGCATTAGATTATGTGGGCATCAGGTTACATACCCATATAATTTACTAATTAGAATTGTTCTTATGTATGATTGTTTATGTGTTGTGACGAGACCCCTTTTATTTTTTAGTCGAGTTGACCACACCAACATTTTGTGTGATACCTTAAACATCCCTTAGGTTTAAAAAATCACCATCCCAACATCTTAACATCATCATATCTCATCCTTAGTCCTCATACCATTCATCTACATATTATCCATCCATCTCCCATTAATCCTCTTTATATCCATTTATTATTTATTCCCATACCCATCATACATTCCATCCTATACCTATCCATCGCCTAGATTCCATCTTATATCCTCCATCCCCCTCTTCATCTCATATTCCTCTATCATTTATGAATACTCTATTTAGCCTAGAAATCAAGTTTAGTGGTCACCTATCCTTATAAATCTTAATTGTCATCCTTAGACTAGATATTATCAACAAGTAGAGTCTTGTTAAGCTCCTAATCTGGCACCCATCACTTATCCTCATCTTTATCAAGCACCTTTTTCATCTAGCACCCATCACAATTGTCTCTTTTCTAGTGAGTAAGGTATTTGATCCCATCACATCTCTTCATCCTTGCTAGATTGGTATCTTCTAAGGCTTCATATCTTGGTAAATCTTAGTCATCTCATCATGATCATCACATCATCCTTTTTTGACCACTACTTTGGTCTCTAGATTAAGTTTGTATTCAAAACCTCCACACCACCTACCCTACACCATCACATCTCTCATTTAACATGGTGACTCACACCCATGCCCAACATAGGATCGAATAAACTTCTAACCAAGATGTTGACCCATTGGAGAATGCAGTGGACCCAACTCAAGAGCATGATGATACTCATGGTGATGTGCATACCCTCAGATGGGAGGATGAATGATTTGATCCCCTCCATAATGACTAGGTTAGGAGTTTAATCAACTGATATATACTAGGAAATTGTGATCATGTCTTAAACCATGCCCTTGAAATAGGGGACATGCCTCATCAAAATTTTAATACCAATCAATTACACCAAGAAGCAAAAGGTGTGGACCATGAATTTATAGAGTAAAAATTCCCACCACCCCTCTGTAACAACCACACTGAGGTTGATAAGAGATAGTCTATCATTGAAGACCATTTAGACTTATTAACACAATAGATTAACCTCTAAATTTTTAACTAATGTCCACCATCCCCTAGATGAAACAATACTCATAATAGTAACACCAAAAATAATTCCACTAATACCAATAATGCCAATAACACCCATAGTACCCATATCCCCCAAAATAGCCAAAATCACAACACAAATCCACCTGGGGATCCCACATTCCTGCAAGAGTGGAGAGCGATGAAGGAGACCCTTCAGCAAATAGACCCACGTTTACAAGCCCACAAATGTAAATATGAAGACTTTTTCTTGTCACCATTGGACATGAGCATTTTTCAAATTCCCTCTCACTCACAGTTTGAAATACCCAAATTTGAAAAATATAGGGGAAAAGGAGATCCTAGAGACCATGTCCAAGAATTCTACATGGCTTGTCACAAAGTGGCCTATGAAGATGCTTATTTGTTGCATCTCTTCTCAAAGATTCTTATCGGGCCAATCTTAGAATGGTTCATGCACTTACCAAAAGGATTAATTTCTAGTTTTGGAGAATTGACAAAGCAATTTGTTCAACATATATCATATAATATAGATCATGACATCTCCATCACTGACCTTTAAAATACTAAGCAACAAAGAGGTGAGAGCCTGGTATACTTCCTATAGAGATGGCATAGCTTGGTAAGCTGGTTAAGATGCACAGTTCTTGAAAAATAATTAGCAAAAATCTTTGTGGAAAACCTTAATACAAAACTAAAATATCAACTAAAATTATAGTGTGCCAAGTCCTTCGATAAAATCATAGAAAAATGAATAAGATAGAAAAAGCCCTCATAAAAAAGGGAACCATAAAACTCTACTCCTAAAATGAGCACACTTAAATCAAGAGACTTATTTTTCAAGAAAACCCAAGGTCTTCAATAAAAATAAAAATGTTATGGGTGATGAAGTAACCAATTCTAAGACACAACATGTGCAAACAATCCAAAATAAGGGTCCCACATAGCATCCTCATGTCTTTACTATCAAATTTCTACAAGGAAAGCCCATGTCTCGTACAAGTAGAAGGCCATTTACAAGCTTAGGAGTCTCACTCAAAATAGTCTTGGAATAATTGATCACTGCCAACATGATTACTCTACCTGAGGTTCAACTGATGGATAATCATTAGCCTAAACCTGATTGGTACATGAAGATGAGTTTTACAAATATCATCGAGTAAAAGGACATGATACTGAGCAGTGTATGAAATTAAAGCACTATATCCAAGACCTAATAGAAAGAGGTGCTATCAAGATTGAAGAATAAGTGCCATCGAATCAATCAGTAAATCAAGACCTTGGTATTTTTAAAGATCCTCTCTCAAAGCATGAACAAAGGAACCAGAGATCCCAATGAGAACTAGGTCAGGCATCATCTTCCAATTGCACCAATTATCATAATGTTCCCTACCATTACATTAATACCATCAAAATCCACAAAATCCAAGAACCCATCCACCTCCATCTCCCATCCTAAAAATAAATAGGGCCACATCTAATTATTTTGTCACCACTCGACACAATAAGATTGTAATTCCCACAGCACCCCCTCAAAATCTTTCCACTTCATTTGTTGCCCATAAAGGGGACATTTCTAATAAAGCATCAAGCAATTAAGACAAATCATACGACATCATTCAGCAATTAGAAAAGACTCCTGCTCAAATATCTTTAATGGAACTTCTAAAAACATCTGCTTTACATAGGGAGATATTGAATCATGTGTTGAATGATTTGAAAGCACCTAGTGACATAGATACCAATCAATTTTAGGCACTACTGGCACATTTATCTCCATTGCATCAAGTCACTTTTAGTACCAAGGATCTACCCCTTGTTGGCCCATATCATAATTATCCATTATACATTGAAGTTACCATATCCCATCATCAAGTTTCCCATGTCCTCATAGATAGAGGATCTATACTTAACTTATGTAATCTAGACTTTCTAAATAAATTGGAATACTCAGAGACATCACTTGGGCCTACTGTAATAATGATCAAAGCTTATGATGATAATGAGAGGCCATTAGTCGGGACTATCTATCTTCCTATAGTTGTGGGACTGTTAGTTCATCAAACTTTCGTTCATGTTGTAAATTTAGACTTACCATATAACATGTTTCTTGGTAGGCTATGGATTCATGAAATACAAGTTGTATCATCCACTCTACATTAGTGCTTAACATTCCCCCAGCCAAGAATGGAGGTCACCATTCCTAAACTTATAGATCATCTCCATAGCTATCAAACGGATCAGTCTCCATCACCTTACCTTTGTGTTGACAATGCCATATTAAATCCCATAGCTACTAAGTACATCTCTCCCAATCAATTAGAATCAACATCCCCATCAGAGCATAATGTCACATGACTAAAGATCACATCCACATGGTGTGGAGAGTATGAGTACAAAACATTTTACATTGGCAACCTACCCTTCTCTCCATGAAGTTACGTGTCCCCGACTATGAGGAAGAGTAATTCATTAAGTATCAGTTTGGGCCAACTACTTTTTCAAGCAATGGATTCTTGATTGATGAGAACATTGAAGATGGAAATGATTATTGGCTCATTCCTGATGATGAAGCCCTCATTACTCCTAAATAGAATTATCCTAGAGTCCAGAGAATGATGGAAAATATGAAATACAAAGGAAAGGGATTGGGTAAAGAAAAGCAAGGTCAATTTGAACTTATCATTGTTCAGGAACATCCACAAAATTTTGGATTAGGGTACAAACTATGTGATGATGACCTAACCCACATCATTGTGGATTCTTTTTGGACCAATGAGTCGGCTTTCTTCGATGAAAACATTTAAATATGATCTATATGTAGTCACTTTGAGGAGCATGTTGCCACCAACCTTTTCCTCAATACCACTATTTCCACTATCAATATATCCCTCTGTTATCCTTCCCTCATAGACTGGGAGTCAAAGTACGAGCCCGCCTTTGATACCTTTCAAAATGATGAGGCCATTTTGGAATTCATGGGAGTCAGAGACTTCATGTCGTTCAGAGATCATAAAAAGGGATTTTTCATTAATATTTGTCAATCAGCATATTTTGGAGAACAAGAAATATCCCATGGTCAAAGCAAGGATAAATATTTTGAACAACAAGGAGATCCTTCCAAAGAACCAAATGAACTCATATACATCTCCTCCATGCCAGAATATTATTTTGAAATTGATACTAAACTTCTAGGTTGATTCACTTCTAATGATCCAAAAATCTCATTACCCCCTTGTTTACAAGATTAGTCACCCTCTCTTATTAAAGAGGTGATAGAAGTTAATATCAAAGCTGATGAACATCCTAAGATAATGAAATTGGGGGCATCTCTTATGATAAAGGAATGCAAAGTCCTTATCAAGGTGCTAAAGGAATTTATTGATGTGTTTGCATGGACCTACTCTGACATGCCAGGATTAAACCCCTCCTTAGTGGTACACTACATAGTAGTACATCCAAATTCAAAGCCTATCAAACAAAAATTATGAAAGATGCATCTGAAGGTGGCGTTACTAGTCAAAAAATAAGTATATAAATTCCTAGAATTTGGATTCATCTTCCCCATAGATTATTCAGATTGGATCTCCAATATTATCCCCATGACAAAACCATAAGGTGGAATCCATATCTATACTAACTTTCAAGATATAAATAAGGCATGTCCTAAGGATGACTTCCCTCTCCCTAAAATCAATATGATTATAGATTCAATAGCTGGGTACGAGATGCTTTCCCTCATGGATGGCTTTTTGAGATACAATCAAATCAAAATAGCCCCTAAAGATCAACATAAATAGCATTTACCACTCTGTGGGGGATGTTTTACTATCAAGTCATGCCATTCAGCCTTAAGAATGTAGGAGCCACTTATCAAAGGGTAATGACTATTATCTTTCATGATATGATGCATGACATCATATAAGATTATGTCAATGATATTCTAGGGAAGTCTCATCTATGATCAGAGCACCATGTGATCCTCCAGAGAATCTTTGAAAGATTATGAATATACAAAATAAGGTTGAACCCTAAAAAGTGTGTCTTTGGTGTAACATTAGGAAAATTACTAGGTTTCATTGTTTCAAGAAGAGGTATTGAAGTATATCCTGATAAAGTTAAAGTGATAACTAAAATGCCACCCCCTCATAATCTCAAGCAATTTTGTAGTCTCTAGGGCAAACTTTAGGCCATTAGGAGATTTATCTCTTAGATGGATGACAAATGCCACCCCTTTAATCACTTGTTAAAGAAAGGAGATGCCTTCTATTGGAATGAACAATGCCAACGAGCTTTCAAAAGTCTAAAACAATATTTGGAAAATCCACCTATTTTATCTCCACCAGTTTCAGGAAAGCCTTTGCTCTTATATATTTCAGCTACATCATGTGTTATTGGTGCTCTATTAGCCTAATATAATGATCAAGGAAAGGAGTAGGCCAGTTATTATCTCAGTCGAACCCTAATATCATATGAAATAAACTATGCACCTATAAAGAAAGCATGTCTAGCCGTGGTCTTTGCATTGCAAAAACTTTGACATTATATGCTCAACAACCATGTTCAGTTGATCAATAAATTTGACCCTTTAAAGTACCTACTATATAAATCAGCACTAACTAGGTGAGTAGCAAAATCGATCATGTTACTCAGTGAATTTGATATAGAATATATTAATTAGAAATCCATTAAAGGGTAGGTCATAGTAGATCAACTAGTTGCAGCACCATTAGAATCAACTGAGCCAATTGTCACTACATTCATAGATGAGTCTATTCTAAATACCTTACATGCAAACAGCTAGAAGTTATACTTTGATGGCTCATTTACTACCCATGGATCTGGGATAGGCATCCTCTTGGTCACCCCTCAGGGTGATCTTATTCTAAAATCATTTCACCTTGCTTTCCCATGTACTAAATATATTACAGAATATGAAGCTCTAATAGCCAGACTTTAGCTAGTTATCCAATGGAATATACATTAGTTACAAGTATTTGGGGACTCATAGTTAATTATTAAATAGGTCAATGGTGACTTCCAAACAAAGGATGAAAAGTTACTTCTTTACAAATAATTAGTAGACCAATTAAAGGCCAACTTTCAGTTCATCGCCTTCGAATAGGCTCCACAAGGAAGTAATAAAGTAGTTGATTCTATGGCCACTATTGGCTCGCTTATTAATCTCCTAGTATATGTACTGGAAGGCAATTTCTTGATTGAGCATCTAATCATCTCGGCCTATCAGTCATTGGCTCCACTTCACATATGTGCTATCAACAATCCTAGTCTACCTTGATACCATGATATTTATAGGTGCCTTCATGCAAATATCCTTCCCCCTAACCTTACCCACCATCAGTGCAAATCTTTCATCCATCTCACCACCTGTTACACAATCCTTGGTAGCACCCTTTATCAATTTGGCTATGATTGGTACCTTTTTGAGGTGTCTAATATCTAAGGAGGTGGCCTAGGCAATCAAATAAGTCCATGATGGTGTCTATGGTGGGCACATCAGTGGAATGGCCCTAGCTAAAAAGCTCCTTTAAATTGGTTATTATTGCATGATAATGGACCATGATTCTTGCCAGTATGTGCATAAATGTGTCAGCTGTTAGCAGCATGGAAACCTCATCCACGCTCTTGCACAAGAGTTACAACCTATTATGAGTCCATGACCTTTCTTCATATGGGGAATAGATTTAATTGGTAAGATAAATCCCACTTTTTCAAATGGCCATAAATTCATCATCACATCTACGGAGTATTTTACTAAATGGGTCGAAGAAATGCCACTCATCTATACAACAGACCTTTAAATTTCCAAATTCATTCTCAATCAGATTATTTTTAATTTTGGTATACCTTCTAATATAATTTTAGACAATGGAAAATCATTCAAGAACCAAGAAGTAGAGGCCTTATGTCAAAAATATCATATCACTCAACATTTCTCCTCTCCATATTATCCCCAAGGCAATGGACAAGTAGAAGCGACTAATAAGACTCTCATCAAGATTCTGACAAAGACTATCAATCAAGCAGGCAGAAAATGGCACCTCCAATTATATCTAGCTTTATGGTCTTATCGAACAAGTGTCTGAACACCTACCAAGGCAACTACGTATGCATTGGTCTATAGGATAGACGCCATATTTCCAATCAAAGTTGAACTCCCCTCTCTCTGTCTCTCACTAAGAGGTATCATTATAGATCACAATCTCAGACAAGAGCAGCTATAAGAACTAGAACTCCTTGATGACAAGCGATAGAAGGTCCTAGATCACCTCTGAGCATACCAAAACAAATTGAAGGGCCAATATTGCAAAAATATTTAGGCTAGGGAGTTCGAGGTTGGGTATTTAGTCTTAAAAGAAAATTTAAAAAATACCAATGTAGAATGTGATAAGAAGGGGAAGTTTGAAGCCAACTGGGTAGGTCCCTATGTCATTATTGTCAAGTTCAGATTAGGAGCGTATAAGTTGGCCACTATCGGAGTTGTTTCCAGGGTCCAAATAATGTGAATGCAATGGTCAAGTGATTACACGAGACGAAGCTGGTGCACACCACAAAGAAGCTAAAGCAAAGTGAAATCACTGAAAGAGATAATTTACAAAAGACAAATAGGAGCAAAACCCAATATTTGATTAACTTAAGATGGCCAAAGTGAAGAATACATATAGGAGAGCATGTAAGTAACTCCTCCACAAAAAGTGGTCAAAGCACCCCAAGAATAGACTGTAACTCTTCCATGAAAGGTGGTGACAAGGTGCTAAGAATAGAGAAGTAACTTCCATACCCGAAATAGCCGGTCAAAGGAGTTACTTATGACATTCTTATGACACCTATGACACATCTATGACACACATCTCCACATAAGCTAGCCCATCCCATGAATGTAGGAAAACTCCATGTATGCACAAATATATAAAATTCCCTAATTAAATAATAGGGAAAAATAAAAAACCTACACCAACACCCCCCCACAAGCACAGCTTAGGTTGGCAGTGTGGAAATATAAAATGGGTCTCGGCAACTAGGCCTGATGAGGTACCCATGTACAAATGCAATCTCCCATAAGATAGAGAAAAGGAGAAAAACCCATAAGGAAAAAACTCCCCCACAAAAGAGAGACATAAAATAAATGAAGAGGCTAGTGCCCCCCCCCCCCCCCCCCCGAAGATGATGTTGCTGCAAATGTGGACTACACCCCAAGAAGAGCTCATAGATGAATGAACTTGCTCTCGGTGAAAGTTTTGGTGAAGATGTTTGCAACCTGCTCTGAAGACTGAAAAAATATCAAGTCAATGCCCTGACTATGAATAAGCTCCCAAATGAAATGCATGTGAATCTCTATGTGCTTGGTCTGCTGGTGCTGAACCAAATTCTTACAAATTTGAATGGTACTCTGGTTGTCACAATAAATGATGGTGGGCTACCTGATAGGAATGCCAAACTCATAAAGTATCCTCTGAAGCTAAATAGCCTCAGTAGTTGCATTAATAACTCCCCTATACTCTACCTCTGTGGATGATATAGCAATAGCATTTTGCTTCTTGCTAGACCAACTGATAGGACTAGAACCTAGAGATAAACTGTAACCAAAAGTGGACTTGGGAGTCTATGAATTGCCAGCCCAGTCTGAATCTATATACCCAATCAAGTCAACCTCTATGCCAAATCTGTAATGAATCCCATATCTATGTGAACCCGATATGTAATGCAAGATCCTCTTAGCTGCTTTCTAATGTAGCTCATGAGGTTTTTGCATAAATCTAGAGACAAGTCCCACTGCATATGATATGTCAGGCCTGGTGTGAGTCAAGTAGATGAAACTACCAATAAGTTGTCAATATCGAGTGGCATTAACTAATGGTGAAGAACAGTCAGCCTCAAGCTTGACTCCTGATAGAAAGGGAGTCGAAGATGGCTTGCAATCAGCCATGTGAAACTAAGACAATAAATTAAGAGCATACTTAGGTTGTGTAAGAGAAATCCCTGAATCTGACTGTGAGATCTTGATGCCAAGGAAGTAGTGCAACAAACCCAAGTCTATCATGTCAAATTTATCCTAGAGAGATGCCCTCACCGTTGCAATAGCCGATGAAGAACTCCCGGTGATCAAAAGGTCATCAACATATATAACCAAAATCAAGAGTGAATCATCCTACCATAAGAAGTAGACATTGGGGTTAGAATGGCACCTAGTGAAACCTGTTGTGAGAAGGAAGGAATCCATCTTGGCATACCAAGCTCGAGGGGCCTGTTTGAGGCCATAGATAGATTTCCTAAGTCTACATACTAAGGAAGAATCTTGAACAGATCCTGGCAGCTACTCCATGTAGATCTCCTCCTCTAGGTCTTCGTGAAGAAAGGCACTCTTCACATCCATCTGGTGCACATCCCAACCATGTGTTGCAGCAATAGCCAAGGTGAGTCAGATAGAAGTCATCTTTGCAATGGGTGCAAGGGTCTCTGAGTAGTCAATGCTTGCCACCTGTGAGAAACCCTTCGCGGCCAATTGCACCTTGTAATTATCAACTGACCCATCTACTGCAAACTTGGTCCGATATATCCATATACATTGAACCATCTTCCTTCCTTTAGGAAGTCAAGTCAAGTCCCAAGTGTGATTTTTGATTAAGGAAGAATATTCTTCCTCCATAGCACTATCCCACTCAAGTACTCTCACTGCCTGTTGAAAAGTCTGTGGATCCAAAACTGAGGCAAAGAAGGCATGTGGATCTCTCTAAAAATCCCCCTAGTACGTCTGTCATCTGCGGGATCTTCTGCCCAAGTGCCAGCACTCTCAAGTGTCTGTCTGGCCCAAAGTGGCCCAAAAGTGGGTGAGCTAGGTGCTAACTCCTCATCCTCTGACTGACTAGAGGTGGATGACTCTGCATCACTGTCCTCGCTATCTAAACTCAAAGAAGAAGAAGGTGTCTCTAGCTCAAGAACCTGTTGTGGCTGATCTAAATCTGAGGAATCATCATGAAGAAGTAGATCCGATGAGAGAGAAGAAGTGCCAAGTGTTGAGTCTCTAGGACTCTCCTAAAAGTGGACACTTCTATCAATGAACAACTCATGAGTGGTTGGATCTAGAAGGCGATACCCCTTAACACCATCTAGATATCCTACAAAGATGCAAGGCTTGGACTGACATTCCATAGATTTGCATTTCTTCTTTGGTATGCAGGCCATGGCTGGGGATCTGAAAACCCTAAGGTGCTCAACATCAAGTTTCCTTTTATGCCAAGCTTCAAAGGGTGTTATCCCTTTTAAAGCTTTGTGAGGAACCCTGTTTTGAATGTAGCAAGCACAATTGATGGCTTTGGCCCAGTACTGTGGTGCTAAGGATTTGGAGTGAATCATACAGCTACCCATCTCTTTCAAGAACCTATTTTTACATTATGCAACCCCATTCTGTGAAGGACTATAAGTGACTGTGCGTTGTAAATCAATCCCCTCTATGGTGCAAAACTGCTCAAACATGTTGCTGACATACTCCCCTCCATTATCAGTTTGAATAACCTTGATGGATTTCTCACTCTGTTTCTCAACAAGAGCCTTGAAGTCTAGAAATTTTTCAAACACTTCAAACTTTTGTTTGAAAAAATATATCCAAGTGTACCTAGAGAAATCATCAATGAAAGTGAGGATGTACTTGGCCCTTGTGAAAGATGGTTTGGGAAAGGGTCCTGATACATCACTATGGACTAACTCCAAAGGTTGTGAAGCCCTCCAAGCTTTGCCTTTGTCAAATTTTGCTTCGGGATGCTTCCCAAGGGATCACCCCTCACAAAGTCTTTTTGAGAATTGGACACAAGGCAAGCCAATGACCATGTCATGTTTGTAAAGTTGCTCAAGGTAGCGGTAGTTAAGGTGGCCAAACTACTCATGCCATAATTTGTTAACTCCATCTGAATGAGTCAGCAATGTTGTTGGAGAAGAATCAGGTGTAAAATGTGAGGTGTATAACCTTGCTTGGTGATTTTCCCCACCCACTGCCACTGTAGTATCACTATGCAACTCCCTGATAGCCACTGAATTTGGTGAAAACTCAACACTCATACCCTGACCAATGTGAGTGATTTGGTACACTGATAGGAGATTGGTTGAAAGAGAAGGAACACTTAGAACACTATTGAATGTTCCTCCTTTCATTTCAACTGACCCTCTCCCTGCAATGAAAACTGATGTGTCATCACCCAAACTAATTGAAGTCATGCTACAAGGCTCTAAAGATGAAAACTCAACTAGGGAAGAGCCCATGTGGTGAGAAGCACTCGAGTCAATGACCCATGAAGATGTAGAAGCTATTGTAGCTGAAAAGGCCTTGCCCTTTTCTTTCTCATTACCCTTGCCTTTTGCCTTAGTAAAATCTTGGGTAGATGAATTATGCTTGATGGACTCAGGAACACCTTTGTTGTGCTTCTCTAGAAGATGAGTTAGGTGATCTATTTGTTTCTTCATGCATCTGTGTTCATCATGCCCTGTCTTCTTATAATAGGCACACTTAACCTTCTCCTTCTTAGGTTTAACATTGGAGGAGGAAGACTCGGTGTTGTTTTTGGCAAGATAGTTGTTTTCTTTCTTCTTCTCCTAGTCCTTGTTCTTCTTCTCCTTTGTTGAAGTCTTATCCTTACCATTTCCAGCTATCAAAGCTTGGGGTTGAGTAGACTTCATTGTGCCCATTTTAATTAGCTTATCTTGCTCCCTAGTCAAGTCAGTAATGAATGAATCCAAAGAAGTCATTTTCCATATAGTGCCAAGGGCACCTTTTGTGGCATGGAAAGTGGAGACAAAGACTGAATAGCTTGGACCTAACTTTTTGAGAATAGAAAGGATGAGTTGATCATCTTTATTCTGTATCTCACATTCTTTCAATTGCAATCTAAGGGCCTTAAACTTAGTGAAGAAGTCTTGTAGGGTGTCAAAGTTGCTAGGACTTAGACTTATGAGTTCGTTTTCGAGCTCATGACCTCTCATCTCATCAAGCTTCCCAAATAAGGTTTCTAGGGTGTCCCATATGTCTTTGGGAGTCTTGGAGGTTTCTAAATGGAAGAGAAGTTCTAGAGACACAAACAAGCTCAGTAATCCATAGGCTTCATCACTACGGTTGTACCACTTGACTTTTTCAGCATCAGTGTTGGGTTCTACTTCAGTACTAATGGTGATCCTATACAACCCTATACTTCTAAGAATGATTGACATTTTAACCTTCCATTCATGATATTTGAAGGGTGTTAGGAGTTTAAGCTGAAAAGAATCTATTTTAAGCTGAATTTAGGTGAAGTTGTGTTGATTGCAAGTTGTGAAATTATGCAGAAAAGAGAATGAAAGCAAAGATTATAAGTGTTGAAAAGCAATCACACCCCCCCCCGAAATGTTGAGTCCCCCCCAAATATGCAAGTGCATGCTCAAAAGACATCTAGCTCAGCCGATAATGCATCTTAGAGTAATCAGTGCAAGACTTTAAGCAAACAGGTCGTCAGACTCAGTCGAAAATGCATCCCGGGAGACCCAATTTTTTTTTTTGGCACTTTATAAAGTAGTGTGTTTTTGAAAATTATCTAGCCTAAGTTGTGGATAATTGAAAACTAAGAACTTTTTCAAAATATGGCACTCGAATCCGAGCTACCGTTTGTAATATTTTAAAGTTTTAATTTTTCGTAAACTAGTAATTTTGCAAAAAAAATAGCACTAAAATATTTTAAAAATGTCTGTTTTGAGAGAGAAAGTGGCCTTCCAACCACTCATTGGACTCGGCACGGAGCGAGAAATCTAAAGGAGGTCTTTGTGAGGGGGAATTGGCCTCCTGCCAATCTAAGCCTCACCCTTCATCTTCAATAGGAAAAAATTCAAGGTTTAATTAAAACCCCCAAATTCCCAAAACTTAAAATTGCTCTTAAAAATTCATTTCTTACTCAATTTGACTGAAATAAATTTTGAACAATCAAATTTCAATTGAGAATTTAAGAACAAAGATAGATTACCAATCAAACTGCCTATTGAGGGCCCACATGAGGCGCCAAAGGGAAAAAGTGCGCCATTTTCAAAAAGACAGCAGTTTGGACTGTTTTTGCTGATTTTCACTTGTTGTTTGATGGCTCCACGCAGGTGTACGGCCAAGGATCAGGTGTACAGAGAGCAGGTCTATTTAACAGATTTCCCAATGCCCTTTTTCTGTTGTTCAACAGCCAAGGTGAAACATCAACATGAAATGCCAAAGCTTGGAGGAGAGTGTGACTGCGCAGGGGTACGAACCGTACGGTCCACGCCAGTCTTCAACGCAGATTCCAAACCTCAACTTCACAATTCAAGATTAGTTTCACACCATACATTTAACACCAGCATTCAACAAAATATCCAAACCCCTGGGTTAAGGAGATAAGCGCCAAAGTGGAAGAGATGATTTTTCAGGGGACACCAGGCCGTACAGCTCATGTAGTGTTCAAGAAAACTTAAGAAGTTCTCCACATGTTAGACGCTAACACACTAGTTTTTCAATGTGAGCTTTCCAATAACATCAATGACGTTCCAAGAAAACTTGCAGATTATTTGCACGCAGGTATGCTCATATACTACATGAAGAATGAGTCAAACCTACAGATCTGCATCAAGGCTTATATGCCAGTACAAACATAATGCATGCAAATAACAAAATTGAAGATCCTTTGCAAGCAAATAACTCAAGATTTCAGAATAAACTAATAGCATAACCAGACACACAATTACCGGGGTGGCTCTAATACCATATCGGAGTTGTTGCCAGGGTTTGAATAATGTGAATGCAATGGTCAAGTGATCACATGAGACGAAGCTGGTGCACACCACAAAGAAGCTAAAGCAAAGTGAAATCACTGAAAGAGATAATTTGCAAAAGACAAATAGGAGCAAAACCCAATATTCGATTAACTTAAGATAGCCAAAGTGAAGAATACATATAGGAGAACATGTAAGTAACTCCTCCACAAAAGGTGGTCAAAGCACCCCAAGAATAGACTGTAACTCCTCCATGAAAGGTGGTGACAAAGTGCTAAGAATAGAGAAGTAACTCACATACCCAGATTAGCCGGTCAAAGGAGTTACTTATGACATTCTTATGACACCTATGACACACATCTCCACATAAGCTAGCTTATCCCATGAATGTAGGAAAACTCCATGTATGCACAAATATATAATATTCCCTAATTAAATAATAGGGAAAAATAAAAAACCTACACTAACAGCCACGCTTGAGGGAGAAGAGTTAGATGATCCCATGAATATTATGTACCTCAATAACTTCTATACCTAATCCAAATATCATCATCCTCCATCTATGGGACACCTTGCATCCATCCATCACCCCTCCTCATCAATCCAAAAAAAATCCATCTAATGGTGAAAACCAATCTTCTAGCGCTTTGGGAAAGTACCATGATGAACATTTGTTCTTGGCATCATGGTAAAATAAACCTAACCCTGGTCTTAACAGTGGGAATCTATCATAGGTCTTTCTATAGCAACAGGACACATGAGTTTTCAATCATAGGATTTATTGCTTTTTGAATAATGGGGTTGTTTGTTGGGGTAATCCTCTAACATATCTCATTCACAGTCATCACCTACGTATCCTTAATCCCTATCACTTTCTCCTGACTAAACACCATCATATCATCTCATCATGTCTTCTTTGACAGGTGTGTCTCCTTTTATCCTCAAGATAGACTTCCATCCCCATTTATCTATTGTTATCTATAAGACTATGGTTCACACCTTCGCACTAACATTATCATTATGGACGGGTCCTACATTGGTCTTATACTTTGGGGGGTATTGCATGCATCATGATCTTGACTCCTGAGAGGTCACACTAACCCCATATGTGATTATTTTGGACTTGGTTAGAATCGTGTCCTAAGGTATGATAGTATTGGGCACTATATATCCCATGTACATATCCCCTAATCTAGGCCTATTATCTATAACCACCTTATCATCACATCATTATTTATCATCCTATTTTGATAATATCTTTATTATCAGTTTATACAATTGCATGATTATCTTATGTGATTATGTGTTTGTTTGCCTGTGTGTATTTTGTTTGATTCTATATATATTGCATTGCTTTCTTTATTTAATAAATCTAGTTAAAATTATATATGTTCTTTGGAATGAGGATGGTATCAGTGGATTCTACATGTTTGCTCGGATAAAGCCACCTTTCAATAGAGTTCCCATGCACTGTGAACTCAATGTATCCTTGACTCTTATCATGTCATTGGCACAAACATACATACAAGTGCAATAACAAAAATGGATTGCAAATGATATATGGCTAAAAACAACTCCACTTCATTACTACTAACACTACCCCTCACATAGGAGGATTACATTAAAGCATATCATCATAAATTAGACACCTCTTTTACATTATCCTGATCACACAACCACACACCTCTAACAATATCACAACACTCACATTACACATCTCTGGTTGTTCAATAACAATCAGTATATAGTTGACTCAAGCCTATACCTACCCTGATCATGGTTTTGGAGATACTCCATTCGATCCTAAGTCTCCCCCCAGCCAACCACCCTATCGAGTCTCCATACCACTAGCATTTGCTATCTCCCTATGAGGACAATATTGTCCCAAATGGTTAAATTATCTATAATAACTGCACATGATAGATGGGTTCGATTCATGAACCAATTCTCTCATTCCACTGATCACTTCATCTTGTGGCCCTCATGTATGATCAGCTCCCTCTCGATTTCCTTGCACATCTCCCCTTCGGCATAACGGGATGCCTTTTGGTTTTGTCATGCCTTGGGTGCATCTTCTTGCCTGGCATCTTATGCAACAAAATCATCACACTCTACATGAAAGTTGGATTCTCGGTTCTTCTAGTTGTTTCTACCATAATATCACCTCCAACATATCCATCACCCAATGTAGTGTCTGGAACACCTGCATATTTACCTTGTAAATTAGCTCTGGTGGTGGTATTGGTCTACCTTGTGACATACTTACAGTCCTCACCTACTTGCACTTATACCTCCTATGTAAATGATTGAATAATTGATGATAATGCCTTACTTTCTCATGTGCTATATAGCACTTACCTACTCGTAATCATTAGCATTGCTTTCCCACACTTACCGACCGATCGAATCCCAATATTGGTCATTGCCCCCATCCAATAGTGCCCTCACTCACCAAGTGCCATCGCATCATTTTATTTTCATCCCTCATGACCCCATGTACATATCATACTCATTTATATCATTGTCTTATTTCCTATCATTATCATTCACATCAATCATTCCATTACATAATACAACAAACATGTCCTTTTATTATTATTAACATCACATTACACAATACATCCTATTTACATCACTTCCTTATAATAATTACATATCTTTTAATTATGTCACATCTCTCCATCACAAATGTCTCCTACCCTACATTCTACCCTGTGGTGGTGGTGGCCTCGGTAATGGATGCATAGACTGTCCTGATGACCTGGAACCTCATGTTCTCTTTGACTAGTTAATTGCCCTATATGATGGAGCCCTATGCCCTATTAGCATTGCATGATCATATAAATATCTCCAGTATTATGCTTCTTATGCCATCCTTGCCACCTGGCTAGTCACATCTTCAAACCCTAAAGCCTCCAATAATATTTGATCCATATTTTATTCCATCCGTGTGACTCCTGCTTCCACCTCTCACTGTTCCAATCATTCTTGCAACTACATCTGATCTACTCATATTTGCTCTGTCTATTCTTGAAATGCCCAAATTTGTGCCTCCTTATGATTCACTTACTCTAGCAATGAGGTCACTTGGGTTAGTGCCTCTACTATTTGCATATCCCTATGCACAATCTAACCCTGTAAATATGTGATCTAGCATTACAACTTTTGTGGCTCTCTTTGTGTAGTTGCTAATTGATGCTTAATACCCCTATTATTTTTATTTCTCCTCCCATGCCTCCATGACTAGTACATGTTCCTTACCCAGTGACTGTGTTGCCATCTTCACAACCATCTTGACGAACCTGTTGCCATCATTCTCTTCTCTCGTGCTTGATCCACCTGTAATATACACACACATAAAAATGACATCATCACTTCATATAATCAAAATCCACACATATCGTAAAAACCCTCCTAATAAAATTCACTTATTTGCCTCCCATGTCTCCTGACGTGGATTCTTCCCCTTTCTCACCTAATCATGACCCTTTCTGTCATTACCTTCCACATGCCACAACCCTCAATCGTGGCTCCTTCTCCTCCCCCAACCCTCACCCATGGCCTCTTTTCCTCTTTTTCCCCCTGCTCATGGCTCCTTTTCCTCCTACGCCTCCATTCAACCCACCAATTTCTTCCCCTACAATATGGCTACTCCTCTTTTCTTCACCTGCATCCTTCCTCCACTTACCTACATGACCTCTAATTTCCCTATTGCGACCCTCCAACCCTTGTTCAATGGAAATTTATTCTTACACCCATCTGTATAACATCAATAAAGAAACCCAATAATACCGTTCATACCTACTTTTAACCTCTACCTCAACGTTGACCCTCTTGCCCTTCTTCTTCACCATTCCATATGCACTGATTTGCTACCATTGACCTCTGCCATGACCTCCCTCTCCCAACGTGTTCTAATAACTTGACCTTTTCTCTTTTCCTCCCACGCCATTTATGCCTTTTTAACCTCTTTTGATCTATTTTAATCATCTTTGGTACATCTTAAGTGGCGGTTGAGCCTCCGTTACCTTCTCCATCAGTGACCACACCTTCCCTTGAGCCACTAAGCTCCAAATTGATGATACCCTCCTCAATTCCTAAACGGATTCCTAATCCAAAAGTATGTGAACAGATGATGCATACACCCACTGATAAAGAGCTTGTACACGCTCTTCAAATCCTACCACTCATCTTGATTCTCCACCTCAGTTTATAACAAGGGTGGCCATTAGTGCAAGGTACCAACATACGTTTCACCTTCGCTCCAACCAATAAATCTTGGCTCATAGCAATGATGGCCTTTTTTCAAAAAGCCTCTGAAGCCCCTACCACAATACCCCCCTTTAAAACTTGGCTCATAGCTATACCCATTGCCATTCCACTTATTACCCCATTTTACCACTTTGTAGAGGCAATTTAACATCATTTTCCATCTCTTCCATCGAAACCAACTATTTTGTCTCAACTCCATTTTTTGTGACTCCACCTCATTATTTGCTTCTTATTTATTCACTTTTCTACCTATCCACTTCTTAATCCCATTACATAGGGGATTAATCTACTTATCAACCTCTTTAACTGTTGGCCTTCACCACCTTTTGTCCACACTTTGATGGCCTCACTGATATCCCCATCCATTATCCTTCCATGGTCCTACCTCGTATCCCTCCTAGTTAGAACTATATCACCCTGAGGTCTTTTCCAACTATGTAGGCAACACTTGGCCATGTTTCAATGTCCAAGGATAGCTTGGCCATTATCTCTATCATCTATCCTCATCCCACAATCCTTTGATCACTTGATCATATCGATTAGTTTCTATCATCACCTACATCATCTTGATTGATTTAGCTTTGAGCTACACCCATCTTTAACATTAAACCTATCATTAGTCTTATCTTAGCCAATATCTCTCCCTTGCATGTGTCCTTGCTTGGGATACATCTAAAGCTTGTGGCCCTTTTATCCTATCATCATCTTATTACGGTTGATTCCCCCTTGGGATATGTCTACAACTGTGACACCCATTATCTCTATTCCCTATGCATGTGTCCTTATCAATGGCATCGTTATCAATTTGTAGCTCACTACTCAAGTCGATCCTCTTTTCCATCATCTATCTCATATTTATCATCGCATCCTTTCATCTATCCATCTCATCCCACCCATCATTTATTATTTTGAGTGGCCATCTGTCTCATTCTTTCTCGCATGTCCCCTCTAACGTCCACCATGACCTAATTTATTTTTAAACACAATTACTCCCTCCACTTCATTTTATTCGCAATGTCTTTTCAAAGAGGGGAAAAATGTATGCACTAAATCCTGCTCACTAGCATTAGTCTTAATCTCACCACTTAATTTTGTATTAACATTATCCCTTTTTCAATTAATTAATTAATTCCATGAAATACCTCACTTTCTTTCAAAATCTTAACCTACCCCACAATCCCACTTTCCACAAAATCTTCAATTTTTAATTCTTTAAAATCATAACCTACCCCACAACCCCATTTTCTACCTAAATGCTTAATTTATATATAATTTTCTCCTAAAAGAAAGACTATAGGCTTCCCACCTCTATAACCTTCTCCTCTTCAAATTTAAAATTTGAGAGGGAAAATATCCCTCTCAAATCGCTTCTATTCCCTTCCAAAGACCTCTTTAAAAATAGAGGCATGCCCCAAGAATTAAGAGACTTGGGCTCATGTTGTTCCCATAGCCTTCATAGCCATCTTGCATCCATTATAACCATCCATTGAACTATCCATCTTAGAGCCATTGAGCAAGCAATCCAAATGTCCAAAGCTAAATCTAGTTGATAATCCATTAGAACATCCTGGAGAGAATCTAAAGGAGGAGCGAAATGATGGTAAGACCATTCTAAAATTCTAATTGCTCTTTTAAATTCTCTCATATTAGGGTCTTTGTAGAGAATCAGATACATTTAATATTGTTTGCATTCAAATTTATTTTGCTTGAATTTTTATGGGGATTCATAGAATTTAAAACTTACATCCCTGTATGGATTAATAAAGCTTGCAGCTCTGTGTGATATGAAGAACTCATCTGTAGCACATAAACATTCTTCTCTTCACCCAAACAAATCCCTGCAAATGCTTATAGCTCTCTTGAATGGGCAATTAATTTTATCAACATGAGGAAATAAAACTCTCAAAAGATTTATAAAAATATCCTTGACTTAATAACTGTAATTTAAACAGGTGAAAAGGACTCGAGAATAAAATTAAACACGATCAATTCACTGAATTAAATAACATGTGTTCTTTAAGCAAAATAGACCTTTTTCTGTATGGACCGTCCATGCTTGAAATTCTCGCTAACATTCCTTTTCTGTAAAAAAATAAGCAACTTATCCATCTTTGTTGGCTTTCAATGACTCTCTATAAACTCTCTAATATAATAATCAAAATCTTCAATATATAAAAATTGTCATATAATTAATGTTGGCTAACAATTTTCCATTTCTACCTGAAATATGATTAAACTCCAAATAAACTACATGCATTTAATAAGGAATAAAATCCCATAAATAAAGATGAGTTCCAACACCAAACTTTATTTAAATAAAATGTTTAACAAAAACAACCCATAACCAATTTGCTCACCATTATCCACAAAGACCATGCATATTTTGTTTGGACAATGCATGTTTAATTTAATGCCAAACCTTAAATAATGAAAACGTCCCCCATAACTCTCCATGCCCCCCATCCACGTGAGAATAAAACATGAATTGCATAAAGGTCAAAAGATAAAGTTTTGTGTTTGGCGTGAAACATAAGACAACCCATGCATGTTAAGGGATTAAAGTATTAATACAAATACCATGGTAAAGTGGAATAAAAAGTGGGATGAAGGTTTTTTATAAATGAATACCCCGTATAAAATAAATCTTTAACTTTTCAAGTGGAAGTGGAGGATTTGGATTTTAATTATCCAATAGTTTAATAAAAGTTATAAATATGATATTTAAAAATTAGGATTTAATCAAATTTGGGTTAATTAAAATATATTTTATGGGTTTTTTTTTAAAAATCATAAAATAAGATATTGAAACTATTTTGGAAATGAGAAAATGGAAGCAGTATGAAATTAATTGGATATGTAGAAGGAATATCTTGGTGGTTTAATAGAATTATGTGGTAAAATTGGTAACATTGGATGTCGATTAATTATGGGATAATGTAGATAAATGGCTAGTTTGGTCCTACATCTACAACACAACACCCATTAACAACATAAAATAATTCTAATATAAAAAGTAATTTTATCAACTCTTTATATTTTTATCACGTGTCAATTTTCTATTACGACACTTGTCCTTTTTTCACATTTTTCCAGACCATAAAAAAATCCTCTGGATCACTCTAGTAAATGTTTAATAGTCTTGTGGCCTCGAGGATCTGAGAGCTCACCAGGTGGCAATGTCTTGAGAACCCGAGACCATGGGGACTCTGACAAAAGTCTAATCATCCTGTGGCCCCGAGGGCCTAAGAGGTCACCACATAGTGATGTCTCGAGAGTCCAGAATCATGAGGATGAGATCGATACAAGCAAATATCTTAAAGACTCAGTGATGATGCCATGTGACATCATCCCATGTGCCCAGACCATATACCCAATTTGACGAGGGACTGTCACATGGCACCCCAATGATTTTAGTATTCCCTTAAGCTTAATTTTGATAGGTGTTTGCTCGTCACTAAAACATAAACCCTAGGCCTTTAGGCCAATAAGGACATGCCACATGGCACTTTAGGGGATTAAATTTGGCAGTCATCCTGAACGTTAAAATTATTAAAGGCTTGGGGAGGATGCTAGTTGATTAAATGTAGCATTTCCATGGGTTAGGGCAGGGTTCATAATGACATTATTTCATTTTAAAATGATCATATTGAATTAATGATGGATCTATGTATGTTTTATACATATGGAAAGGCTTGGTGTTTGAATCAGAATCTAATTAATATGAATGTCTATGTCCTAATGGTAAAATATTTCATTTGTTTCTCTCATTGAATCAAAGTTGGTTATGATTTTTTAATTTATGATTCAGTCATTTTAATGCATTTGCCTTGTATTTTCTTATAAGGATTTATGCTTGACTATTTTGTTTGATCTTGTAGGGTTCATCTTTCAATCCGAGTCATTGATTTGGATGTGTGTCCTCATCAGGTAGTTTGAACCCTCAGCGAAAGCATAATGTAGAAAAGATAACCCTGAATTGGTGCAACATGAAGGATCATTTGTAAATCATGAATCACAAAGTAAAATGGGATTGTAAATGTTAAATGGGATGGTGGATCCCAAAGTAATCAACTGGTGATCAAAGAATAATGGCATAGTCTCTAATTACAAAGTATAGGCACACCTTCATAGCTGTTAGATAATCAGGACCCTCAATTGTATTTCCTTGATCAATAATGAATATTTGTAACTTCCCCATTTAGTGCGCTAAGTTAGTAACCAAGGAAGTGGCTAGCACCCTTGTGTATATATGGTCTTTCGAAAGCCTTTCCCAAGACTAGTTCATTGTGGACTGAAAACTACATTGTGAACCTAAACATTTTCTTTCTTATATTTTTTTACTACTTTCTAGGATAATCTCTCCCTTTAACCTATTTTAGTTTGGTTGTTTTATAATTATTTTATTACACTTGAATGACTGTAATCACCCAATATTAGTAATCAAAATTCATACCTTGATATTTGAAAGGTTGTTAAGAGTTTGAACCCATCTCTTGCACATGTATATGGTGGTCATGGTATTTTCCTCTTATCTAGTCAACTTCCCAAACTCTCACACCATCCTTGGGTTGAAGTTGTGTTAAGTATGACTCAACCAAGGATTGGTTTCAGTGCACCTGCTCAATTAAACATTGCAAAAACATCTTCGATATCAACAAGATTTTTATCTCTTTATCCCTTCTCTTTTGTATTTTTTTTATGAAGATAGGTTAATCTAGGTTGAAAATTATTTGAATATACATGTTAATCTTGGTTGCTTATTTATGTTTGTCATTGTTTAAGCATTGTTGAACATATACATGTGATAAATCGATTTGGAAATTAGTTATTTGCTTATCGTGTTTATTTTAAGACGCTGTGATTTCTCTTTGAGGCTAGTCCCTGCAAGTATTTTCTAGGGAACTTCCAACCTCTTTCTAAATGTCTTAGATAGATTTATTAAGAGAGACTCAATTTTTTAAAATGTCCCTTGAACAGAATGGTTACACATCAACCTATTGAGTCCATGTCAACATACCAATACTTAGTACATTTAGATCTTGGGGAAGCATTTTATTTGTGAGATTTTTTCCTTTCAGGAGAGGCAGAGTCTTAAAAAAACCCTACCTAATTATTGTTATGTCAAAAACACCCCGAACATTAGCCTCAATTGACAAACATGCAGTCAAAAGATATGCTAGATTAATTAAAATTTAAAACAAGAAATCAAATTAATTAATTAGCCCTGATTAAAATGTGATTAGTAAATATATCAAAATGGTTTCAAAATGCCAAATCTTTGATGAGCGTCCTGAACAATAGTATTTTATTAGCCTTTTCGAGATTAAAACCTGCAAACAAGTGTTAGACTAAAACTTATTATAATCATAATGATGTCACGTGTTAGAAAGGCAATGTTGCATGTCAAAAAGATAATGTCATGTTTACACAATCCAATGTCGCAATTATATAGATGCGAGATTACTTAGAAGGCAAGGTTAGATGTAAAATAGTTGGAACACCAAAACTGCAGACCAAAAAACCAATGTCTCATTTGAAGTAAACGAAGTCACAAAAATAGAGATGCAAAATTGAAATATATAACAATAAATTTTACCTAAACGAATTTGCATCTAGATTCAACAATGTCTCACTTATCCTTTACAATATTGTGGTTAAGCAACCACGAGTTCACACCGAAGACTAGATAGTGAAAACCTAGGCAGATAAAAAGTCATGGTTTGTAGGTCCAATTTCACATCTATTGAAATCAATGGTGCGGCTATGCAGGCATGAGTTCATTCAATTTCAAGAAAAACATAAGACTAGTGAAACCAATGCTAATATGTAAGAAAGTCTAGCAATTATAAACTAAATGAGAAACGTTTGATTATAAAAACAACTTAGCTAATGGTAGTTTAACAAAAAAAGGCTAAAAAATTACTCAAATATTTATGTTAAACCATATAATGTGAGATGATTATGTTTTTGATAATGTTGGTTATATATTCAACTACTAAGCACTAATTATTAATCCATTAAAACTGATAATCTAAAAGTTTCTAGCACTACTTAGAAAACCCAATAGTAGATTAGTAATTTTTTATTGTGGGTACGAATAGAACGTGTCATGGTCGATGTGAACAGCATCACATATATGCAATTTGATGTTGCAGTTAGGCAAATGTGAGTTTTCACCTACAAAAAAAGAACACAAAAATATAGACAAAGTCACAACAATAATTTAAAAAATTACATTAAAAAAGTCAAACTCGTAGTTTGCAAGACGCAATTTTGTACTGATCTAACAGTTAGCCTAGACCATGATTGTCAATATTGATTTTCAATGACAAAGTCACAATTGGTTTGTACAAAGTCACACATTTATATAACAAACTCACAAGTGCATAGAGTGAAGTCGCAGTTTCAACTTGAAGTGAAAATTATGAGATTTTGGGAGCTCGGGCCTCAAATTCTTCCTTAACCTTGTCCTACAAGCTCAATCTTACACACCAAAATCTCAAAAGGGTTGAGTTAAAGGAGGGCTCCCTCTATGTTCACCATTTATGTATTACGTAAAATTTAAAAATGATAATGTAAATACAAAATGATAATTCAAGTAAACTAAATCATTGAAAAATCAATCTAAATTCTAACTAAATACTCATGATTGGGTAAGGTAGGCAAATAGAGCATCAAAATAACAAATTAAACACATAATTATACCTCACTTATGTAGCTCAATCCACCTCCAAATGTAGTGATGTGCCCCAAATTGACAATTTGAATGCTTGATATAAGATGTTGGATTGCCTTGTGACTCAGAACTTGGACAACATGTTGGCTATGGATGATATGGATGCTTTAAGACAATAGATAAAATTTGGCATAATATCATAACTTTTGTCTCTCGTTCCAAAAATTGATAAGTTGGATTTTTCATGGAGGATGGCTTGTTTATATAGAAGAGAATGAGGAATTTTCAAGGAATATAAAATTCCTTGAGAATTCTAGAGAGAAATTCTCTAGAAAGTGTGGAGAATCCTAGATTCTCCTAGGAATTGTTAATGACAATTAGTTAGTGATTATCTGGGGATTAGAAAGTGATTTGTAGGATAAAGTGAGGTAGGTAGGATTGGAATTAAAAAATTTAAAATAATGGATGAATGAGAATTAGTGATAAGTGGGATTATTAATAGAAGGATTAATTGTCATGAGATGATATAAGGTTGATGTATGAAAAGAGAAATGTTACAAGGGGACTAGGATGATTAAACTATGGATGAATTATATGAAATTAGTGTGAATCAGAAACGAGTAAATTTAGATGTATACATTCACAAACGAGAGGTCAAATGGATAACTGAGTCAAAAGTTATGGCCTCTAGAATATAGCCACTACTGATGTAAAAACATCAATCTACATTTCACAAAAGCCATCAGATTAGCATAAATGTCATTCTCACGTAGACACCATTATCTAGCACACAAATGCCACTAAACAACACAAGATGCCATCATTTTAGTACAGATGCCACCAATCACAAACACCATTTAGATTAGTATAAATGTTACCAAATTAGCAAAAAAGTTATAAGGTAACACAAATGTTTTCAAAGACACAGATGCCATTACTTAGAGAAAAAATGCCATTCTTCATAAAAACATGATTTTAAATATAAAATTGATAAATTTGACTCAAATTGACCCTACTTGGACTCATGAAGATGACCAGCCAAGCTTAAAACACCTAGCAAGCAAAATGATCAAAATATTATGGGTAATGGTTCCACCGTGTGTGCCAAGAATGTGCACATGCAAATGTTATAGCATAAGCAAGTTAGAAACCCAAACAAACATGAAATTTCTACTAACAAGACAATGCTCTTTGGATTGAGAATGAAAGATTACAAATAAATTTGTTACCTTCACCTACCAATGAAAGCTCCTCTTTTATCATGTGGATTGTGCTCAGATTGTAGATTTCATGTGCTCTGTTGCTTAGTTGGAGATGCACAAACACTTTGACAACATATCCCCTTGGTTGATTGGTGATTGGCTTGATGAAGATGTTGATGCCTTGATTGGATTGATCTCAATGAGGCAGCCATATTAGGCTATGAAGCTTGTTGAAAGTAAGGGTGGATGGTTATATTTATGGTTTTTCAAATAAAAAATGGCCAGTCATATCCAATTCAAAATGGATGGCTAGATTTGAGTCAAAATCCTCATTGAATAAGAGTAGTTGGGAATTAAATGAGGGGGGTTGAGGATGTACGGCTTTGATTTGAAGAGGTATGGGAATGATTAGATTATGTCTCTTGACTTGGGATTTGAGGTGATGTGATGACTCGACTTATGATTTGGGTGATGTGATGATAGATGGGTAATCTAATTTATTTGGATTTTATTTATTTATTTATTTATTTATTTAAGATGTACATGGATTTTTTTATTAGGACTAACCAACTAAATAATGTGATTAATTAGTTGATTAATCCAGATTCTATTTGATAGGATTTAGATGGAATGTTGGTGAGATAGGATAAATTGATCAGGGGTGGTAGTATGATGTGGTTAGGTTAGGAATATGTTGACGATGGGATTAGGGTTGAAATGATAGTCAAATTAGGGTTAGTGATGAATATGGGTGATTAAAGTGTTGGGTCATTTATGATCTGTAGTTATGTTTAGTTTATTTATTTACTTATTTTGTTAAATAAAATAGTTGGTTCACGTGAATTAGTTGGATCTTGTAACCACCCATAAAATTTTTATAAGCTTTTACCTTCTTTGTTAATAACATCTTCGAATAATATATTATCAATTTTTTATATGAAAATCTTTGGTCACGATATACTTCCTCTCTTGTTCTTGGAGCCATCTGTGGTATCATAGCTTGGTTAGTCATGGAGGATTGAAGAATTATATGAATTTTTTTCACTTTCAAATGTTCTATTTATACAGCCTCCTACACAATTGTCGGTTCTATAAATCTATTTGTAGAGAATTTTACTAGTTAAATTTTATTCTACAACAATCATATATCTACTAAGCAAAATTGTATGACCTTTCTCAGCGTTTGTATGCCCTAAATTCATTTGTATGACCTCTACAAACACACATTTTGATGTGTATGGTATTTTTCATCTGTGCTTGTTGATTACATTCCTTGAAACCAACAAGTTATATGGCCCAATATTTCATTTAAATCCTTATTTTTTTTATCAAACCATAGTTTTAAAATCTAAGAGATTCCAACATATAATTTGCAGCAGTACAACGTTTGTATGGCTTGGGAACATTGCCAACCAAATTATGGTGCAAAAGTAATATGCATAGTTTATTTGATATAAAATTCTACTTTTTTAAAGTTTTCTATGTTTTTTAGACCCCACAAGGGAAGAAAGGTGTAGTTTGCTTTTATATGCAGGTGAAAACATTAGGTGAATTGTTTTTACGTGCAAATTTATTTATTTTTTATTTCTCCACAAAAAAATCAAGTTTAAATAGCATATCTTCCATTTTGGAATTGTAAATGCTTATAGAGAAATTGGTAAAGAATATTTTCTATGGTCATTGGCAAGCTGGTGATCAAGAGTGTAAAACCTCAAGGCATTCCTTTTGGTTGCATTTCTTTTTCCACACTCGTCATTGTAAACATTGTATTGTGACAATGTTTTTTGACTAGTTGCTATTTGATGTAAAGGTGATCATGTGACCAGTCAAACTATAAGTTTTTAGATATTTTGAACACAAAAAATGGTTAATTATATGATTTGAAACTTATTTCTATAAATTTTGTGATAAATCTATTCAAAGATATATAAAGGTGCATTTTCGATGGAAATTAACACCTTCAAAATGCATTTTTTTACAATGACACATCTTGCTTGTGTTGTCAGTGCACACCATCCTTTACAGGTCCATCAGAATCCTTGTGATTGATAAAGTGTAAGTGTCACACTAGAGGTTGGAGGCTGGAGGACTATTCCCCTTCCTTAGTTAGTTATTTGCTTAGAGTTTGGATTAAATGTTTGACTGATAATTTTGGTAGCAATAGTATGCTTATTTTAATTTTAGTTTTGACTTTCTATCCTTGATATTCATGACATGAAATAGATATAATTATTTGATTTTGTTTCTCATGTTGCATAACTTCTCATCTTTCACTTGATAGGGGGAAAAGATATAACATTGGTAGGTCTTTGATTAGTTTTTTATGACAGTAAGAATTGATAGGGGTTGCTAGTACCAGTAGTGTTGAGCAAAGGTCATTAGCATTTGTTAGACATCAAAGAGATGTGTCATACACGGTACATGGCAGTCACTTTGATGAGCTTATAGGTGGAGCCTTATGTGGATCAATGTAGTTGAGCATGTCTTGATCATGTTCTGCTATAGTACGGTACGATGATCACAGGGTTCACGAGAATTAGTTGAATCTCGTAACCACTTGTAAAAACTTTATAAGCTTTTATCTTCTTTTTAAATAACATCTCAAAATAATACGTTATCAATTTTTTGTGTTACAAGTTTTGTTCATGATGTAATTCCTCTCCCATTCTTGGAGCCGTCATGGAGACGATTAGGGATGTCAATAGCAAGGTGTCGAAAGTGTCAAAAGTGATGAAAATAAAGTGTCTACATGCTGAATAAAATTTAATTGGTTAATGGCAAACAGCATGCCCTGTGGAAGCTATTAGACAATCAAGAAAGTGCAAACAAGGCAAAGGGAGACTAGGGAATTCTACCAAGACCAAAACCTTAAGGGCATGCTACTCAGAGACAATAAAATCACATGTCCAAGGGGAAAAACAAGCAAAGAACTACGTACAAACCAAGGACCTTTTTTGTAGAATGGTAGAAGCATGTTGAGCATTACTAAAGTGAAATGAAAAGAAACCCTTGGTCATATTTTGGATTGTACCTAGCTTTTTAGCATACTTTTAGAGGGGATTCTCTCAATAGAAATACCCTATCAAAGTAAATTGTTCTAACCATCTATGGGTATTATCAAATTCAAGAGTAGGCAAGACAATATCATACTAAGATTCAATCATTATCTTATAGAAGATTTTTGGAATGAACTTCCAAGTCTTCTTAGCCAACCCTGCAATGCCCAACAACTTCACAATCCACAATGGCAGTTTCAACAACAAACTTCCTAGTCTTATTGGCCAAAGGCACCATCTCTAACAACTTCACAATCCACAATCGCATTTCAACAATTGTAATGTCTACGCAAGACGCCATTTTATAGGGTAAAGGCTTAGTGGCTAAAAACTAAATAATAAATGCAACAAATAATATTAAATCCCACATTTTATTTTAAAAAGTAGTTTGAAACCTTAGATAAGCGCAAAGTAAAACAATGTTAGCGAAAACCTAGTAGAGCTCATTCTCCCAAACATGTCTGGAGTATATGTTTAATTTCTTGATAGTTTTACTTCCATAGTAGTTCCGCAAAGAATAGTGTCATTCACAAACTACATATTTGTACATATATCACCTTATGTATCTCATGGATCATGTTTTATTTCTTACCTTTCTACTGGAGACAACTAAGGCCTATCACTATTATAAACAAATTGGAGAATGTCATATCACACAACGTTAGCATTCTTGAGTAAGAAAGTCATGATTGGACTCATTTATGTGTTATGTGCCTAGGGATATGATATTATAATGGATATGGATTGATGGAAAAGTTGATATATGTCACACATCCCTCTTAGTTAATTGTATGGGTCAAATATATTGGGTTAAATCAATAACTTATAGAATTAGTTATATTGGGTAACATATCGGCCTAAATTGAGATTAGGTGTGTACCAATGCATTATTAATAATGGAAGTCTATATAAAAGAGATAAATATCATTGTCAAGAATTTGGTATAAGTGTTGAGTCTTCTGTGTTATAGGATATTAGAGCTGTCTCCCTCTGAGTGAATTTGTGGAGTTATTACTTCTTGAAGAAACAATGTATGGTGTTGCCTTACTTTAAAGGTATTAATTCTTGAAGAAACATTGTATGGTGTTGCCTTACTTTAAGGGTATTATTCTATTTTTGAATATATTGCATATTGGGGAATCTTGGCCCACCAATATTTCGTGTTGTGTTGATCTACATCATATTTTGCATAATTCTACTTGATAAGATCCACATATATAATAATAAAATTATGTTGAATATGATATAGATCAATACAACGTGAGAGATTGGTGGAACAAGATGTCATAATATGCAATATATTAAAAAACATAATAATGCCCTTAAGGTAGTCCCACACCATACAATAATCATTTAGGAAAGAATAACTCCACAATTCCACTTCGAGGAGGACACCTCCAATATCCTATAACAAATAGAAGAGTAAACATTTATATGATATCCTTATAGCTCTTTCATATAGACCTCTATTACTAATAATATATGGGTACACACATAATCCCAATGTAGGCCGACACATTACCCAAGGTAACTAATTCTACAAGTTACTCAGTTAACCCAATATATTTATAATCTATACGACTAATTAAGAGAGGTGGGTGCCACATGTCAACATCTTCATTAACCCATATACATTATAACAACATATCCCTAGGTACATAACATGACATCTCTTATTGACATGTTTCGTCCCCTAAATATGAGAGGAAACCAAGGAATGAGTGTTCTTCAAATCATTGCACACTTGCCTCCATGCTCGATCATCCAACCACCCATATGTGATCTTGGTAGGTGATAGCTTGCCAACCATGTTTCCAATGCCATTTTGCTACTATGATTCCATTGAAGATCATAGTTTTACCTCCATCATGTCCATGCATAATGATTGCTCCTTTGATTCCATGTTTAATATTTCACTATGCTACTTTGATTCCATAAATGACCATAGTAGTTTTTTTTGGCTTCCATGCATAGCCATAGTGAGTGCTCCATTGATTCTGTGTAGCCAAAGTGATTGTTGTTATGACACTTCTTGACATGGCACCTTGATTTTTACCTCTCATGATGATGTAGGCGTCGATGTGCCTCAACTTTGGTATTATTTTCTAATATTTTGATATTATCAACCTTTTCTTCTATCTCTTCCACATTTTCATATGGTAGTGTCTTCGCCTCTTGAGTAGATAAAGTGTTATTCTCTGCTCATAGTGTTTCTTCATATTGTACTTCATCTTAATCTTTCTTACTCTCATTTTAATCATCTTCAACTTCATTTTCATGCTCTACCTTGACCTTTATTTGTTCTTCACAAAGTGTGATATCCTACAAAATGAGATTTTTTCTTTTTTGTACCAAAACTTCAAGGGTTGCTTCTATACATTAATATTAATTGTTTCCAAAGTCTTTAACCAATGATATCTAAGAGCAATATCCAAACCAATGATATCCAAAGCATAAAAATATGTATGCAAAACATATTTCTCCGTAGTGAGCTTCAAATCTTCAAAAATTTGAATCGTCTTACCATCTACTTGAGCCTCTTCGATATTCTTTGCTTGAACCTGCCACTGTTGGACCACCTCCATGTTCATGAAGTTATACTTGCTACTAGAGTTTATGAATAAAATGACCTCCTTTTAAACACATTTATGAAACAGATATATTGAAGCATCTCTTTGGAGCTAAATTGTTTGAAACCTTATCCTCCTCCTCTCCTCCATTGTCATAATCTTCCACCTCTCCTTCTACATCATTTGTAACCTCATCATCATCATCATCATCATCATCATCATCATCATCATCGTGTTCCTCTTCTTTTCCCCCTTCATCTACATTCTCTTCATCATTATCGTCATCTTTATTTTTTCTTCTTCCACATCATCCTCATTTTTCGCCTTCTCATACTTAACCACATTTTTTTTGTTCTCTAGCGTATCTCTTACCCATTTATTGTAATCCTCTTGATCCATAATTCAAAAAAAAAAAAAGGTTTTATGAAACATTAATATCCATTGGATCTCATTTTCTACCCTAAATCTAAGAATAAAAACATGCAAACAAGTATATCTGAATATCTCCTTTCAATTGCACAAAACGACCCCTAATTTGCTCATCTGAAATAAAAGACATGATTTTTTTAAGATGATCGTACAAAAAAAGGTCAAAATTCAAATTCGCAATGTCAGCGCAATATCACCATATCTCCCTTGATACTACTCAAAATCTTTAATATTTCCACTTTTCAAAAAACTCTAGAAGTCGTCTTTCTAGTCACTAAAAATCTATTTGAATCAATCACATGTGAAGAAAATGAACTTCCACAATAATGACATTTTGTAAGCTACTCACCTTCCTTTGAAACAAATCTTCGATTTTTTTTTTTTTCAATTTGTCCAAATCGTTACTCTTATACCATTTGGTAAGGTCTACACATAATAATCGAATTATGCAAAATATGATGCCCTAATATACAATATATTCAAAAAGTGAACAATACTCTTAAGATATGACCCTACCATACAATACTCTTTTGCAAAAGAATAACTCCCAATTTCTACTTGAGGGGGACACCTCCAATATCCTCTAACAAATAGAAGACTCAACACTTACATGATATCATTCACGATAATATGCATTTCCTTTATATAGACCTCTATTACTAATAATAAATAGGTACACACCTAATCCCAATGTACACCAACACATTAACCAATGTAACTAATTCCACGAGTGATTCATTTAACGTAATACATTTGACACATACGACGAACTAAAAGGATGTGTGCAATATGTTGACATTTCCATTAATCCATATACATCATAATATCATATTCTATGTACATAACATAATGACTAGAAACATGTGTATTAATGCAATTTTTTAGCCATCGGACTATATTTATGCTAATGGTAATCCTAAATCAAGCTCCAATAGTTTCTGACCAATGCCTTCATATATCTACTTTGATTACCAGCTCTTGCTCTTTTATTTGTTGCATTTAATGTGTGAGATTCTTGGAAAACTATTATGCTATCCATGATCTTCCTGTGTTCGAAACTTGGAAAAATCGTGTTTTGACTTCAGGGTACCAACTTGATGGCAAAGGGTAAATCTCATTTGCTTCAACTGTTGAATTTATCTCGTATGCTAGAACAATGATTTGGCTTCAAAGCTTTTACGACATTGGCTACCGCATTCTTGGGTATAAGCATTGGGTTAGCCATGTTTATGCATTCAAGCATTTTCTTTATTTTTTTCTGAATTCCTCCAGCACTCTGAGCATGTCATTTTATGATATCCTGGAATTTTTGAAATTATTGAATTGGGAATCATCCTTCACATACCATATTTGATAACAGGGTCTCTGCTATTTGGGCTCTCTGCATTGCTAACGTTCCAACAGCAAGAGCTGTGCAGTTGGCAATTTTGATCCTCAGATCTTCCCTATTCACATTCTCAACTCCATTCACAATTTGTTTAGTTGTGTTAAAAATATCAACGACTAACGGATGGGCCGAGGCCTTCAGCACCCCCAAAATCCTCCTTCAGAGATTGAAAAGCTCTTCTATCTTCCTTCTCCCCTGCCTTTCTCCCTCTCCAAAACAAAAATTTTGGGTCTCAAGCGTCTGGATTTTAACACCCTTCACCCTGACAGAGCCTCCAAGTTCCAGGAGCGTTTTTTCCTGGGTTGTTTTAGATTCCATTAGGTCACAGGTCCACCCCTGGAGAGAATTAACATCCTCCTCAGGGCACGAAGTTTCTCCTGGAACACTCTGACCGACAGCCCCTCATCTTCCACACTTTTCTCAGACAAGGTATTTTCAATCGAAAATGGGCATCCGACTTTAGCAAATTCACTAAGGCCTCTCACAACACTAAGAAGAGACTAGTAAGGAGAGGAAAGGAAGGAAAAACTATCATTTCTGGAAAAACTATCAGGCCTGTAAATTGTTAGGACCGTTGCTTGGTGCCCCCAAAATTTGCTCCATCTTCTCTCAAACCGCATTGACCTCCTTCACACCAGCCGTAGCTTCTTTACTCCGGACAGTAAGAAAACCCCTGTTCCTTCCCAGACTTAACCGTGATTTTATGGTTGGCTTCAAGCTTGCCACTTAGGCATTTGTTGGTCACTATGCTGATATACTTGACACTCTCATTGATAACAGTGGCCTTGGTGGTGCCATCATCCTCCAGCTCGGCCATCCCTTCCAATTTCAGCTCACCATCCCCGTGAACAGACTGCTTGCCAAGTTTTTCCAATCTACTAACCGCTTCAAGCCTTCAGGGGACCTTTTATCAGATATGGCCTTTTGGCCTTCCCATTTTTCCGTTCTCTTGTCAACAGTCGATCGGGACCGTTTGGTAGAGGAGGATCCCCTTACCATCTTCCACTTAACCACAGAATTACAGAGGGAAAAAATGTAAAATTGCCAAGAGAATAGCCAAAACTAGGTGGGTCATGACAAAGCATCTCTTAGATTCTTTGGCATCCAAGCCAAATGATGGTGTAAAGCGAGAGGGAATTATCCCTTCAAATCTCCTAGGAAAAATGAAGACATTAACAGCGGAAACAAAATAAGGTAAAGAATATAAAAGAGAGGCAGTTGCTAATCTATATAAAAAATGGAGGTACGGGAACGAAACATAATGTAACATCGTATCTTTAGTAAAAACAGAACCCAGAAAAGCAACTACTAGTTAGGTCAACTGAAGAAGAATGTCCAAGAAATGCAAAATACATGCATTAAAAAAATATAATAACGTAAGCACCAAATTTACAGCTAAAAATAAAATACAGATCATGATTGACAATGGTCTTTGAAAGAAATTATGTTAATGCCCGCAAACGACCAAAGTAGATCAATGCAACTCGTAAAGTACATTCAATTACAATAGAGAAGTTGCTAAGGTAAAAAGACCCTAGGTTATTGGAAGTAATTAAACAGTGAGCACTTAAGAAAGGTAAGTGTTACAGGGTGTAAATGTGTACTGGTAGCATGAACCTATGCAACTCTGTATGCATGGTAAGTGCAAGTATGACAAAATTCCTATGAAATGTAGTGACGCCTTGTATTTTAAGAGGCTCATTTGAAGATTTATTTAATTATTTGTCTTAAATCTCTATTATTCACTTCTCATACATGCTCTGCAGACCATAGCCCAATTATAGTCAAAGAAACAACCAAGATGTCCATGTTGAGGAGGAAGCCTAAACATATGAACGAGTTTACAACAGACTATGCTATAGCCAATATGTGTACTATAATGCTTTCATATATCAGATCTCCTCTGATGAATAAAACTTTTGCACCATTTATTACTAGGTCATTTCCATAATAATTATAACTGCGGGCACAAGTGTAAGTGCCAAAGACAAATGCCTTTTGAAGCCATTTACAAGGAACGAAGCCTCAAATCAACCGGGGACCTATCCTTTCAGTGGTGCCCATGTAATTAGGAAGTGTTAAGAGTACATAACATAAAAGAATTACAGCTTTGAATGGGTCCAAATTGCTATTTGACAAATTCATCAAGCATAACCCTTTGAAAGAACAGTAGGACCATTACTTGTCAGAAACAATGGCATGTCGTTCTGATGAATGAACTTAAGCTAGACATGACTATCGGACTCAACATGTCTCTTGCTCGTTATCACAACTTGACAGATCATGTAACTTATTAACAAGCAGACACAAATTTACGTTTTGTTTTGTCTGGAAATTTAATTTATACTTTTATGTATCCCACCTGAAAGCTTCTTCCGTGCTATTATTGTATCCAACTAGGATTTAGATGTAGTTTCCATTCTGCCATAGTACATCCCCCCAAACAAATACAATTTTCCAACTACAAGGTCTGATAGACTGATACTATACAATTCTCTCATTTTTAAGTTTGTAACAACTGTTCTAAATAGGGAAATCTTAATAGGGTTCAAGAAAAATCTAAACCCAATCTATAAAGAATGCATTTAATTCAAAATTTTGCCTGGACTATATTTTAAAATTTGCAGTGGAGTACCCAGCATTTTATTTCAGTAACTGTTATAGATAGAGGATCAACTTATGATCTTTATCTTGCAGGAACCCCGTACATTTGTTTTTATTTTATTTTTTACGTCTCTGCCAAAATGGCAAAAAAAATGTAAAGCACCTAGTATTTGCTTTGCTTGTTATTTTGCCAGAACAACAGACTCTTCCTTTACCATGGAACAGGCTCCAGTTTCTGTGATATCCAACAAAATTGTTAAATCGGATATCACAACAAGCATCATATATGCTTGTTACTAGTCATCCCATTCAACGTGTCTCTACACCTTATCTGAAAGTGATAAAGCTAACCATGTGGCTGGAGTAGCTGCGGCCAGTATCCTGGATTCTTCCCTTCTCTGCTACAAAACCACAATTTATTCACCAAGTGTCGTAACCCATGGAGCCAATAAAACTAAATTTGATCCATAGTGTGAAATGATAAAGTAATCTGATCTTCAAAGTAAGAACATGTTCTATTAGAATGATGAATGGTGAAATAATTATCACCACATTCCCGGGCAAGCAAGGAGTTCATTGGCGTCCAGAGGTCGATTATGCAGTCAAGATACTCTCCCCATAAGATAGTCAACCACCACAGATCTGGACGTTGGAAATGCAAAACCCAGGTACTCATCATTTTTTAGAGCAGCATGTTAAATCTCAGGAGATCAGTTAAAGGATACAAAGATGCGACTGGTGATGGAGCTCGAGTCAGACAAATAGGATACAAAGCAAGTTACAATTCTTGAATCATCCAAATATTATCTCAACATTAGCCCTCTGTACTCGTTGAGCCCCTATAGCTATCTGTGCTCCAAGATGCTTCATCCGAGCCACTGAATATAGATCCAGTTTCACTGTATGTGAAATCACTGTACCCCCTAGAAGTTGAATTTATTTCCCAGTCTGTTGTGGCTGAAAGAATGTTCTCATAATTGAGGCCATAAGCATCCAAATCATATATGTCACTAAGGCATGCTTCATTGGCATAATCATCCAAACTCCAAGCAATGTCAGAGTCAATTTCATCAATTGTAGTTGCTTTTAAGTTCAGTGAAGTGAATTGACTGGCATTCATGTTAAAACTTTCATTCTGTCTATCTGTCACAAATGATTGCCAAGAATCACATTTTTGGTGTTTTAAAGGCGCCACTGTGCAAGCTTGTGCAGTTCCATTCTCTAGATCATATGGTGGTCGTGGAGAAGACCTGAAAAAGTACCATGCCTAAGCAGTAAGCCTGTTTTCATTCTTTACCAATAATTAAGAAAAACTACCATTAAATTGTTTACAAAATACTGAGAATTCAATATTTGCAATCACCTCGAGTACAAAAGCATGTAAGCACCTTCTGCCATTACTGTATCAAGCTGCACAGGATGTACCTGTATATCAAAATAGGTAGTTAATTATCATTCTGGATAAATATTTAGGAATGAAACTACAGGGAATATGAATGAAAAGTTGTTTCCTTCCATTATAAAGTTTATATAAACGACAGATTGTAGTGAAAAATGGGAAAAATAGTATAATACTTTTCTCAGGCATGACAAGATATTACTTAGTATGGACAATGGGAAGGGGTATAAATAGCACAAACTGAATGCCTAGCAGTTAACTGAGTTATTTCCAATGTTTCACCTTTTACAAATAACATTTTCGCCACCTTTGAGAAAATAAAATTTGATACCTTTCTGCTTATGAACACAGTTTGCACAGAAGAAACAGTCTATAAATATGGCTAATAATTTGAGAGGGCAAACCTCAGTGTCATCCATCTTGTACCAGACGCCATGCAAATCCTTCACGTAACATACATAATGCCCAAAAAAAGAAGCATTCAGCATATCTAAATGCACTATTACAGCATAGAGCGTATATAATGGTGGTTCATCAGCAGTTCCACTCATATAGGGTGACATGTCTAGGAATTCTGGGAAAGTGACATGCTTGTTGAGTTTACCGAACTTTCCATTCTGCAACAGTAAAAACAAGAATGCCTGAAACTCTGAAAAACATACATAATATAAAAAGAAATTAATTATTTAAAGTTAAAACAGACTATAAAACTGTTACCTTAAACCTCTTCAGTGCAATAGTAAGAATGTTTGGAGCTTCATGCACAATCAAGCGCTTTTTAGCTTTCACATAGGATTTGCATCTGTGTATCATTTTATGACAGAGGAACTCCATGAGTATATATAAACACGAAGAAAATGACATGAGCTTTATTATGTGAGGTCAATGGGGTGCATTGAATTCAGATGTTCAGTTCAGTTATACTTCATCTGTGACAGATCAACAATTGCCTATTGGTTTTGAGAGTCAAGTCAGCCAGTTTCAGTGGATTGTTTTTGCATTGGTGCCAAAACCACTAGTATATCACAGGGACAGTTTGGATACAAAAACATCTCAAACTTCTGAAACCTTTTAGAGTTCAACTCTTGAAGACTATGCTAAGCCTTAAGGTAGAAGATGATTTTGCAAGCCAGTTATCTATGTTGTTCAGCTTATGAAACTTGCATCGTGTTCATGCCTTTTTTTCATACTCCCTACTCTCTTCCTTACCCTACTTTCATGCTGGATTCCCCACTGGATGGAGATGTCAGAAAATGGCATGCAAGGGAGATGCAGGAATAGGATGCACAAGGAGGAACAGGTAAATTCCAAACACCAAACCCTAAGAACACTCAAGGAACTTAGAAAATTAAGTCTTTAACACAAAAAATAAGCCATACTAATACGGTGATTTGAATTGAAACAAAGTTTATATTTTTGAGGGGTAAACATGCTCGGCTTATGAGCTCACAGATCTGTTCCCTCTAGCCAAATGATGAGATTTGCAGTTCATTTTTACTAAGAAAATCAACTAACCTGTTGCATTTGTACTTGTTTTCTCCATCCAGTAACTCAGGTGCTGTGAATTGCGCAAGTGCATCTTCTAAAGATTCAATGTTACCATGTATCTCTACGGTAAGATCTAACATATTCTCAAAACAGTCTGACTCATAGAGGCACCTCATGCACTGAACCTGCAAATTGAAATAAACATTATAGGCATAATTTGCACAAATAACAATGTTGGATGCATTCATTTAATTTTCACCTTCATAGGAAACATAATTCTGAAAAAGGCAGAGCAATTTCATTGCAACTTGAATCTTTTTAATTTCCTGGAGATAGAATAGAACCTTGGATTGAAGACAGCCACCAAATAATTGTTGAATGAAAGATGTCTTCTGGATACTTGGATTTACTGCCTTTTCTCCACCAGCTTCATCGAGGCATATTGATTGCATGGCTTCAATGGAAAGCCTAGGGAAAATAACTTAATCAATTGGAAAAAAATTCAAAGAAGCCACTCACTAGTCAAACAAACTTTTAACCCAGGCGACAGTGGTACCACATTTTGTTCGAAATAATTTGAATGGAGTATCGACCTAACTAGAATAGTGGTGTTGATTTAATTTTTCTGAGAAAAAGATTTTGTTCCATGAATATGTATGTGCATGTAGCATCATCCTGTGTAAGCTCCTTCAAATATTAAAAACCCATAGCTAATCCCTATAATATACAATTCAATTCACCTGAGGAGTTCATGAGCATCCTCTTGTCTCCCGTATCCAAGGTGAGTCCTCATCCTCTGTATTCGTGATAGTATTTTGGTAGGCGATACAGGACTTTTACTTTGCCTTGCCGTTAAAATAAGGTGCTCAAGATCACACATTAAACACCAATTTTTCCTCTTACCTGAATTCAAATATTAAAAAAAAAGTTGTTTTTCAAGTCTGTTAGCCCGACTAAAATTGCAAACTAGATTTTAAATTTAAATTGCAATGATAAGGCAATAGCATATAAGTAACATACAGTATCCAGCATGATCTCCTTGAAGTAAATATGCAGCAAGGGGCCTTGTAAATGTCAAGCATTGTAAAACTACATTGGCATAACAGCTGCATAAGACCAACAAAATACATCAAATTGAAATAAATAACAACCAACAAACTATTCCGTTAGAAAACACGATTCATTTGTATGCATTTTAAAATTACATAGAACAAATTTATACCTGATTAAGAAATGAAATAAAACTAAATCCAAAAACATAGAAATCAAAGCTTCTACCATCTAGTTAACATATCTCCTCCAAACCAAGACATGTAAGCTGTATCCAAGGTATTGCATAGCTACAATGTTATTGGTACACTTCAATAGCAATGAGATGGCATTGCCATATGTTCGTGTTTTTCAATTACTTGGGTTTAACACTGGAAAAACATGGGAAAATATTGGCAACATAAAACATGAGATAATGTGTAAAAAATAGCTAGCAAAATAAAAAAACATCTTTTTTCTTCTTTTTTTCAGTTCTCTCATGTTTTTCAACTACTCGTGTTTAATTTGCATTTTTTGAATTGTGTGCAGGTTTAACCGAGCACTTCATGGATTTGAATGGTGAGCCAAGCAGTGTATCTAAAATACAAGGTTTACGAACTGGGTGAGAATAAATTAGGTTAAAAACGCATGTTATAAAGCTTTTTGCTCTATACAACTTCCCGGTAATGCAATAACATCACGGAAACAGATAAAAATATAAAGTCAAAATATCTATTGCAAAATGACATTCCATTGAAAAACCAAAAAGACCAATTAGACCAATTATGTCTACTTTCAAATAGATGCCAAATGACCTTGTGTTTTGCACATTGCCAGATAGATGCCAGGTTGAAAGGATACCTTGTTATTAGTAACTTGTTAGCTGCCTGATAATCATTGGGTTTAAAGGAAATTTAGTGGTCTGTTAACTACCTTTAATTCATTTGAATAATAATTTTCTCTCATACGGAAACCTTCATGAAATATAATTCAAATAATACCATAAAAACAAGATGTCTCCATAGCATGGAATGGTACCCAAAATGTGGAAAGAATACCCCTTGAGTTCCACTCTAATTGTGGCCAGAGGCTGGACTATGGAAAATTGTTAATTATTATTAGGCACTAAATTTTTTAATATGTTGCAAAAAATGTTTAGATTATAAATGCATAAGCATGAGGATGCGATCCCCATGGCCCACAATATGTGTAGTATTGCCATCCCTTGAACTAATATCGTCAGCTGTGTCTTTCTATGATTGCATATTATTTGTGATGTCAATAAATCTACCTGTGCATTTATAGGATTTGTATTATATATAATGTTGAAACTTGATTTAATGATCTTGAGCTTTGTTCTACAATTGACATGTTATATTCTTGAGATGATATCAGCAAAGATGCTCCACACAGTAAAATATATAGCCCAAAATTGAAACAAGGTATAATGCTTTGCTATAACACACATTTCAGTGCTATCTTCAGTGAATTTAAGCACCTAAATGTCTCTAGTGTCTACAAACATTAAGGAAATTAAACAATATGCTGCAACAGGAGTACGTGAAATATGTAACATCCATGCAGCATAGTCGATCAGTATAAGAAACATGTTAACACTAATAGAACATTAAATAGTTACCACAAGTAAATAAAAATTACCTGTTTCCACAGTTAACCAGACCACAAGGATACAGTTCCAGCGTATTGCAGTTAAAAAGTTCGACAAAGTATTCATATGGAAATAATATCTGGCATGAATCATATACCCACATTAGACTAACAATCGCCATAAAGTGCAGGTGCAGGACATCAGAAAACTAACCGAAGTAAAACTTTAGCTATAAATGACTACATTTAGAGATAAAAGGCAAATTCGCCAAATTCAATATTTTATTTGAAGCGAATTAATTAACAAATGCACTGAAAGCATGCTAACTTTACCTGGCTTGGTTTTGCTATGACATCTTCTGCCCTGGAATGTGTTTGTTTTGATGTCTTGGGCAATTTTGCCCGTCCTAGAACTTTCTTTACAGACCTTTTAAAGCCGGTGCTGATGTTTTGCGAAGAACCCACTGTTGGGGATGTAGAGGATGATACTGCATAGTTGCAGACGTTCAAATGACTTGAACTGGTGGGCAAAAGAGTCTTTGCTTTCTGTCGAGAAAAATATTGAATAGCAGTTCCAATGGATCGCCTGAATGTAACCTTTGACAATGAATTCCGTGAACTTTGAAGTTCATGCTGCGACAAAGAACTACTTTGTTCAGTTGCCATGGAACTTGTGACATTTGATGAACAAGAAGTGTTGTCACCAAACACCCATGATCTCTCATCACCGTTTTCCAATACAGAACTAGAAATTCCAGAATCAGGACTGTCATCTGCAAAACTCATCCAGCATGGTTCATCCAGCTCAGGCCTTTTAACTGAATTTTTGTTGGAAGCATTTGTTACATGACTATTGTTACTTAGAGAATCATGAAAAGGACTCTCTAAGGTTAAGGGATTGCATTCAAAGCTACTGGAATTCAGAAAATTGTTGCTCCGGCTCTTGTGGATATGACAATCAAGCATATGACTCTCAGAGTTTGAACTATAATGTGCCATATTCTCGCAGCTATGGAGGTCATGCACAGAACTTATGGAAGTAGTCATGCAATCTGTAGGTCTATCAGAAACCGTGGAAAAGGACACATCCTCTAAAGATATTTTGGAGCCAGGGGTATTCAAAACAGAGTTTACAGAATCGAAGGTAGTGGTAATGTGATCCTTGGCACTTGCTGCACTGGCACTGAGAATATTGGATGTATGAAATCTAGACTTGGCTGGGACTTCATCTGCAGATATCTCAGAGGTGTGCATGATAGGCATGGAAAAATAACTTGTATGTGCTCTTGGGAGAGCATCTTGTGGATCATCATTGTTTGTATGGATAGCCTTGGGAACAGAAAGCACTGCATTATTACATGCAGCTTCATGATCTATATATAATGTAGAAACTTCCGGAAACTTTGATATAGAAATTGCAGGTGTTTCGGAAACATAAGGATCTAAATTTTGAACAGGAGAAGAAGAGACCTTGTGTCCCTGTAAATTACACTCAGGAGACCCTACTTCCTTAGACTCCAACAATGAACTGGCTAAATCAATTTCATTTTTTTGAGTAGAAATAAATGAAAATGAAGAAGTACATATATCCAGTTGCTGGCATTCTTCTTTATGGCCTTTCCTCCAGTGCATTATCTGGCACTTTCCCGAGCTGTAAACAAGACAGAAGCATAAAAAAGTAAAGAAATAATAATTAACAGTGATTCGCTTGCACGTTTATTGCAATTCAACTTATAGCCTACTCAAGCATTCTCATTAAGTACTTCACATCTCCATAAATTACGATAGTAAAAATATCACAACTGATTTGAAATCAAAATGAAAAGAAATTAAGGTAATAGAACTCAAGAATTCCGAAGCAACATGTTTAATTATCTCAGCATGCCACAACAATTCAAAACCATAGAAACTAGAGTGTGGTGATCTAATCAAGTAAAAACCAAAGGTCCAAAACTTGGCATAACAATCTCTCTCAGTAAAAGAACGACTCTAATTAAGAACGCATTGTCATGAAGCACCTACCATAAAATGTTGGGGCATTTAGACCCATGAAAAGCTTTTAAAAATTCTGTTGTTTTTATTGATAGTCTTTGTTCCTATAAACCTTCAGAGGATCAGAGCAGTGGCCGGTAATGTAATTGTTAACTATATTTATGGATGAAAGTACATTCACATGTGCCAAAGTCCATAAGATTAATTGCAAAGCTAATGATCTTCATAAGGTAAGTTGAATCCCTGTCAGCTTTGAACTGAATTTTCCCATTCCTGCTCTGTTGCAACCATGTCGGTCTCTTACTTAACTACATTCCAGAATTTAAATCACATGACAAGAATTTGCCATTTTTTAAGTTACATGCTGCTTAAGAAAGAAACAAATATCAAAATATCTCATTTTGCAATAGCCATATTTTGAAAGATAAGATCCACCAACAAACTAGAGAGGGAAAAAAATCATACCAATGTCCACAAATGACTAAAGGAGGTCAAAGGGACTTGAAAGTAGAACAAGTTACAATAGCAAGTAGGAACTAAAAGAAACTCCAACAACTTTAAAAGTAACTAATGCATATCAGATCCTAACTAGAGGGATTTACCCCAAAAAGGGGTAAACCCTAGACAGTCGGAAGAGATAATTTTATATCATAAACACGATGCTTCCAAGACAAGGGAACGATGGAGACCAAGGCTTGGCTCTAAATGTACTAGAGTACATAGCAAAGGAAACACCATCACCCTCATCAATCACTATGAAAGCGCCAATGTAAGATCTGATACTAGATATTTGAGAATGGCCTCAAATAGGAGGTTCTGACTTCTGATTGAATGATCCTAGAAGTAGGGTACTCCCAAAAGCTCTCCTAACATCCATGAATGATGATCTTCATACTCATAGAAAGAAAAAAAAATTATAATAATACCTACAAATGACCAAAGTAGGTCAGTGGCACTCAGAAGTATAACCAGTTACAATAGAGAAGAACTAGGGTAAGTGGACCCTAGCATATGAAAGTTAGTACCCACAAAAACACAAAATCAAAAACAAAGAAACAAAGGAAGAGAGGTAAACTGAAAGTCGTTAAAACCCGAAACCATAACATCTAAGTATAGATATTCAAGTGAGGGAAGGACCCTTCAATGAATCAATGAAGCACGGAGCCTAGGAAGATCAAAACATGTGACCACGAATGAAAAACAATGTTGTTACATGCCTGAAATAAAGCTTGGGCCAGATGAACCAAAAACATAATTGTCAACCATTGTGAATGGATCCCAGCTGGATGATCCTAGAAGGAAGCAAAGTCCTCCCCGTTGATCCTGTACTAACTCACAAGGCTGACGTGAAGCGCATTTGTCCCTGTAGCGCAGTAGTTGACCCTCGATACTAGAGAGTATTCGACTCTCTTAGCCTGATGTGAGAATAAGAGAACTGGGGTACCCTATGGACATTTGCCAAGGCTGTCATCTTCCTAATCTACCACCATTTGTGTGGATAGGCTGTCATCTTACTAATCTACCACCATTTGTGTGGATAGTTCCAGTAATCAAGGCCCTTAACATCTCCAATCGCTGGAATAGGCTGAAAAGAGGATGAAATCAGTCTAGTAATCTTGGAAGCCCTTGTAAAGCCCAATGTCTAAAAGTGGCAACTAACCAAAGTTAAAAATCCAAGCACCTCACATTGAGAGCTAACAAAAAAAAGTAGCAAGGAATCCACTCAAGGTTTTGTACAAACAATGGTATCTCCCCTAGATCTCATAGTATAGAGGACACCTAAAAATAAAACCCCCCTCTATGTCCACTTCCTAGAGAGAGCAAAGACAAATCCTTTCACCTTCTTGTTGTGGTTTGTCTTGACTTGTAACTAATGAGAACATATCTTCAACATGCCAAGGGGAATTGTGAGGCCATGTTACCAATGATTGTGAAGATAATCGAAATGGAGGATGGTGCTATCAACAATTTGCAAGAAATGATCATCATAGAAAGCCATCTTGGGACTAAGAATCTGCAGGATAGAGATCCAAGTGACTCAAACATATTGTGGATTATAGGATATATGTCCTCTCCAACAGCCCTGTTAATTACTCCTTTGTAGGAAGAAGGTAAGGAGGAGCATCTTAGGAATATCTAAAGGGAGGAAGATGGTCGATGGTGATGCTAATGGACCGAAGAGGTGAACTGGTCTTAGAATATCAACATCACCATCATCCATGGGGGGCCAAGGCAACCCACTCTGAAGAACAAAGGGTTAAATATGAATACCTCTCTCAACCTGAAGCAAAATCATTGAGAGACCTCAGCCCATGAAGATAGAAAATTAGCCTAAAGACATTCTCAAGATAAAGAAGTTGGGCAGAAAATTCAGCTTGAACAATGTGCCAAGGAACTGTTTGTTTCCAATATATCATACATTGAAGAGTGATAATTTATACTCTCCCAACATGTGCCTAGACAACAAATGCCAAACATGGGCCCCAACCCATAACCCATAAAGAAAAATGGGCTTGATTATCATGTTGAAAATATACATCTTTGAAGGGATATCCCAAAAATGTTACTGAAAGCAGAGACACTCAAAAACAGAAAGGGAGGCAGCATAACCCTTACAAAGCCACGACTGAGAAGCAGGCTTTAGATTGAGAGATTCCTATAAACTAAACCCCCAAGCAGGTATAAGCTGATGCAGTCTCCACAAATTCCCTTATCTAGAAAATCTAGAGAAATGAAGCTAAGAAGAGAGATGATTATATTGGAACATAAAAGAAGCTCAAAAGTAAGAATCTAAAAAGACGGTACTCAGCCTATTTTAGCATAGAAATTCTAGATGATTATCTGAAAAGGTTTCTATGCCAAGGATACTCATACTGTTGTGAAGATGCTCACTACAAATCATTTTTTTATCATAGGAGTATGTGCAATACTATCTATCATATACAAGGTGTTATGCGATGCAAGGATATATACAACATAGTGTCTCTGTTAGCAATTAAAACAGTTGAACATAGGATGGGCAACTTCTTTTATCCACCAGTCAGACCTTTCAGAATATTATTTGTTAGTTTAATTCTTCTAAAAGATGGAATGTTTTATTGACATCTTCACTAGAGAAAGCAATTTTCAAAGGGGAAGCATTTGACATTGGAATAGGGACAAATAAAGGAATATTTTGAAGACACGTCTCTATCCTATAGCATACGTGGAAAGAACAACTAATGTAATGGAAATATTTTAGACAAAGACAAGACATGATGTCAGCCCAATACTAGTCTGGGCATGCTTGCACAGCATCACTCAAAGTGTTGAATGTGTAATCAAAGGGGAATTTTCGATGCCCAAGGTGAGAAGGTTTCTTGTACAATCATTAACCCTTGGTGTTGAAATCACAAATGGTCCTCCAGGGCTCAACCACCAGAAGAGCACTCAATGTTTAAGTTGAGAGAGAGGAAGTTGAGGACTTCCCTCCATTGTATTGGAAAGGACGCCAAGGACATCTATGTGCTCAACCTTTAGATTGAGGAACTTTAAGTAATCAGTGTACTTCAAGAGAACGTAAGCACCCCTCAAGTGATAGGGAGAGGAAGCCAAGGACTTCCATCAACTGTAAAGGGAGTTGAGGCCACGAGCATCTATGCACACAACCTTTAGGTAAAGGGGCTTTAGGCACACAACCAACTTTAGGAGCACATAAGTGCTCCTTGATCCTAAGTAAGGCCTTCAAGTCGAGAACTTCCCTCAGCCATGAGGGAGAGGGCCTTTAAACACCCGAATAACTTCAAGAGAATGCTTGGTACCCAAAAATTATCAATCTGTGATATACAAAGAGTTCAATGATATTCTAAGATGATCCTTTTTTGAGTTGTCATTTTCCCATTTTGGGGTAACCTTCGACTTAGATGCCACACGACCGAAGGGTCTCTCTTTTGTCAAAATCACCGAAGACTTGCACCCAACCTCATCTACTGGGTGCACCGCACACAGCAAATTGGATGAGGTATTTTATCCGATTTCAACACTTTATCATGTCTCTTGGGATTTTCATCCGACTCCACTTTGGAAACCTGGTGCTTTTACAACTTGAGCACGTCCTAATCATCAAGGAAATGATCTTCTTGAATCTTGTACTCTATTTTTTTGGTGAATGCTAGGCCTCTCATATCTCGTATGCTAAAAGCTCATGGATCCGATATTTTTTATTGAACAAGATTTCTCTATACAAAACTGTGTGAAGCACTAATGTCATAGCACTAATTATGTGCCATTAGTTTTCTGGATTAACAAATGAAAGGAATGTTCCATCTCCTGTGAAATGTGAATATGTAGTAGCATTCAAAATATTATCAATGGCATGCATACAAAACATCCCAAACAATTGGTTGGGCATATAATATATAATGGATGGAATGCACTGCAATTATATAAAACTGAAGTTAGTAACAAGAAAAATAATATGGTTTGTAGTCTATTCTCTTGGATTTCATACTTAATCCTGATGTAACGATAAATTGTCATTTCGAGTAATGCAAAGGTAACAAAGTAAAATAATGACTCAAAGAATGTAGTCAATTTTTCCATATACGGACTTCTATATATATTAATTTCTGCTTCAACATCAATCAGACAAAATATTATCATCATTTATGATTAAAAAAATGATATCAAAATATCATCTTCTCAAAGTCTAGTGTTGAGTTTAGCTGCCTTTCTTGTGAGAAGTCAGCAAAAAGCTAACCATTCCCAAGTCGTTCGCAGATCAACTCAAAAGAATGTTTGGCTCAATGTTGCAGTGTCGGACTTGCGTCAGAGTTCGGACTGTGAAGAATTCTTGTGAAAAAGTTTTACTTGCAGGATAGTTTCAGCATGAGACTCAGAATTTACATTTGAGAGGATAGTTTTGTAGTTTGTTTTATAACTTCATTGTATTGGAGAAATGTGTTGCAAATACCGAGTTGGTAATATCTGATCAATACAATGACACAATATCTAGCCTTTGATTATACAAGGGGTTTCTTGGTGTAATGAATGGTTATAGAACAGTTTCTTTATGCAACTAATATATAAAGGGAAATCGATAGCTTGCATGGTTTTGGGAACTTTGAGGAGGCTGAGGTGACCCTTGTGGGAGTTTATGCATTATACCTTGGGATATTTTTCATTGATAAAAATGTCTCGAGATTCCCTCAAATTCATGCTGCCCATTTTTAATATTTTGTCTTTGCTAAGCATTAATATTGCCTCATTTTTTATGCAAATTTATTGTGCAGAATTTTTGTCTGCTAGGATTTTGACAGTAAATGTGACAATTTAATTCTCATCGAGAATGCTGATAATAAAGTAATATAATAAGTTTTAGATTAAAGCTTTTAAGTTTTGGAAATACCGTGTACCTGTTTTTTGCTCGATGTTTCAAATCAACAACCGTGAACCATCAACAAGAAAAAAAGACTTAAAAAATATCTTTTAATGGACTGTGAAAGCATAAAATCTCTAATATAATAAGTTGCATTGTTGTCATATTCTGAAACAATGTATTAGGTTGCAACTTGTGATAAGTCATGTTATTATATATCTTAGGATGCTGGAAAGAAGTGAATCTCAATGAACAATGCTAATCATCTTTGCAAAGACTCCTTGGGATATTTTTCATTGATAAAAATGTCTCGAGATTCACTCAAATTCATGCTGCCCATTTTTAATATTTTGTCTTTCCTAAGCATTAATATTGCCTCATTTTTTATGCGAATTTATTGTGCAGAATTTTTGTCTGCTAGGATTTTAACAGTAAATGTGACAATCTAATTCTCATCGAGAATGATGATAATAAAGTAATATAATAAGTTTTAGATTAAAGCTTTTAAGTTTTGGAAATATCATGTGCCTGTTTTTTTGCTCGATGTTTCAGATCAACAACCATGATCCATCAACAAGAGAAAAAGACTTAAAAATATCTTTTTATGAACTGTGAAAGCATAAAATCTCTAATATAATAAGTTGCATTGTTGTCATATTCTGAAACAATGTATTAGGTTGCAGCATGTGATAAGTCATGTTATTATATATCTTAGGATGCTGGAAAGAAGTGAATCTCAATGAACAATGCTAATCATCTTTGCGAAGACTATTCTATAATCTATAAAATAGCATGATAATATAATATCATGTTTTGCATCTATAATATTGCGCCATGAATGATCATTGTTGTATGTGAATGGAAAGAGCACCAACATGATTATCCGTCTTTGCTATTACATTCTAACTGTTTCAATAAATTAGATGATAAATAATCACCCTTCTAAGCTATCCTCTGGTGAGAAGCAGGGGGTTTTCCCATTGTTATATATCAGCACCTTGGTTGAACTAAGTAGACCACAATACACTATTGGCTGAAAATTGAACTTCATTTTCGTAAACAAGGTTTGGATAGTGATTTCCCAGCCAAATTTTTTTTTACCAGAATCAACTTTACTTCCATATACTTAAGCCTATCATAATCTTCACATGCCTCTTAACGAGGTTCAGATTCATTTCCAATTGTTATTAGTGTTATTCACGATAATTCCATCAGATGTAAGCTTCCTAAAAAACTCATCTCTCACTCTCATTGGATGCACACCATCTACCAAATAACCAAACACAAAACTACACTCCCATCTGGAACATCATTCCATAATTGAGTACAATATGTTAGATGGCATTAAATTGATCTAAAGCTAGGTTTGGTCTAGTGATTAACATGCACGTTGTCATGTCTTCTTTTTCAAATAAAGAAAAGAATAATTTAATAATAATGTTTTAAGTTGTTCTCCAACGACACTTTATGATAATAACTTAAAAAGGCCATTTAAGTCATTATTATTAATTGAGTGGGGCCGAAAATTAGATTAATTAAAAGGCCAAATAAAAAAAGTAATTATTATCACCCCGCCTTCTGAAACTTTTCGTGCCATATTCCTACATAAAAAAGAGGATCACCTTGAAGAAGTAGAGCCTCAACCACTCCATACAAGAAATGAGTTTATAGTATATCATACAAAATATGAAGGACTTAGCCTTGCAATGCAACAAGCTCTCACTTTCAGAGAGTTCTGTGATCTGAAAATAAAAAACAGTAACAAAAGATGTAGGAAAACCCAGCCAAAACGGCCACGGAAAGATATACAACAGCAGTTGGGTAAAATTGCCCTTCCTATTTACGATGGTTCAAACAAATGTTCATATAGATCTTTGTTAGGTTGTGGAGCTAAAAGCTTCAACTATGCAGACATGGAGGACGTTGCTAAGTTCCAGGGATACCGACGTCGGGAGTGTAACCGACGTCGGTCATCTACAGTGCAGAAGGGCAACCGGCATCGGCAGGAGGTCGGCCGACGTCGGTCAACTCCAGGCAGACAGGGACCGACGTCGATCGCCTATGCGGTTCCAAAACTGTTTGTTGCACGAACAGTTAGTTCGTTGAACCGATTGTTTGCATGTAAAAGGCTATTTTTGGTCTTGAGTTGCGAGTCTAATTATTGTAAATTAGAAGTCTAAGTTATTGTTTAGTGTGGGATCTATTTATAGACCCATTGGCATGTATTGTAAAGTGTGCTAGATAGCCAGTGTGCTAGTTAGAGTTGAGTAAGTGTAGCTCCTTCTGGTTCCACAGATGAGCAAATAGAGGAAGGCAAGAAAGATCCTTCCAATTGTAAGAACAGGGTGATCTGCAGGTTGTTGCAAGATCAAGGAGAAGTTCTACATGTGTAAGTAAGATCATTTGAGTTGCAGGTTGTTGCAAGCTTATGGGAAATCTACTTGAAGTACTTTGAGTACTTGTGTACTGGCAGGGTTATTACTAACTGGTTGGAGGTGAACACCAATTCTGTGTTTGAGTTGTGTGTTGAGACCGTTTTTGGTAGGAGAGTGAACTCTTGAGAAGAATTACTGTACACTTGGTGTGGAAAACCTGAAAAGTGTGGAAGAGTGTGGCGTCTCTTCATTGTATTCTTTTCTAGATGAGTATTAATACAGTTTGTGTTGTCTCTAATATTTTGTGTCATTTGTGAATTTTAGTTACTTATTGCTTCTGGTTAATTCCGCATGTTTAATTGCTAATACAAGGTAATCATATTGTGCTCTTATTGAGGAGCAAGATCCTAACAAGTAAAATCAGAGCTGTTTGTTGTTCTTGATTCCCCATCAACTGGTATCAGAGCTTTTGGTTGGGTTACTAACAGGTGTTTCAGATCTGGTTAGTGTGTGTTGATTACTCACAGGGGTTTCTGTTTGAGTGGGAGTATAGCAATGGCAGAAGAAAGTAAGCTATGAATGGAGAAGTTTAATGGCAAGAACTATCAATTATGGAGGACGCAGATTGAAGATTATCTGTATCAAAAAAAATTTGTACTTACCGTTGGGTGGGGTTGCATGCAAGCCCACAGATATGAAGGTTGAAGAATGGGAGGTTCTTGATCGGAAAGCTCTGGGATCTATAAGGTTGAGCCTTGCATCGTCTGTGATTTCCAACTTATCACAGGCTAAGACAACGGTAGAGTTGATGGAATCTTTGGCAAATTTATATGAAAAACCCTCAGCTTCGAATAAGGTATTTCTTATGAAGCAATTATTTAATTTGCAAATGTTGGAAAGTGGATCTGTTCATAGTCATCTTAGTGATTTCCATGGTTTAGTAAACCAGTTAAATTCAGTCAATATTGTTTTTGATGATGAAATTAAGGCTCTCTTAATCTTATGCTCATTACCTGAAAGTTGGGAGAGTTTGGTAATGGCATTTAGTAATACTGCGTCTGCTTCAAAAATCTTAAAAGTGGATGATGTTGTGAGTGTAATCTTGAATGAAAAAATTCACAGAAAAAGCACAGGTGAATCATCAGGAAATGCTTTGAGTGTGGAAAGCAGAGGAAGGCAAAGAGAGAAGATCGAGCATGGGAGATTAAGGTCCAAAATAGGCAGGAGATCCAAGTCCAAGTATGGTAGAATAACCTGCTGAAAATGTGGAAAGCAAGGGCACTTAAAAAGAGATTGCAGGTCGGATGAAAATTAGCATGAAAGACATGAAGAAGCAGATGTTGCAGATTATGTTGCATAGGATGCTCTGGTAAGTTCCTTAGATAAAGTAGAATCTTGGGTTTTAGATTCTGGTGCCTCTTTTCATGCATCCCCAAATAGGAAATTTTTTCATGAGTATGTCCAGGGAGACTTTGGAGAAATTTATTTAGGGGATGGTAAGCCTTGTCAAATGGTTGGCAAATGAAAAGTGAAGCTGAAATTGCAGACAGGAAACACATGGGTGTTGAAGGAGGTCATGCATATCCCAATCCTGAAGCGGAACTTGATTTCTGTTGAAAAGTTGGGTGATGAGGGTTGCACAGTAACTCTCACAGCGGACTCTTGGAAGGTTACCAAAGGTGCACTTGTTGTAGCAAGAGGTAAGAAAGTAGGTACGCTTTATCTATCTACTTGTATTACTGATTCTCCTTCTGGTTTATCTACTTCAAGTGTAGATTCGAAGATGTGGCTTAATAGGCTTGGTCACATGAATAAGAAGGGAAGCATGTTCTTGAATCAAAGGGTATGCTTTCGGATTTGAAAAGCAAGGATCGAGATTTCTGTATGCAGAAGAAGAAAATGACGTTTCTTGAGAAATCCGATGTTAGTGACAAGAATAGGAAAGCCTTGGTTTTCAAGGAGAAGGTGACGGACAGAGATCAGCGTAAAGCGCTGAAGAACTCTGAGCAAAGCAAGGTTGATATGGACAAGGGTTTGATCCAAAAAGAGCTCGCGGGTAAAGGTCATCGCTCACAAGTAAAACACAGAAACCGACGTCGGTTAGAAAACTGGCGTCGGCATCCAGACAGGGACTGACGTCGGCTATGTGCAGCCCGACGTCGGTGACTCAGGCCAGATAAACACCGGTGTCGGTCAGGGGGAACCGACGTCGGCGATGAGGCAGTCGCATGGAACCGACATCGGTCGGATGTAGACTGAGATGTAACCGGCATCGGTCACTGAGACGAATTTTGGGCGGACAACAAGCTGTCAAGGAGTCTCAAGCGCCCATATGGAGGACTTAAAGGGTAAGTAAGCCTCAAATTCGTCATTTTTCTTCTTTACACTACTTGTTGCTCACTGATGGTCAAGAACCAGGAAGTTATTAAAGAAGTAGAGCAGGTAGATCCAGGAAACAGTGGGAGTTTGGCATGGATGAAGGATGTGACTCCTTGGAGAAGAACCAAACGAGAGTTTTTGGGTGGAGTTGCCAACTGGAAGAAAGCACTAAGAAACGAATGGATGTTCAAGATAAAGAAGAGCGGGAATAGACACGTGAGACGGAAGGCCAGGGTATATGGTCTTGAGTAAGCTGCAGGACAATGGAGGTTTGACCATTGTGTTTCTCTTTACCAAGTTGGATAATATTAGCTACATTATCCTGTTACTGTATTGTGTGCTTGTTGCAGGATTACACATACAGGGAGTTGTTAAACTAAAGGTAAAGTTAATTCAGAGGTGTGTCATGAGGAATCTGGGAGCAACAAGATTCTTTGGCATGTGTGTGTTCTATGGACATAGAAGGTCACAGGGTGATTTTGTCTCCAGATGATTGTGTGAAACCGGTTAGCACGCCGATGATTGGACAGTTCTATGAACAATGTCTTGATTCACATAATGAGGTTAAGTGCATGGTATGTACTAGACCTGAGATTTTTCAAGTAGTGGGAGTTGTCAGAAAGTTTGGAGCCAATTCGAAAAAGAAGCACTGGAGGGCAGTTCAGTGGATTCTCAGGTATTTGAGAGAGACCAGCAGGTGCACATGCTATGCAGGGTCAAGTTCTTTTCTACATGGGTTTGTAGATGCGGATGTGGCAGGTGATTTGGATGACAGGAGGTGCACCACAGGATTTGTGGTGGTTGGTCTTCAAGAGTGATTTTGAAGAGGGATACAGAGCCAAAAGAACAAACTAGATGATGTACAGGTACAGGTACAGTTGCAGCTGTTTATCTCCAAGTGAGAGATTGTTAGGTTGTGGAGCTAAAAGTTTCAACTATGCAGACATGGAGGAGGTTGTTGAGTTCCAGGGATACCGGCGTCGGCAGTGTAACCGACGTCGGTCATCTACAGTGCAGAAGGGCAACCGACATCGGCAGGAGGTCGACCGAGGTCGGTCAACTCCAGGCAGACAGGGACCGACGTTGATCGCCTGTGCGGTTCCAGAACTGTTCGTTGCACGAACAGTTAGTTCGTTGAACCGATTGTTTGCATGTAAAAGGCTATTTTTGGTCTTGAGTTGCGAGTCTAATTATTGTAAATTAGAAGTCTAAGTTATTGTTTAGTGTGGGATCTATTTATAGACCCATTGGCATGTATTGTAAAGTGTGTTAGATAGCCAGTGTGCTAGTTAGAGTTGAGCAAGTGTAGCTCCTTCTAGTTCCACAGATGAGCAAATAGAGGAAGGTAAGAAAGATCCTTCCAATTGTAAGAACAGGGTGATCCGCAGGGTGTTGCAAGATCAAGGAGAAGTTCTACATGTGTAAGTAAGATCATTTGAGTTGCAAGTTGTTGCAAGCTTATGGGAGATCTACTTGAAGTACTTTGAGTACTTGTGTACTGACAGAGTTATTACTGACTGGTTGGAGGTGAACACCAATTCTGTGTTTGAGTTGTGTGTTGGGACCGGTTTTGGTAGGAGAGTGAACTCTTGAGAAGAATTACTGTACACTTGGTGTGGGAAGCCTGAAAGGTGTGGAAGAGTGTGGTGTCTCTTCATTGTATTCTTTTCTGGATGAGTATTAATACAGTTTGTGTTGTCTCTAATATTCTGTGTTATTTGTGAATTCTAGTTACTTATTGCTTCTGGTTAATTCCGCATGTTTAATTGCTAATACAAGGTAATCATATTGTGCTCTTATTGAGGAGCAAGATCCTAACAAGTGGAATCAGAGCTGTTTGTTGTTCTTGATTCCCCATCAATCTTGGTTGCAAAAACAAGATACTTCTCATTGAATCCAATGTATGAGGAAGAAGCAATTAAATTTGCTACCCTTCACCTTAAAGTGGTGGCACATGAGTGGTTGTACCATGGCATGGTCAACCAAGGACACGGATCTATTTCTACATTGGAAGAATTCAGCCAAAGGATAAATGAAAGGTTTGATAGTTAGGATCCAGAGATCCATTTCAGGGAGTTAACCCAACTCAAACAAGAAGGAACAGTTGACAGTTACATTGCTGATTTTTATAGGTTATCTGTGATGGTACTAGATGTGACTGAAAGAAGATTGGTGGTGTTATTTGTTGAAGGTTTGGCTGAACCTCTCAAGAGCTTAATAAAAGCTTTTGACCCTGTCTCTTCAAGAGGCAATTAAGAGGGCATTAAATCTGGAACATCAACTCCAAAGGGTAAATTTCTGCTTATAGGACAACAAATGACAACTGTTGGGCAGCCAAAATCAGTACCTTATGGACAACAAGAGACATCAGTTGTTGAGCAGCAAAGGAAACCATTTCAGCAAAGGGTTTCTCAACAAAAAGAGCTGCCAAAATCAATTAAAGAGATAGAAACAAGGGATGAACTCACGAGGAAGAAGTTGTGCTTCACTTGCAAGGATCCATGGAAGTCTGATCACATATGCCTTGGACAAGGTTAGGTACATTACATAGAAGTGTTATCAGATGATGAGTCAGAAACAGAGAAACCTGAACCTAATAGTAGGGAAGAAGGAGATAGTTCATGAGGCACCCTTGCCACAGTTATTTCAGCAGGCCCCTGTGCCGCACTTTCTAGTGCACCCAAGTATTACCCTTCTAGAATTCGTGGAGTTATGCATGGTCATAAACTCACAATGTTGGTTGATAGTGGGGCAACCCACAATTTCATAGATGAGGGACTGCCAGCCATAAGAGGATTGAAAACAGGGGCGTTGATGGGTTTAGTGTTATCATGGTTGACAGTTCTACTATTCCTTGCACTAGGAGGATTCAACAATTGGAGATTACACTTGGTTATCACAAGGTGTGTGATGATTTCTATGTTGTGGGCATGGGAAAAAAAGATATGGTTTTAGGGGAGCAATAGTTACATTCTCTTGGGGAATTCACATAGAATTACCAAACCATGGAGCTGAGATTCAAATCTGATGGAAAAGAGGTTGTGCTTTGTGGTATGGCCAATGGAGCCCCTACAATTGTTACAACAAACAAAATGGAGGGTGTCACATTTGGCAGTACTCTCTCTAGATTACAATTGATTCATGATTCTGCCATCATGGGTTCACTCATAGAGTTTGTTGGAGAAGCATCATTGGATATAGGGCTTCCAAATTTTCATTATATTAGAGAATCGCAGCAGAAGCTAACCACATTACAAGGAGGATTGGAGGAGACAAAAAGATTGGTTTAGGATACTGGTATTTGCACGACGTTTCAGGCATTGCTCGAGAGCAAACAATCTTTGGGAAGGGCGGACTGTCATGTCCCTTTTTTCAAATAAAAAACATAACAATTTCATAATAATGTTTTAAGTTGTTCCCCAACGACACTTTATGATAATAACTTGAAAAGAACACTTAAGCCATTATTATTAATTGAATGGGGCCAAAAAACAAATTAATTAAAAAGCCAAATAAAAAAGTAATTATTATTATGAGGAGAAAAAATGTGAAAATTGAATTAAAAAGTGATTATAATTACTTGAAGGTTGGCGTGGATTGACAAAAGTGAATTTTATAAAAGGACAAGAGGCGCAGTGATTTTCATTATGATTGATAATTCACTTTTGACAATTCACGACAGAATTCAGAATTTTCCCTACTTCTACTTGAGGACAAAAACCTTCATTGCAGTCGGGTTAGAGCACGAAACCCCTCCAGTCCCTTGTGTTAAATCCATATGGGGGTTACAACTGATTTACACAGCTGGGTATTTCCAGATTATCAGAAACAGGGTTTGTGAGTTAGGATTTGAATGTTAAAAATCAGTTTAAGGGTTTAAAAGGGATTGCCCTAGCTGGGCCTCACATCTAAGGACCAAATAACAGCACTACTACCTGGGTGTCCCACCTCCCAGCACCTTTTCTTGCAGCCACTGCCATTTGAAACCAGATCGCTGATTTTGACAGGGACTGCTGTGTTTATTGTAAGCTGATGTCACTTCGAGACCATACGTATCGCCTAGAAACCTCAACACCTTTCAACAGCAGCCAGCTGTACCCTGCCAAAAGCAAATCGTGGGCCCTAGAAGTTGCTGCACCTGCCTGTACAGGAAATTGCAGCACTGATTTGACAGGCTTTTTGTGGAATTTTGACTGCAAGATAGAAATAGGGTTTTGTCAAGCAATTAATGTTTTTTTTTAAATTATTTCCTGCATACTTCTACATATTCAATTGACTGAAATTAATAATACACCGTGATATATCAGTATTTTGCATTGCATGTGGTGTTTTTGGTGTTGATTGAATTATCAGGATTATCTAGGAAAATTCAGAATTCTTATTAAAACTGTAAAGGGATATTTCACACGTAACATGGATGGGCTCATAACATACTCATATAATGGAGGTTCCACAAATGACGATACAGAGGAAACTCAAAGCCACAAGGAGGATTGCCATTTTGGAAGCATGTTAAAACAGTTATTCCAGTCCGTCAATAGCTATTATTCTAGTCACCATGAAACTCAAGTTCATGGTCAGAAATCCCATCCCCATATCTGTAACCACATCTTCTGCTGACTATATTTAAATGTAATATAGTTATACCCTTATCCATGAATTCCTGTAACCTATTTCAAAACGACCTCCCCATACCTGTATCTCACATCTCCAGGTGATGGAACTCAAATTCAGGGTCATGGGCCCTGCCACATATCAGTGCCCACATCTCCCAATGACTATATTTAAATACAATATAGCTGTACCCTTATTCATATATTACCATACCCTATCTCAAAATGGCATCCATGTATCCGTATCCCATATCTCTGGGTAATTATGCGCTACAAAAGATTTTAAAACTTTACTTATTGTTCTAGGGAGGAAAGGTACCATGATGTTGGTGGATTGGCACGGTTTGGTTTATTTCTAAAGTCGGTCATTAGGATGAAACCCAAGGATACAAAATTTGAACAATATAAAGTAAATGGAAAGAAATCTCCTTGTCTGAATACCAAAGGGAAGTCTCATTCGCCACTAAATTGGCCTTGGCCGTCACCTAAAAAACAACCTAGATATGTTCTTTGTAAGGAAGATTTCTTCTATATCAACCTCTACCTATAAGTCTTATGTTTAGTATTCTTCATGTATTTTGAAATATTCCATACACCCTGCTGGGTCTCTGAAGACTAACAAAAAAAAGAACTATTCGTTTCATACCAACATTGAACTGTAGTACCTAAATGTGTAGGCAATTTGACTAACCCAAACAAGATGCGGTTGAGATCTCTCTGGCTAATTAAACATCAAATTACATAAAGCGTGTAAAGAAAACAAAAGCCTGGTGGCACTTACCAGTATCTGACAGCCTTGCATCTGGAACAGCGCTTTGCAGCAGCACTGAAACAAACAGCACACTTATACTGCGAGCTGTTAACGTCTATACTAGAATTTCCCCTGTACTCCTCCTCAAACATAGACCTCTCATGTGCTGCCAAAACCACCAACTTTCTCATCTCCTCCTCCTCCTTTGCTTCACTGCTACTAGCACCACCCTTCCATTTCAAAATAAGTATAACAAAAACCAGCTGAATTACTGCGAAGGTGGCTGAAAACAAGCCCGGGATTTCGATCTTCCCGTAGACATGCATTTAACTCAACTGCATTCAGCCTACAAGATTTATCAAGGGGGTGTTCAGTATACATAAACCCAGATGAAAATTATTGGTATTTCTGGAGCCAAACAAAATCTTGTGGGTGTTAAGTCACTTCAATATGCATACACCCAGATCAAAATTCATAGTAATTTCTGGAGCCATAAAGGATCTTGTGGGTGTTCAATATACATACCCCCAAATGAAAATTCTTGGTATTTCTCCAGCCCAAAAGAGATCTTATGGGTGTTCAATATACATACACCCAAATAAAAACTCTCAGTATATATGGCGACAAAATGTTTGCATGAATCCTCAAATTGAAGGGATCACAATTTAGAGTCCGTTGGTTGATAATCACACTTTTATTGATATTATTTACTATTTCAGAAGCTTAAGAAATCCAAACAAGCCTCTCTTTGAAAAAAAATAAAAAAATGAAGCAAAATCATCAACCACTAGCAACACATTCAAAGGTTTCTGGCAATATCAATGCTTATATAAAGGCCTGGATAATTGACTGCAGGTGAAAAGCCATGAAAACTGATCAAAATGATAGGAGAATTGAAAGCTATGGAGTCCATTATGGAAAAAATTCTAATAATTTTCTGATCAATTTTGTCGAATACTAAAGTGGGTTACAGTGCTTGTCAGATCATCTGATGTGATGCAAAAGAGTCTCTAAATTCATTGATAAACTAGCAAACTGAGGCAAAACAAGCGTTCCCTCTAAATTTAGGGAAAGCTTTGGGGATTTCGTTGGAATGATAAATTATCCTTGTGGGGTACGCTAGGGAATATTAAACGTTAATGAGACAAAAAAACGTCGGTGGGTATTGTCTTTTAGGAGGATGTAGGAAAGGACATATGTCGGAAACTTAATGTTGTTTTTAATTTATAACAGATTAGCTATTTGAAGTTCCCAAAGACCTTGAAAAAGAAAATGGATTAAAATGTAAAAATATCCCAGATCTTTATGTTCAATAAAAATTCAATTTTTAAATAATTTGATAATAGTTGTTATAATATAATTAATCATAATTTTTGTAGTTAAGATAATAAGAACTTATAAAATTCATAGTATTTTAAGTATTTATTTAAAATTATATATTTCATATTTTTAGTTATTAGAATTGTGGACTCTACATTTATAGTAGATAGTAGACACCCATAATCTGATTTGACGAATATGTTTGTCATGTTTGGGGTTCTAAAAACTCTGTCCTTGTTTTGAATCACTAGTTAATTGTTCTTCTTCTTCAAATACTAATAGGGTAGCTAACCCTATAAAAATAAGAAAACAAATTTTATTTCGGGAGATGTGTTCAACATCAATAGGGTTTTTAAGCATTAGCGACTTGTCTAGGCCCTCAACAGTGTATAATATTATTGAAGGTAGCACACCAAGGAAAATACAATTCAATAAAATAATATGATATAATACAAGTGTGTTGCTACCATAATATTCAATGCTATAGTGAATATATGATTTCTCCCTACAATGCTGAATAAAATAGAGTAAGAAATGTTAGGTGCTCTTTCAAATTACCTTAGATTCTTGAATTTCCTATCCATACGTTTGCATTGATTGCTTATATGCTTTGATCAACCTAAATATGTTAATATACATATTTATTTATAGACCTTTTGAATTCAAATTTAGACTATATTATCACACAAAGCAACAATAAACAAGCAGAAATAAGTTGATAAGTCATGCCTAAAACCCTCAAAGGACCCTAATGGGTAAAAGGTCCCATACACTAGAAATGTACTTTGTATGTTTCTAGGAAAAACTCTATAAATAAATAAAAACAAGAGGAGAGGTGACAAGAGGAAAATATGGCATAAGTGACCAAAATGACAAAAAGTATGCCACTAAAATTTTATCTCGATCAATAATTGATAAATACAAAGGAACCTTAGAATAATATAATTTTATAACTAATAAATACTTAGGGGTCCATGTACATTTTAAGTACATGTAGTCTTCCCACCTTTGTTGAAGAGAGTATCTTCTACCTTTTAGAATCCTAGGAGGTAAAGGTGAATGTGTAGGGTAGTCTCATATATTATAAATTATCTTGCAATCTAAACATAACTAGATGCATATTAAATTTATGTCGTAGATTTATTTAAAATTTCTTTCATTTTCTACCTTTCACAATAATGGAATCTTGTGAAAAGTGTACTTGAATTTCCATCTAGCACATATGAGTTGGGACCATGAGCTGGGACCATAACAAATAAATTGAGTTACCATTTTGAGTTTGAATACTCATGGAGGGTATATATGTCTTTCAATCAACATAAATATACAACTTTTGGGTTTTGAATTGACAAGGGTTTAACTTTGAATTTGATAACCAAAATTTTATGTAGAAGAATTTTATTGTAGATTTGTAAAGCTCCCATGAGAGGTGCATATTACATTATTGTACTTCCATCTAACATTGTTGATTTGTGACCATAATAAGTAAGGTGAGTTAGAGTTTGAATGTCGATGGAGGGTATATATCTCTTCTGACTAGAAGGAAACAAAGTTTTGGTTTTGAGTTAGTGAGCTCTAACTTGTGAACTTAATAAACATATTTTTAAATAAAATAATTTTAAATTGGGTGGAATTACAAAGCTCTATTTACTCGTGAGCTTGTTATGAATTGAAACTTAAGGAGTATAAAAATTTTAAACAATGTATCTTAAGGCAAAGTGAAAAGACTCATTCTAATAAGGGGGTTTCATGCACAAGTTATCATCGCAGTTAGCTTCAAACCTAACAATTCACATTTACCTTTACTTTTTATCGTACTAATTGTTAAAGTTGGACAACCTTAGAAACCTCGTAAATTACACGTGATTGCAAAGGGAATTATTTTAGTGCTACACATTTACTTTTATTTTTTAGCATATTAATTGTTAAAGTTAGACAATCTTGAAAACCTATAAACTATACATGATTACATCATAAATCATTCTAGCGTTACAAATAATAAAGAACAATAATCCCATCCATTTGCACCTATAAAGGAGGTTTGTCTTCCCTGATTAAACATCAAATTTGATAATGCTTATTCCCCTATTCTATTTAGGTCCCTTGCTAGGGAAAATATTCTATTTAGGTCCCTTGCTAGGGAAAACATAGATAAACTTGTGCATACGCCTGAACGAACAACGATAGTTGTTGAGGTGATCAACTATGTGGATGCTTTATTGGATGATGGAGTTACATTTATCCATATTGTCAAGATGCCCATTGGTGTTTCAAATGTGGGTGGTGAAGTCTTTCATCCAACTATTAGCTCTTCACCACAGGATTTTAACGACTCCCCTCCCTCTTTGGTTGAGTATGTGGTTTGTCCAAAGAAGTGTTGAATCTATATTGGTTGTAGAAATGTGTCTAATATGTTTCATGAGAGCAGAGACTTTTGTAAGTCTTGGATTCCTTTAGGTTATCCAGGTGAAATCCCCTCTTATCGACAATTCTTCTCTTTATGTCCATTCACCTTCTATTGCATTCAAATAGGGAGATGTGCATGTCTTGTTCTCCATGGATTCACATGATTTGCCTCTCCCTGAGGAGTCCTTTCAAGAGATCAAAGTAGAGGTTGGCTATTGATATCTATTTGGGAAGTGTGTGGGCGCCTTCCTTTCTACTTCAAGGATTTCCACTTGGGCTTCCAAGGTCTAGAGCTTGATTATTTCTCCCTCTTTCACATTACTTGGCTCAAGGTTTTTCCTTGTGGTCTTCTAGATCCCTTATGACAGAGTTTTTGTTTTGGACAATGGCCCTTGGTTTTTCAAAAACTTTGGTTTTTTTCCCCTAGTCTCGCTTATTCAATACATCCAAGACGTAAATATTGGTTACCCCTTATGTGGATCAAATTATACAATCTACCATCAATTTTAAGAAAAGAGAAGAACATCAAAATGTTGGTCAACAAATTGGGATATTTTATGAAAGTGGATGACACCTCTTGGGTCTCAGATTTGTCAGAGTTTGTGCTTTAATGGACATATCTAAACTGATCTTCCACTCGATGAATCTCCTTTCCTCGCGTAGTAAGTGGACTCAATTTCTCAACTGTGAAGGTCTCCCTTTTCATTGCTTTCATTATAATCTTCCTAGTCATTGGATTATTGGGTGTCCTTTTAAGATGTGTGGGATATCTTCTTCTCGTGGGTAGCAGGTTTGGAAAAATAAAGAAAGGTCTCTAAATATGGGCTTCAAGTGGTGTAATCATGATAAATTATATCATCCTCCCTCTTCCTTTGTTTCTTAAGATTATATGGCTCTATTAGAGGATGTTCCCAAGGATGTGTCAGCTCCTTCTCTCTCTCTGATCCCTTTTCTTCATATTGAGGTAGTCTCCCCCCTCCTAAACCTTTTTTTCCAAAAAAAAATGTTGATGTAGGAGCAACATGTAAAAATAGTTGTCGAAGGATGGAGGTTGAGTTTCTAAAAGAGGAAGCGGAGTCTTTGGTGAGTGATGGTTTGCATAGGACTATGGAGGACTTTCTCTCTTGAAGAGGAAGAAGAATGATTACAGCCAATGGTTAAATCTTTATGGCTTTTTCAAGTCTAATCTTTTTTTGGTGAAGTTTTTACTATCCTCATGGTCTTCTTTTATGCTAGTTTCAACAATCTCTTTGTTGATCATTTATGGCCTAGATGCTTTATCAGTGATATGTTTTTTCGTATATTTTTTCATTTCAAGTTTAGTCTTGGATAGCTTTGATAATTTGATCTCAGTTGTTTTAATGTTTGTTGATTGTTAGTTTGAGACTTGAATCTGAGTTATCCCCTATTCACTCATTTTTTGGCCATGCTTTTAACTTGGCTCATTTCCTTATTGTTATTTATCTGTTGTTTATGTGTTCATGCTTATCATTTTGGTCTAGTTTTTGTGTTTTTTGCCTATTTGGCCATGTTTATTTGTGTTTTGAAAGGGCCAGGTCACGTTAAAAAAAAACCCTTTACTAATAATAATAATATCAATTTTAATAATATGCATTGAACCTAATTGAATGTGCATTTGTTTGATTTTTATTTAAAATTAAGTGAATAGTTTCTTGAAACATGTCCTTTATGAAGGCTTTTAAATAAAACATGAATTAAAGTATATTGAGAGGTAAATTTGGGGTGATAACCATAGTCTCTAATCACTACTTTTGCTTTAGAGGACATTTGACCCGAATGATTAATAAAGATTTATCTTCATCTAAGCCTACATTTATATTAAGGAATTCATAAATATTGTAGGTGTTATTCTTTATGCTCACAAATCTATGTAATGTGTATCCTTTTGATATGGCTATGATATTATTTGTTTCTAGCTCAACAACGATTCACTTGCTCGTATGCTTAATTAGAATTGATTATCAACATCAATTTCTTCATATATTTGGGCCAAATACAATTAACAAGTGTTAATACACATGAAACTTTAGTCCATAATGAGGGGCATTAAGTCTTTTAATAACCACCATTTAGATTCATTCCAATATCCACTTGAAAATGATCTATGTAGAGAGCATTTGGCTCTTTTGGTATAACACAAGTTCAAGGCATTATTGTTGAACAATATGATATCAAACATGATAATTATGTTGTAGCACCATGTAAAGGGGTGGTGAAGGAGAATTTACAACTATTGAATGTCATCTTGGAATACTACATTACTATATCTTAGAACACCACATTATTATATTAGAATAAATAACTATGTGGTCAGTGGAAAATGCTTATTTAAAGAAGGCATACATCAATTTGGAGATCTTTGGCACTTATTATACTGTGAATGAAAACATTTACCTCTTTTAAAGGATCTTATTCATTTATAGGGTACTAATAGGACTGTTAAAACTAGAATTTTGTAACTTGTGGATTACTCGTTCTTCCACTCTTGTTCAATGTAACTTTGTGAAGGACTGAAGGTGGCCTAACAAGAACATATTAAACCACTTCCCACTCAAGTATGTTTATCATAAACTTATCCTAGGGTTGTCTTTAGAACAAAGTCTCAATTAGAAGTGGAAATGAAAATTCATTGAAGCTAAATCACATAACTTTGGAACTACCATTTGGAGTCTAACATTGAATCCATGGCTCAAACCATTGCTTAGAAGCTTCTCTTCCATAAGCTGTCTATTAGCGACAAGATACGATTTCTTGCTACCAATCTTCTTAAGTGTTCAGTCTATAATATTCTTGATTTTTTCATTCATATCTTTTGGAGATGTAGGTTTGCTAAAAGGACATGTGTTGTGCACAATGACTTCCTTGATATCTTTAGACACTTGTTGTCCTAGAAATAATCTATTCTAGACCTTAATATTTATCATAATGTGATTGTTAAAATCTTTTATATAGTTAATTATTATCCACTTGTGGAAGAATAGATGCATTATTTTCTTCAATAACTCTTGTATTCCATTTGAAGTTGTCTTTTAAAAGCTTTACTCTGATTGTATTTTATAGACACAATCTTTTCAAGTTCTAGAAAGATCTTGCTCACAACACAAAATTAGCTTAGAAAATAGTAAAGACTGATAAATAAACTAGAAAGATTGAAAATGATCAAGTGAACCTTCTAGAAAAGTGAAATTGTAACTATAATCGTATTATTTTTATTATTGTTGTTTTGAATTTATGATTTTCGTAACTCGAGTTGTTGTTGTTAAAAAACTATGCAATCAATATTGATGTAGATTTTATTATATTACTATTCTTAATTTGTTTTGGAATATGTTTTGTGAATATCCTCTATGCTTTCAACCATATAGTTTTTAGGGAATACTTTATCAACATTTGTTAAGATATCACCAACATATAATAGTTTTGTAGATTATCATTGTAAGTATTTAGCTTTTGTTTCATTGGGGTGATACAACTAGAAATATTTAAAGTTGGCATTATTGCCTAGATTGAACTCAAACTTGTGGCAAGTTCCAACAACCCTCTTCTTCATTACTTCTCTCAAGAAGAGTTCCTTGTCTCAGTTGGGAATAGGGGAAACAACACAACATGCTTATAAAAACGTAAATCAACATTTGTATTTCACAAGTATCCAATGGATTTCATGGTATGAATTATCACTTCATTTCCATGGCAACTTGGTGGATTAGATGAGGACTATGGATAAATCAAACATGGAATATCATTGCTACACATCTGACCACTTGTAGAGGGTCAAACACTATTAGCACCTTCAAAAGGTAATCACCACTCATAAAATATAATCATTTCATTTATAATTTTTAATAGATTGAAATAAGGATGTGAGAAAATAAAATGTTTTGAAAATTAATTTTGGACCTTTAAAGTTCAATAGTTGGCATTATCGAAGCAAGAACAACATAGTTTTTTTTCATATTCCTGAAGGCATTATATGGAATCACTAAATTACATAGAATGTCAATATGTTTGTTTATATTTCAAAAATAAACATATAGTGGATTTACAATGTTGAGTAAACATACATCTAAATCAATGAGCTCTTTTGGATAAGTAGCCATGAGTAAGGGGCATCCATGCCATCAAAATTAGTTAGGGCACTATCCTAGCCTTAACCACTTAACTTTTCATGTCGGGTGTCTAGAGGGATTTGTACCTTGGTGGATATATATAAGTAACCATCATCTTCACCAATCAGACTACAACCCTTCAAAAACTAGATAGTTTTGAAATGATATCTTAGTAGAGTTTAAACCAGTACAAATATTTTAAACATAATTGTTGATCAAATTTTGGCCCTTTAGGTCAAAATTGGGCACCCCTATATGAAAGCTCAGCCATCTAAGTCTATACCTTTTGGCTAGGTCCAGTATGTAGAATTACTTTAGAGGAGGTGTTCCACACAAAACCCATGGCAAAAGTACAAGTGTTCATTCTTTCAGAGGTTTTGTTTTCGATTTTTTTGTTTAAGTGTCAAGAATTGTTTTGGACATTTTGTTCGAAGCAATTTCACTGAAGGGTATCTTTTTTTGGGATAAGGGTCAAAAGTCTTTTGAGAAAATTGTCCACTTCAATTTTTCTGAAGGGCATCCTGTAATCCTTTTGACAGGGTGTTTTCAAAATTCCAAAGGTATTTTTCTTGGAGAAAGGGCCTATTTCAAAGATGAAAGGTACTTTACAAAAACTTGAAGGGTATTTTCCTTTTGGAAGGGCATTTTACAAAAACTCGAAGGGATAATTTTCCTTTCGAAAGGTTCATTTGCAAGAACTCCAAAGGTTTATTTCTAGAAATTTGAAGGGCACTTTTCTTGGCAAAAGGGCAAAGGGACCATTTATAATTTTTCTGAAAGACATTTACAATAACTCTAAAAGTCTATTTCTCAAAATCCAAAGGGCACTTTCCCTTCGAAAAGGGCACTTAGCAAAATTCCATAAAATTGTCCACATTAAAAAAGGGCTAAGTCTAATTCTTTCAGACATTTTGTTCGATACAAGGGGAAACAAAAAAAAAATCCAAAGAAATTTGGCTGAAGACATTAAGTCTACAGGAAAAGTGCCTAACGAAGAAAAGTCCAAGGGAAACATAAAGTGTCTGAGGAAAATATCTTGAAGGAATTCATGACAACTCCACAGACGTCAATTTCAAGGTCATGGGCTAGCCATTAGAATTAAAAAAGCTTGGTGGGAACCTAAGGGGAAACATGGAGGTGACAAATGGCATAATCCTAAGCATCTGGTGCATACAAAACAAGCAAAAAATAGGCAGGTCAATGGTTCGAGTCATTGTTGGTAACCGACCAAATCAAAGGGCTTCCACAAAATCATAAACAAAGTGTCCAGAGGATGGAAAGTAGTTAGGGAAAGCATTTTCTAACTTTCAAAATGAATTCCATTTCCCTTGAGCAGTGCTATGTGTTGGCTCCCCTGTTGATAGTTTCAAACGCTCATGGATGGTCTTTGATGGAGGTGGTTTCATGAAGGATGATAGAAGAGTCATTACACCATTTCTAAAGAGTCTGCCATGATTTTACATAGGCATCTATCTCAGGATACATTTATTATCTGCTTCCCACTCAACCATATGTGCAATGTAACTATTTTTATTCCTAGGCTCGAGCATGTTTTTCTGTGACCTTTGAACTTCCCTCTTTTTGGTTCTCAAAATCTATAAATTGGGCCCTTTTGGCCATTGTATGTAGAACTCCACTTGGGTATGGTGAAGCCTTGCCAAAATTTTGTCTTGAATCAATAAAGATAGTTGTTTTTTACTTCGTTCAAGAATTCTCTAAGTGTATGTGATGGTTATTGTCATGTGCAAGTGTATCTTAACTTACCTTCACATGTCAATTTTCCTAGTACCGTATGAGTTCAAAGACTTCTCTTTGTAGGTCAATAAGAAGTGTCAAATGGAGTTGCAGGTGTAGTGAATAGCTTTTCTAATAGTGTGTCTTAGAATGCCTATTGTCTAAGCCTTCCTATCCTAATCCAATTGCAAGACCCCATGTTGAAACATTGATGCAAGAAGAAGGTTGTTATTGGATGTAGTGTATGTTAGGCTTCTCTTGGTTCAAAGTACATGTCAAGAGTGTGAGCAGAGTAAGCATTTAGTGCATCACCTCCAGTAGAATAGGTTTACTTTTCATGCTATTCTTAACCATTTTCATTCCCCAAGTTGTTAGTAGTAGGAATATGAGCCCAAATGATGCATCAAGGGGAGCTATCCCCTAATCTAGAGATCCACCCCCTAATAGGGATACCCATAGCCCTGGGGTGGTTACATTGTGTCACTTCAGTGAGGAGAATTTTGTCCCATCTCCTCATTGGGTGCATTCAAGTGACAACAATAATTATTTTAAAAATGTTGATAGTGTTTTTATCTTGGATTTTAAACATAGTGTTTTATGCTTTTTGGATTCACAAGAAAAACATACAATAAATAAAGTTGTTTGAATGCAATATTGTAATATTTGGATTTTAACCATATAATACAATACTTTGACAATATAATTCACTTAAGCATGTGCAATAAGTATTGAAAGTACCAAGTAACTAAGGGATAAAAGAGAGCATATCTTGTTTACTATTTTGTTCTAAAATGTGGTAGTGATCAGGAATCATCACAGGGTTGCCCTAAAGATATTGACCTTGTTTGCTCTGTATTCTAACTATTTTTATCTACCAGATAGTTGCATTGATCAAGGATAGTAACGTTGATGCTAATGTCCACTTTCGACATAGGTGTCCAATAATGGATTTGTATAATAATGGTTCTAAATGTTTATCAAGCCTATATTGTGACCTGTGTAACTATTTTACATCATTAGATGTGTCTTACTATGTGCTTGATCAAGATAAAAAGCAAAACACTAGTTCTTTTGCATTTTACCTCTTGTAACTTAGTGAAAAGGGGTTAGTAGCATGAGTCGAGCTAACCCTAGAACCCCGTATGTTTATAAGTGTTGCCTACATAGCCAATACTCCAAAGAGGGCCTCAAACTCACATCTAGTTCTCCCTCCTAGGCATATGTGTGAAATTGTAGTAGTGTGACTATATGTTCTTTCTCCTAGCAACCCTTGGTACAAGTAATGCAATAGTATATTTAGCCTTTTGAATGTTTTATATATTTTATTCAGTGTTGTAGTGAAATTTGATAGCTTAAAATAAATAGTACTTCCAAATTAGATAGTTATCTAATCAAATTATTATGTGTGTTAATTATACTATAACCTTTATATATGTAGGAACCTTTTGATTTTGAGTTAGAACCCAATGACATGCAAAAAATGACCATAGGATATGCAAAAAGGGCTAACAAAATGGTCACAAAGTGAAAGATATGGAAAAGAATAAAAAGATAATCCTAGATAGTTGCATCGTAGTTGGACACTAATGTCGAAGCTAGTGTTCAAGACAGATGCAAGTGTCCAAGGGATAAAAACATATAAAAAATAGGAACAACTGATAGGGATCCCTAGCATACATTGGATGAAGATAAACAAACATAACATACATGCCCTAGGGGCATGCAAATCAAGTGGAATAAGATGGAACTAAAGAGGTCTATAAGAGATTACACTACTAGATGTCTAATTCTTAGTGAAAAGGTATATACACACAAGGAGACTATAAATATTTGTGCTCGTACCAAAATGGGTTTCTATGTTGGGAGAATAAACCGGAAGCACACAATTGATTACTAAACCAAGCAACTTAATATGCGGAAATTAACCAGATTCACCAAGTAACTAGAATTCAGAATAACACATGATATGAGAGACAATACACAAATTGTATTAACACTTTATACAGAAAAGAATACAATAAAGAAGATGCCACTTCTTCTCCACCACCTTACAGAGGTTTCCCACACCTCAAGTGAACAGTAAATCTTCTCCCCAAAGCTCTCCCTCTCAGGTCCCAACACCCAACTCAAAATACAGAGTTGGTGTTCACCTCCTGTGCTCCACGCACACCACAAGTGCTACACGCACTCCACAAGCACTCCACGTGCTCCATAAGTACTCAATGTACTTCAAGTAGATCTCCCATGAACCTGCAATAACCTGCACTTCAACAGACCATACTTATGGAAGGAACTCCCTTGCCTTCCTCTTTGCTCTATCCGAGTACACACCTGTACTCCAAGTAGATCCTGCCTGATACTGCTCCCTGTTGTGTTGCTGTCTATATGATCCTGCACACCTGCAAATCAAACACGGTTCTGCTCACCTGTGAACCTTGACCTTGCACACACATACACCTGTAGATAAACGATCTTACTTACCATGTAGATAACTCTACACCCTGAAGAACCCTTGTCCTTGCCTCACCAAGTCCTTATGATTCTCCAACCAGTACCAAGCTTGGCACTGATAGGGAACTAGGAGGAGCACCCTTACTCACTTCACACACAGAAGGAGCAAACTTTGCTCAACTCAAACTAGAACAATTTTTCCAATACAACCATGAGTCTATTATATAGATCTCATCCAAACAATGATTAGACATCTAATTACAATAATTAGATCTGCAACTCTCAGTCTAAAAATAGATCTCTTCATGCAAACACTTGGTTCGTTAGCTAACTGCCCGTAATTAGCTCGCAGTCGAACCACACAGGCGACCGACGTCGGTCCCTGTCTGCCTGGGGGTCGCCGACGCCGGCCGATCCATGACCGACGTCAGTTGCTTCCTTGTTTAATACTGCCGACGTCGGTTGGCCAAACCAAACGCCAGTCTCCGTGACACTCAACAACTCATCCTGCAACCTCCTCCATGTCTGCATCAGTGAAGCTTTTAGCTCCACAACCTAACAATCTCCCACTTGGAGACAAACAGCTGCACTGTACATGTACTTGTACTCCGTCTAATCTGTTTCCTGGTTTGTATCCCTCTTCAAGCTCAATCCTGAAGACAACCCACCACATAACCTGTGATGTACCTCCTGTCATCCGAGTACCCTGCCACATCCGAACCTACAAACACATGTAGTGAAGTCCTGACCCTGCATAGCATGAATCCCTGCTGCCGATCCCTCTCAAGTACCTGAGAACCCACTTCCCCGAATTGGCTCCTAACTCTTTGACAGCTCCCACTGCATGGGAATACTCAGGTCTATACCAGACCTCATGTGATTTCAGACACTGTACCTGTCCAGTCCTTAGTGTGCTCCGGCTCTGCATCCTGAACCTCGCCAACACCTGATTCACATCAACTCCCACTCGAGACAAAATCAACCGGTGATCTCCATGTCTCCCATGTCAAAGAATTCCGTTGCTCCAAACTCCCCCTGACATGCCACTGAACTAATCTTACCCTTAGCTCAGCAAAACCCTGTATGTACAATCCTGCTAGCAAAACATACCATCCACATACAGCAACAGAATGATGTCATGACTCATCATCCTCCTGGTAAGACAAAACCACAGTAGTTACCCTGACATTGACTGAAGCCATGCTTCGTCCTCCACCTGTCAAAACCTATACCACTGTCCTGCAGCTCCTCAAGACCATATACCTGGTCTTCCGTCTCATGTATCCGTTCTCTCTATTCTTCTACTAAGGAATCCATTCGTCTCTGTGCTTTCATACCTGCTGGCATCCCTACCAAAACACACCTGTCTGGTTCTCCTCCAAGGAATCACATCCTCATCCATGCCAAGCTCACACCTGTTTCCTGGATCCTTCCTGCTCTACAATCAGCAACATGTATAAAGAAGAGGAACAACGAATTTGAGGGCCTACTTATGTCTTCAGTCCTCCGTATGGGTGTTTGAGACTCCTTGACAGCTTGCTGTCCACCCAAAATCCGTTACAGTAACCGACCTCGGTCACCACACAGTCTGCATTCGACCGACGTCGGTTCCCATGCACCTGTACTTGACTACCAACCTGCAACCGCTGGTGTCCCTGCTGCCGACGTCGGTCCTCCTAACCGACATCGGTCTTACCTACTGTTGACGTCGGTCCTATGACCGACGTCGGTCTTACTTTGCCCGACACTGTCGGCTTTGGTCTGCACATGACCGACATCGGCACCTGTCTGTTCGACGCCGGTTCCTCCTGACCGACGCCGGTACCTGTGTTCGCCTGTGAGTGATGACTTTTTACCCGCGAGCTTCTTTGAATCAAAACCCATGTCCAAACTGCCCTGCTCAGAAGTATCTAGCCACATCCACTGGGTTCTGTCCGCCATCTCCTCCATAAACACCAAGGCTTTCCAGTTCTTAAGCCTGTCAAATATATCTGTCTTCCGCTTAAGAACATGCATCTCCTTCCTGCTCATGTGACCAAGCCTACAAAGCCACGTCTTCGCAACAAAAGAAGAATCAGTAATATAAACAAGTAGATAAAGGGTACCTGTTTTCTTACCACCAGCTAATTCAAGTGCATCCGCTGTGAGAGTTCTTGTGCATCTCTCATCACCCAATCTTTCTGAAGAAATTAGCCATATCTCCAAACCTGGGACCTGCATGACCTTCATCAACACCTGTGTGTTGGCCGCCTGCAATTTCAGCTTCACTTCCCCTTTGCCAATTCTTTGGCAAGGCTTACCAGCTCCTCTACCTAGGGCTGCATGGAAAGAGGCAACTGAATCTTTTATCCAAGATTCAACTTTATCCAAGAAACCTCCAAGAACATCCTGTGCAATAACACCTGCAACATCTGCTTCTTCAGTTTCTTCATGCTGATCTGCTACCAACCAACAATAATCTTTTACCTGCTCTTTCTTTCCATAGGACCGTGAGTGACCATCTGTGCTTTTCAACTCCTCCATTCTTAGCTTACTTTCATCTGCTGTTGCTCTACTCCCACTTGATCAGAAACCCCTGAGAGTGCCCTATAACCAAACACAAAACCTGCTTCCTGCAACCTTAGCTCTGATACCACGTGTTGGTGGTATCAAGCTATGAGCCAACAACCTGGCTCTGATACCACGTGTTGGGAGATAAACCGGAAGCACACAATTTGATTACCAAACCAAGCAACTTAATATGCAGAAATTAACCAGATTCACCAAGTAACTAGAATTCAGAATAACACAAGATATGAGAGACAATACACAAATTGTATTAACACTTTATACAGAAAAGAATACAATAAAGAAGATGCCACTTCTTCTCCACCACCTTACAGAGGTTTCCCACACCTCAAGTGAACAGTAAATCTTCTCCCCAAAGCTCTCCCTCTCAGGTCCCAACACCCAACTCAAAATACAGAGTTGGTGTTCACCTCCTGTGCTCCACGCACACCACAAGTGCTACACGCACTCCACAAGCACTCCACGTGCTCCATAAGTACTCAATGTACTTCAAGTAGATCTCCCATGAACCTGCAATAACCTGCACTTTAACAGACCATACTTATGGAAGGAACTCCCTTGCCTTCCTCTTTGCTCTATCCGAGTACACACCTGTACTCCAAGTAGATCCTGCCTGATACTGCTCCCTGTTGTGTTGCTGTCTATATGATCCTGCACACCTGCAAATCAAACACGGTTCTGCTCACCTGTGAACCTTGACCTTGCACACACATACACCTGCAGATCAACGATCTTACTTACCATGTAGATAACTCTACACCCTGAAGAACCCTTGTCCTTGCCTCACCAAGTCCTTATGATTCTCCAACCAGTACCAAGCTTGGCACTGATAGGGAACTAGGAGGAGCACCCTTACTCACTTCACACACAGAAGGAGCAAACTTTGCTCAACTCAAACTAGAACAACTTTTCCAATACAACCATGAGTCTATTATATAGATCTCATCCAAACAATGATTAGACATCTAATTACAATAATTAGATCCACAGCTCTCAGTCTAAAAATAGATCTCTTCATGCAAACACTTGGTTCGTTAGCTAACTGCCCGTAATTAGCTCCAAGTCGAACCACACAGGCGACCGACGTCGGTCCCTGTCTGCCTGGGGGTCGCCGACGCCGGCCGATCCATGACCGACGTCGGTTGCTTCCTTGTCTAATACTGCCGACGTCGGTTGGCCAAACCAAACGCCAGTCTCTGTGACACTCAGCAACTCATCCTGCAACCTCCTCCATGTCTGCATCAGTGAAGCTTTTAGCTCCACAACCTAACATTCTACACGTATCATAATTATTTATAGTTTCATTACCTTTTTTATAAATATATTATTAATTGGTGATAAATAATATTAATCTAACTACATAAATGTGTTAAGTCCAAAAATCTTTTTTGGTAAAAAAAGGGGCTCCAAACTCCACCATTTATAATTTTTATATTTAATTCTTAAAAAAAGGAAAATTTTCCAAGTGATGATTAAATGGATATCAAATTTAAAGTTGGAATTAAAAATAAACACATTCATTATATTACAATGAACTACTATCCCCGAATACCATTATAGAACATATATCGATATAACAAGTATATCTATTGAATTTCTCTCATCTTTAAATGCCAATTATGTAGATATACATTTCATGGCCAACATAATTTTACTCAGTGTTTAAAACTAGTTATTGACAATGGAGTGGCCCACCAAAGACTTGAGTTATTTTTCATGTCATTCATACCATAGACAAGGGTTGTATAGCTTTGTATTGTGAATTATTTAAAGTTGAGTTTACATGTAAATTTGTAATGTTAGTGTTGACCAAATTTGACTCTATAGGTCAAATTGGGACCCCTATAGGTTAAAACTTGATTTTTAGGTGTTTTTAGGGGTATAATATTATGTCATAGGGTGTATTATAAGTCTTTTAATGTCATTTCACATCATATTATCCTTGATCTTAGTGATTTTAATCCTTATGTTTTTTTGAGCCATTTAAAGGTCATAAAAGGATAATTTAATGACTCGTACGGCCTCCTTGGGTAAAGTGAATGTGTCAAAAGGTGATGTCATGTGCCATGTGTCCTATTATGCCTTAATCAACCATTTCTAATTAAAAAGTGGCAGGTCTTTAGAAGAAAGTGCAGTTTTCTTGGAAAAAGGAAGAGTTTGGCACTTGTACGGCCCATAAGGGAGTGTGACATGTGGGAGAAGGTTATGAGATGACTCTTTAGCTTCATTAAACTCATCTCCATGCTTGACATACTTTGAAAATTCTAAAAAAATTCTAAAATTGTTCTACTCCTTCGCCCTTCTAGACACACATAACCAGTTAACAAGTTTGTGCTTGGTACAACCAATTGGAGAAGTTTCAGACCAAATGCCTTTGGGAGGTGAAATTAAACTTAGGATATGCATTTATATAACAAGTTTTAAAGGGTTTATCAAGCATGATTTACGAATCATCTCTAATAATTTGACTATTTCCTACACCCTATAGGTTTTGCTCTTGTATGGATAGTTTCATACAATCCAATTATTGAGATTGATTAAATAGGATTTTGAATCCCTCGTATCATGATCCCCATTCTTGGTTTAATATTACAAAGTGTTTTGATAGGCAAATTATCTCATGTTGTAGGAAGGTGTCACCATGTGAGGTCTCAGTCAAGTTTCATTGTTTGTAGAATGCTTGGTTCTCTGTAAGGGTATCATGTGAATGGGATATGATGTTTCCCATGTGCCAATGTCATAATGATCACCTCCCTTCATTTTTAGTCTCATAACACCATGCTTTGATCAAACATTCAGTCATGCCATACTCATAATTAACCTTTTTCTTGCTCTCAGCTATAGCCATGATGTTTGAGCTCTAACCACATTATAGAGGAGAAATGGAGAGTATAAAAAGTGTTTTACATGTTCTTATTGTATGAAAAATAAAATTTAACCTTCCTAATAGCACAAAAGGTCTATGATGGCAATCATATGCAACATATACAATTAGGTAGCCATGAATGTACATCTGTGTTAGCATTTATAGAAGGTATCACATTAGAATATAGGTTTTGAAACTTGTTTCAAGATCCCCATAGTGACAAACATACATTTGAGGAATTGGTAATGAATTTATTTATATTCATGAGACCTTTCACTATGCACATTACTCTAATTCTGCTCACTGCCTGCAAGCAACTCAAAATGCACCTATAGGTGTCCTCATAAAGACCAATCATGTTGAAAGGGAGTGTATGAGCCGAATAAGGTTTTTCATGATGGAAGGAGTCTATTTGGAATTTTTGAGGAAGCTCAAAACTCATTTTAATCTCAAAAACCATGCCTATTACTTGTGGGTTCATCCACTGCCTATACATTAGAATGTCTACCTACAAGTCACACTAGCAGAGCCATGAAAATACTTATACAAAGAAGTTAGAACAGGTGGTGAAACTCTCCTTGGAATCCTAGTATGTTGAAGATATTATGGTAGAATCATTTGAAGTGCTATATTTATAGGAAAGGTGGAATGCCATGTCCTAAAATCAATGACTATGGAATTCAAGGACCTTTTCCCTAAAAGCATAAAATAGAGCACCTGGCCATTTCATAGAGATCATATAATAGGGTTGCCAAAAGTTTTGGTGTTACTAAATGTGCATGCCTTATAGCCTCCACATAGGATTATAAATTATAAAAGGAATAAGGTGTTTTAGTCCTTTGGTTTTCTTACTAGGGAGTCCCAAATTTTCAATTTTATGCACTAAACTTAGTTAGTATCATCTATAGGTTTTTGACTTCAAAGGGACTGTACTTCCTAAGGTGACAATGCCAAGTATATTTACATGTTTGAAGAGTCCTACCAAGTGTGAAAAAGAACATAAATGACTTGTAATAGGTTTAAAATGAAATGTTATGGTCAGATATCCATCTACAAGTGTATAGTGTCCTTGAAAAGGCTACCTATAGCCTGTTTGTAGGTGATCATAGAGCTCTTAAAATGAACTTGGGGGATAATAAGCCCATAAACATGAACATATTTATATGAAAGGTTGACTAAAATTTTACAAAGGTTATCCAAAGATACATGACACATTTTCCAATGTGAAATCAACACCTACAGGGTCCTAATGACTTCAACACAGTCAATTGTAGGTGATTGTAGGCAGATAATAAGCTAAAACATGGTGTCTAGGTGATGGTCTAGCATAGGCAAGGTGAGAATAGGTCCAAATCACTGATAAATTATCATGAAATGTGTCAAAGAGGCTCATGCAATGTTTTCAAGGTCTAATCCATACAAAGTCACCTATAGGTGTGCCATCCAAAGTAAGACACATAGTCAAGAAATACATATAATCTTGACCAATCAAGGTGTATGAAAAGGCATGTGAGAGTTTGTAATGATAAATGGATTGATAATACATTAATCATGATCATGATAGTCTCTATAGGATCTTTAAAATGGAAAACAAGCAGAGAAAGGACCCAATGATGTAACACATAGTCCATATGATGAAATCTTGCACACAGTTTGTCTTCTAACAATCTATCTTGGATTTTAGAGAAATTGGAAGGTAAAATGATAATAAAAAGGGATGAAAATTGGTACATATCATATATATGACTTGAAGAAACCCATTCAACATTCACTTGGTCTGAGGAAGTAGGGGAAGTGCCCTTTGCTTTGTCTTAGATAGAGGGCACTCCCCTTCAGTGCAAATTGGCAGGTTTTGAAGGAGGGTGAAAAGGGTGGACCAGGAGCTAAAGGAACCTTGAATGAAGGTGTGGAAAGATAAATCACACCTAGGGAAACATGAAAAACATCTCACAAAAGGGATAACCTCAATAGGGTGGCCTAGCCCACAAGGGTTATAGTCAAGCCTATTAGGCAAGGTTTTGGCCTAAGGCCCAAATGGGGTCAACTTCACTTACAACATTAGATAAGCACTCTAATGATATGGAACATGTTTATGATGTAATTTCAAGTGTGTCCAAGCTTTTGGGATGTAGAGAATCATAAGGAATCCATTTTTGAGCTCAGAAACAACTCAGGGGTATGCAAACTGAAGGAAAGGCTCAAATAAGCAACTTGGCATGTTCACATCTCCTTAGACATTTTGCATGGAGACTCAAGAAGCTAGGAAAAGTTATATAGGTCCAAAACTACCATTTTGTGGAGTTGAGTTGAGATTTAAACATCAGATCTTTATGAACAATGGCTAAGAGGGTAAAACATGCATAAACTCACCAAAACCCTTGCTAGTGACTAGTTTGAGAAGATGGAGTAGTTAGTACATTTGAATGGAATATTTTGCCTAGAATTATGATTAAATATTGTTAGGGACTCTCTCAGGCTCCTCCCCACCCTTTTTAATATACATAATTGTACAGATGGAGTACAAAATAGGGTATTTTTGATAGTTTTGTGTGTTTTACAGGTTCTAGAAAGAGTCTAAAGATGCCAATCTCATGGAAGGGAAGTTTAAGACTTAGTATAACTCCCAATTATAATTTATTGATTTAGAAAAACTCTTAAGTACCTCAAAAAGAGCTCTCATCTTAGCCATTCAAAATTGGTATAGTGAACATTATAGTGAGAAAGGTGAAAACTTTAAGTAATTTGCTTTTAAGGTGTGTCTAATGAATCTAACTAAGGCCATGGACGGCCTTGACACATATCATTAACCCCTTTGTATGGATTTGCATGAGAAATTAAAGTCATTTTGGAAGCCAAGTGTGCAAGTTGTGTCAAAAAGGGATTCTATCTGACTGTAGGTAGTGATGGCTCACTTTTAGAGGGATCCAGATGATTAGGAATGCAACCAATGCATGGATAAACATGTCCATAACCCCTCCCTCTTAGTTAAATTATTATATCTATCCTTAGTTTTGGGATGTTCCAAAAGGGGATAATGATGAAGGCAATTTATTGGACCAACAGAAGAGACTTCATGCGACATTTCAAGAGTTTTATGACTTGGGGTGCCACTTGTCTCTTCTAATTTTGCATGATGAGTTTCACATTCTCTTATCATACACATGTAACTCTTTTTATTAGCTTGACACTTGTCCTTGTGACCTTTGGACTTATTTCTTATCTTCTCTCTCTCAATTTATTTAAGAACTAGCCATTTTGGCTATTGTAAAGAGGCTCCACCTGAGTATGGTGAAGCCCTGTTCATTTTCATACCATAGATCAATAAAATCTACTAATTTTATCTATTCTATGATTGTTCATAGTGTGCTCACTTGAATGATTTATCTTTATTAGTGATGAGTGTTGTTTCCTTAGTATTATTGTCTCATTCTCTCACCTATTTACAGCTTGGAAACTTCTTCTTATAGGTCATGTGAAGTGTTATATGAAGTGTCAAGGTTGAGTGAGTTAGTCTATTCAATAATGTAATTATAGGCCTCTTGTCTAGTCCTCCTAGCCTAAACATTCATCATAATCTCATAATGAAATACTGATGTGAGAAGATTCAGATTAGAGAAGTGTATACCTAGTTAGTCCCTTGGTCTCATGTGTGACATGTAGTTTTTTGGTAGTTATAATTTAATTTAGCATATCACTACCTTTAGGATAGTTTACTTTTAGTTTTCTCTCCCTTTTCCTTGTAAGCATAGGTGTAGTAGTGATCTAAAAGTGTATATCAAGGGAGTTAGCCCTATCTAGCGATTCACCTCATTCTTAGGCTAACAACAACCTAGAGGTGTTTCAATTATGCCACTTGGATGAGGAGAGCTGAGACATCTCCTCAAGGGGTATAAATCCAAGTGACAATAGTTTTTGGCACACTCAGTGGGACTCATTATCCAAAAAGTTGAATTATTTTTGTTGTTATCTTTTAACACATCATCCTTTGGAGGCATCTATCCAAGCATCAATGGTGACTCTAAAGTTACATCAGCTGGTCAAACAACCCAAGTTTTCATTTTGAATATTTTTGGTAATTTTTATTTATGTTCTTGATTCCCAATGAAGTTCCATGTTGGTTTTGGTGTTGATTATTGTTTTACACAAATTGATGAGATATCTCAAGGTTATGGCATTCCCTATCAGCCTTTGTATGATTCTTATCAACCTTGTCATGATCCTTACCATCTCTAATAGGACCCTTATCAACCTTGTCATGAATTGTATCAGTCCTATAACTAGCCTTCTCAATGTCTTGCTCCTCCTAGTCAACTTAGTCACTTCTCAAATCAGTCCATTTCAACTTTCAAGCTAACTCTCTTGAGTTATGAGAGGAACATGATGGATCATGACATAAAAAGGGGACATGGTCAAGATATTCCTAGTCATATCATTCATAATGTGAGAGATGCATTAGAGCTAGTTAGTAGAGAGTGAGCACCTATTGAGAGAGAAAATTGGCAAAGGCTCACAAGTGAGATGCTAGATGTGAGTAGATTGGTTTCATCCTTAGAAGATAAGATAAGAATTCATGAGGAACAACCTCACCAAATCTATCAACCCTCATATCCACTTCCAAGAGATTGCTATCAATTCTACTTGATCCCTACTTATGAACCCAATCAAGCTTATCAAAGTCATATTTTTCTTAATTAGTTAGAAGAGAGAGTTGGAAATGTAAACTTTTTTTTTGAAATAAACCTTGATAGGTAGATTAAGTTAGAAAATAATCAAATGAATCAATCCATGTCATAAACAAAGGAAGTGGAATATAATCCCTCACTACCCTCTCCCATTGCATCCCTACCTCAATAAGAGACTTCTAGATATGAAATCCTAAGCTGGAGATAAGGTGGAGAATCCAAGCCTGAAGAGATCCCAAGTTTCTTGAACACTTCATCCACTCTTCAAATTGCATCACTACCTTAAGAAGAGAATCCTAATCCTAACATCCTAAGATATAATAAGGTAGTGGAATCATGGGAAAAGAAAAGGGATAAAAGCCTAGATAAAGAGTGTGAAGTTGAGAAAGAGCTTGATCTTATGCAAACTCCTCCCACCCTTCCTTAAGAGACCTCTTATTTTCCACATCAGCCATCTTGTACTCTTTATCCTCATGAAGATAACTATCAACTTCGAGAGATACTTTTCTAAGATAACCTAGCCAAGCAAATTGAAGAGTTAGAGTCGAGAATGATTTTGTTGAGTCAAGGTGTGATGGAAGGTTTAGAGCCAAAATAAGATCCTATGCCTAAACACACCCCATCTAGCCTTCCTCAAGAGAGTGCTCAAGATGAATTATATTTTAATGAAGTGATTGTAAAATGGAAAGAAGAAAACCAATCTATTTTATCCCAAGGTTTACCTCCCCTACCTCAATAACTCCTAAGAATTCATGAGGAACAACTCACCAAATCTATCAGCCCTCATATCCACCTCCAAAAGATTGCTATCAGTTCTACTTGACCCCTACTCATGAACCCAATCAAGCTTATCAAAGTCATATTTTTCCCAATCAGTTAGAAGAGAGAGTTGGAAATATAAACTTTTTTTTTGAAGCAAACCTTGATAGGAAGATTAAGTTAGCCAATAAGCAAATGAATCAATCCATCTCATCAACAAAGGAAGTGGAAGATAATCCCTTATTATCCTCTCCCATTACATCCCTACCTCAAGAAGAGACTTCTAGATATGAAATCCTAAGTTGGAGATAAGGTGGAGAATCCAAGCCTGAAGAGATCCCAAGTTTCTTGAACACGTCATCCACTCCTCAAATTGCATCACTACCTTAAGAAGAGACTCCTAATCCTAACATCCTAAGATAGAATAAGGTAGTGGAATCATGGGAAAAGAAAGGGGATAAAAGCCTAGATAAAGAGTGTGAAGTTGAGAAAGAGCTTGATCCTATGCAAACCCCTCCCACCCTTCCTTAAGAGACCTCTTGTTTTCCATATCATCCCTCTTGTACTCTTTATCCTCATGAAGATAACTATCAAATTCAAGAGATACTTTTCTAAGATAACCTAGCCAATCAAATTGAAGAGTTAGAGCCGAGAATGACTTTGTTGAGTCAAGGTGTGATGGAAGGTTTAGAGCCAAAATAAGATCCTACGCCTAAACACACCCCATCTAGCCTTCCTCAAGAGAGTGCTCAAGATGAATTAGATTTCAATGAAGTGATTTTAAAATGGAAGGAAGAAAACCAATGTATTTTATTCCAAGGTTTACCTCCCCTTCCTCAATAACTCCTAGGAATTCATGAGGAACAACCTCACCAAATCTATTAGCCCTCATAACCACATCTAAAAGATTGCTATTAGTTCTACTTGACCACTACTCATGAACCCAATCAAGATTATCAAAGTCATATTTTATCCAATCAATTATAAGAGAGAGTTGGAAATATAAACTTTTTTTTTGAAGCAAACCTTGATAGGTAGATTAAGTTAGCCAATAAGAAAATTAATCAATCCATCTCATCAACAAAGGAAGTGGAATATAATCCCTCATTATCCTCTCCCATTACATCCCCACCTCAAGAAGAGACTTATAGATATGAAATCTTAAGTTGGAAATAAGGTGGAGAATCCAAGCCTGAAGAGATCCCAAGTTTCTTGAACACTTCATCCACTCTTCAAATTGCATCACTACTTTAAGAAGAGACTCATAATACTAACATCCTAAGATAGAATGATGTAGTGGAATCATGGGAAAAGAAAGGGGATAAAAGCCTAGATAAAGAGTGTGAAGTTGAGAAAGAGCTTGATCCTATGCAAACCCCTCCCACCCTTTTTTAAGAGACCTCTTGTTTTCCACATAAGCCCTCTTGTACTCTTTATCCTCATGAATATAACTATCAACTTAAAGAGATAATTTTCTAAGATAACCTAGCCAAGAAAATTGAAGAGTTAGAGTCAAGAATGACTTTGTTGAGTCAAGGTGTGATGGAAGGTTTAGAGCCAAAATAAGATCCTATGCCTAAACACACCCCATCTAGCATTCCTCAAGAGAGTGCTCAAGATGAATTATATTTTAATGAAGTGATTGTAAAATGGAAGGAAGAAAACCAATCTATTTTATCCCAAGGTTTACCTCCCCTTCCTCAATAACTCCCAAAAGGATCCCCTACAATTCATTCTTAATCTAATGTTGAGTTATACCTTCCACCTTCACCAACTAGTTCATCTTGTCCTCACCCTATCACCTTTTGCCTTGATGGGCCTATGGTCTGGGAACTTAAAGAGGAGCATTTTATTGATAAAAATTCAAAACTCTTACTTGAAGAAAACATAGCTCCTTGGCAGCTTCATTAGGCTAGGTCACCTGATTACAAGATGCCTAGCATTGGCATCACCAAGAAGGAGAAATAAATTGAGGATCTTGAAATCCTTGAGAAGCAAAACTAGGTTATAATAGTTGAGATATAACTTGAAAGCCCTTAAGAGGTTCTAAATGTTGAAGAAGAGGTAATTTATTATGTTGAATCTTTTGATTGTGTTGATATTAAAGAATGTCTTCCTTGTGTCAAAGAAGAGGAAATCATCATTGGTTCTTTTATCACTATCCAAGATATCATCGATGGGCAAGGATAAGTATCTAATCAGCCTTGGGATGAATTGTTATCAATCATTGGAGCAGGCTATACTCTTCTTTAAGGAGGCTATGATCTAGTCAAAAATGGAGAAGGCAATCTTGACACTCAAGTGGGTATGCAAAGAAGAATCAAATTTTCAAATGTGTCCTTTAAAAATACATATGCACCCCATGATGATATGTTTGAAATCATCAAAGTGGGTTATCATCCTCTCAACCAGTTGGTAGAAACATATCAACTTTTTAAGGATAAAACAAGCTTCTATTGGCCTCAATCTTCCAAAGAACAAGAAACCACTCCTCTTGAAGCCATGCTTTCGAAGAAGATACAAGTTGATCATGAGATGAAGAGTGAGCATTAATATGAGGTATATTTACAAATTTAAGAGGAATACATTTACATTGGAGACCTATTTAAGGATGATCTAATTGAGAGCAGATCAAATGAAGTGCCAAGGAATAGGTTTGATTTACCAAGCATCCAATCCAAGGAGTAACATGCTTGGAAATATGATTCATCTCATGAAGAAAAAGATTCAAATAAATTTCCATTTGATCCTAGAAAGGAAGTATGCTTAATAGTTATTTGTGCATAGTTGTTTGTTTTCTATTTTCCTTAAGTGCTTTGAGCACACATGTATGTCTTGTTAGTGTGTTTGCTTTTCTTTGTGTGTGTCTTTTATTTTGTGTGGTTGAGGTAATTAGTTGTATTGTCTTGGTCAAAGCTTTGTTGCCAAGTATTAGGTATTCTTGTTTTGTTTTAGACTTTAGATGACTCCCTAAGCCCATGGATAAGATAAGGTTATTGATCTTTAGCATAACATGCATGCTACCCCTATGAGTCACCAATTGTTGACCAAATTTGACTCTATAGATCAAATTGGGACCCCTATAGGTAAAAACTTGATCTTTAGGTGTTTTTATGGGTCTAGTATTATATCATAGGGTGTATTATAAGTCTTTTGATGTCATTTCATGTCATATTAGCCTTGGTCTTAGTGATTTTAATCCTTGTCTTTTTGAGCTAGTAAAAGGTCATAAAATGAGCATTTAATGACTTGTATGGCCTCTTTGGGTAAAGTGAAGGTGTTAAAAGGTTATGTCATGTTCCATGTGTCCTATTATGCCTTAATCAATTGTTTCTAACTGAAAAGTGGTAGGTTCTTTAGAAGAAAGAGTAGCTTTTTTGGAAAAAGAAGAGTTTGACACTTGTACAACCCATAAGGGAGTGTGACACATGGGATAAGGTTGTGAGATGAATATTTAGATTCATAAGACTCATTTACATGATTGAAATACTTAGGAAGTGCTAAAAAAGGTCCAAAACTATTTTACTCCTTCACCCTTCTAGACACACAAAACTAGTTAGCAGGTTTGTGTTTGGTATGGATAGTTGGAGAAGTTTCGGACTGAAATCCTTTTGGAGTGAAAGTATACTTAGAGAGATTCATTTCCATAACAAGTTTTCAAGGATTAGGTAACCATGCTTTATGAATTATCTCTAACAAGTTGACTATGTTTTTCTGCTCACTATTTTTTTAGACCCTATAGGTTTTGCTCTTATATGGATAGTTTCATATAATCCAATTGCTAAGATTGATTCAATAGGATTTTGAATCCCACCTCTCATTCTCCCCATGATTGGTTTCATTTTCAAATTGTTTTTATAGGCAATTCATCTCATGTTGTAGGAAGGTGTCACCATGTCAGGTCTCAGTCAAGTTTCCTTATTTGTGGAATGCTTGGATCTCTACAAGGGTCTCCTATGAGTGGGATATGATATTTCCCATTTATCAATTCCATAATGATCACCTCCATTCATTTTTAGTCTCATAACACTATGCTTTGATCAAACATTCAGTCATGTCATACTCACAATCAACCTTTTGCTTGCTCTTAGCTATAGACATGATGTTTGAGCTCTGACCACATTATAGAGGAGCAATGGAGAGTCCAAAATGTGTTTTACATGCTCTTATTTTATGCAAAATCATATTGAACCTTAAAAATAACACAAAGGGTTTGTGATAGTAGTCATATACAACACATACAGTTAGGCAACCATGAATGTACGCCTGTGTTAGCATTTATAAAAGGATATCACATTGGAATAGAGGTTTTGAAACTTGTTTGAAGATCCCCATAGTGAAAAACATACATTTGAGGAATTGGTAAGGAATTTAAGTATGTTAATGAGACCTTTCACTATGCACATTACTCTAATTTTGCTCACTGCCTACAAGCAACTCAAAATGCACCTATAGGTGCCCTCATAGAGACCAATCATGTTGAAAGGGAGTGTCTGAACTGAATAAGGTTTTTCATGATTGAAGGAGTATAATTTGAATCTTTGAGGAAGATCAAAACTCATTTTAATCTCACAAACCATGCATACTTCTTGTAGGTTCATCCACTACCTATACATTAGAATGTCTACCTACAGGTCACACTAGCAGAGCCATGAAAATACTTGTATGGAGAAGTTGGAACAAGTGGTGAAAATATTTTTAGAATCCTAGTATGTTGAAGAGATTATGGTAGAGTAATTTAAAGTGATATATCAATAAGAAATGTGGAAGTTCATTCCCAAAAGCAATGACTATGGAATTCAGGCACCTTTCCCCTAAAAGCATAAAATAGAGCACCTAGGCATTTCATAGAGATCTTATAACAAGGTTGCCAAGAGTTTTGGTGTTACTAAATGTACATGCCTTGTATCCTCCACATAGGAGTAAAAATTTCAAAAGGAATAAGGTGTTTTAGTCCTTTGGTTTTCTTACTAGGGAGTCCCAAAGTTGCACTTTTATGCACTAAACTCAATTAGTATCATCTATAGGTTTTTGACCTCAAAGGGACTTTACTTCCCAAAGTGACAATGCCAAGTATATTTACATGTTTGAAGAGTCCTAACAAGTGTGAAAAAGTAGATTAATGAATTTTAAGAGGTTTAAAGTGCAATTTTATGGTTAGATATCCATCTACAGGTGTATAGTGTCCTAGAAAAGGCTATCTACAGCCTGATTGTAGGTGCTCATAGAGCTCTTAAAATTATCTTTGGGAATAATAAGCCCATAAACATGAAAATATTACTATGAAAGGTTGAATGAAAGTTTAAAAAGTTTCTCAAAAAATACATGACACATTTTCCAATGTGAAATCAACACCTACAGGGCCTTAATGACTTGAACACAATCAATTGTAGGAGATTGTAGGCAAACAATAAGCTAAAACATGGTGTCTAGGTGATGGTCTAGCATAGGCAAGGTGAGCATAGGTCCAAATCACTGATAAATGATCATGTAATGTGTCAAAGAGGATCATACAATGTTTTTGAGGTCTAATCCATACAAAGTCACCTATAGGTGCCCCCTCTAAATCAAGAAGCACAGTCAGGAAATACATACAGTCTTGACCAATCAAGGTGTATGAAAAGGCATGTGGGAGTTTGTAATGATAAATGGATTGAGAATACATTAATCATGATAATTATAGTGTCTATAATGGAAAACAAGCAGAGAAAGGACCCAATGATGCAACACATAGTCCATATGATGAAATCTTGCACACAATTTGTCTTCTAATAGTCTATCTTGGATTTTGGAGGAATTAGAAGGTCAAATGATAATAGAAAGGGATGAAAATTGGTACATAGCATCTATATTACTTGAATAAACCCATTAAACATTCACTTGGTCTGAGGAAGCATGGGAAGTTCCCTCTATTTTATCTCAAATAGAGGGCACTCCCCTTGAGTACAAACTGGTAGGTTTTGAAGGAGGGTGAAAAGGGTAGAACAAGAGATAAAATAACCTTTAAAGAAGGTTTGGAAATATTAATCACACATATGGAAATATGAGAGACATCTCACAAAAGGGATAACCTCAATAGGGTGGCCTAGACCATAAGGGTTACAATCATGCCTATTAGGTAGGGTTTTGGCCTAAAGCCCAAATGAGGTCAACTTCACTTCCAAGCTAAATTAAGAACTATAATGAGATGAAACATGTTTATGAGGTCATTTCATGTGTGTCCAAGCTTTTATAATTTAGAGAAGCACAAGGAATCCATTTTTGAGCTCAAAAACAACTCAGGGGTATGCAAACTAAAGGAAAGGCTCTTATAAACAACTCCAGATGTTCATGTTTACTTTAAAACTTTGCATGAAGACTCAAGGAGATAGGAAAAGTTAGATAGGTTCAAAAACTACCATTTTGTGGAGTTGAGTTGAGAGTTTAACACCATATCTTTATGAACAATGGCTAAGAGGGTAAAACATGCCTAAACTCACCAAAACCCTTGCTAATGACCAGTTTGAGAAGATGGAGTAGTTAGTATATCTAAATGGAATATTTTGCATAGAATTATGATTGAATGTCATAGGGAACTCTCTCATGCTCCTCCCCATTCTTTTGTAATGTATGAAATTATACAGATGGAGTATAAAATAGGGTATTTTTGATAGTTTATGTGTTTTATAGGTTTTAGAAGGAGTATGAAGATGTCAATCACATGAAAGGGAAGATTGATAATTAGGATAACTCCCTATGAAAATTTATTTCTTTAGAACAACTCTTAAATACCTCAATAAGAGCTCCCATCTCATCCAGTCAAACTAGCATAGTGAACATGATAGTGAGAATGGTGAAAACTTCAAGTAAGTTGATTTTAAGGTGTGCCTGATGACTCTAAGGCCATGGATGGAATTGAAACATGTCATTCACCCCATTTTATGTATTTTCATGACAAAATAAATTCATTTTGGAAGCCATGTGTGCAAGTTGTATGAAAAAGGAAGTTTTTCTGACTACAGGGAGTGATGTCTCACTTTCAGAGGGATCTAGATAATTAAGAATGCATCCAATACATGGATAAGCATGTAAATAACCCCTAACTCTTATTTAAATTATTATATATATCCCTATTTAATTTTGGGACATTTAAAAAGGGGAGAATGATGAAGGCATTTTCCTAGACTAGTAGAAGAGACTTCATGCCACATTTCAAGATTTTCATGACTTGGGGTGCCAATTGTCTCTTCTAACTTTGCATGATCATTTTCACATTCTCTTCTCATGAACATTTAACTAATTTTATTATCTTGACACTTTTCCTTGTGACCTTTGGAATTCTTTCTTCTCTTTTCTCTCTCAAGTTCTATAAGAACTAGCCATTTTGGCTATTGTAAAGAGGCTCCATTTGAGTATGGTGAAGCCCTGCTCATTTGTATACCATAGATAAATAAAGACTATTGATTTTACCTCTTATTTAATTTTTTATAGTGTGTTAACTTGAATGATATATCTTTGTTAGTGATGATTGTTGTTTCCTTAGCATTATTGTCTCATTTTCTCACCTATTTACAGTTTGAAAACTTCTTCTCACAGGTCATGTGAAGTGTTCTATGAAGTGTCAAGGTTGAGTGAGTTAGTATATTAAATAGTGAAATTATAGACCTCTTGTATATTACTCCTATCCTAAACATTCATCAAAACCTCATAATGAAATATTGATGTGAGAAGATTCAGATTAGAGAAGTGTATGCCTAGTTAGTCTCTTTGTCTTATGTGTGACAAATAGCTGGTTGGTAGTTATCAATTAATTTGGTGTATCACCACATTTAGGATAGTTTAATTTTAGTTTTATCTCCCTTTTCCTTGTAATTATAGGTGTATTAGTGATCTAAAATTGGTACATCAAGGGAGCTATCCCTATCTAGAGATTCACCTCATTCTTAGGCTACCCACAGTCTAGAGGTGTTTCAATTGTGCCACTTGGATGAGGAGAGATGAGACATCTCCTCAAGAGGTGTAAATCCAAGTGATAATAGTTAGCTTAATGTAATATTAAATAGTATGCAAAATCCAATAATAGTAAACAAAGAAAAGCATTATTGGTAGGATTTAGGGATATAGTGTTTCTATAGTCTATGCCATTGAAGTAATGGCTAATGCATATGACATAAAAACATGAAGATGCTAACAACAAGTGATACAATAGATTAAAAAAATAATGTAATTTGATTATTTGATATGTTATACAATTCTTTATTAGAGAGAGATTCATTTGCATATTACGATAGGACTACCTAGGTGAGGTCAAAAATGGAATGGGCATGTCGTGTGCCACATGGCATCTACCATGTGCCAAAAAGCATTCCTATCATTATGCATGGTAAAAATGTTCACTAGTTATGGCCTCTTCCAAATTTAAATGTGTATTATTATATTTTGATCTATTAATTAAAACTACTATAAATAGGAACTTAAACCTAAAAGTACAATAACATCAAAAAGAGAGAAATGAAGGAACAATCAATAATTTAAGAGTGAAATCTTACTATCACCTTATTCTTTGTATCTTCTCTCCAAGATTTTCCAACTGATTCCAATGCAATTTTATTGAATGTGGATTGTTTGATAATAGCTTCAAGATTGCTTTAATGGCTTCCTTGGATAGTTGGATGGATTGCAAAAGTGTATGGATGCTCTAAGAAGGCTGATTATGAGAGTATATGCAAGGCTTATGGATTTCCAAATTTCTTATTAGCTTGGACACAACACAAACATGTGTATTAATAGGATGGTAGAGGTATTTTTAGGGAAATTTTAAATTATTTAGAAGCCTCTAGTTTAGAGACTTCTATAATCTTAGAGAGGCTTTGTTAGGTTGTGGAGTTAAAAGCTTCAACTATGCAGACATGGAGGAGGTTGCTGAGTTCCAGGGATACCGGCATCGGCAGTGTAACCGACATCGGTCATCTACAGTATAGAAGGGCAACCGGCATCGGTAGGAGGTCAGCCAAAGTCGGTCACCTCCAGGCAGACAGGGACTGACGTCGGTTGCCTGTGCGGTTCCAAAACTGTTTGTTGCATGAACAGTTAGTTCGTTGAATCGAGTGTTTGCATGTAAAAGGCTATTTTTGGTCTTGAGTTGTGAGTCTAATTATTGTAAATTAGAAGTCTAAGTTATTGTTTAGTGTGGGATCTATTTATAGACCCATTGGCATGTATTGTAAAGTGTGCTAGTGAAGAGAACAAAGTGTGTGTTCCTCCTAGTTCCACAAAGAGCTAATAGAGGAAGGCAAGGTAGATCCTTCCAATTGTAAGAACAGGGTGATCTGCAGGTTGTTGCAAGATCAAGGAGAAGTTCTACATGTGTAAGTAAGATCATTTGAGTTGCAGGTTGTTGCAAGCTTATGGGAGATCTACTTGAAGTACTTTGAGTACTTGTGTACTGGTAGGGTTATTACTGACTGGTTGGAGGTGAACACCAAATCTGTGTTTGAGTTGTGTCTTGGGACCATTTTTGGTAGGAGAGTGAACTCTTGATTGAGAATTACTGGGAGCCCTTGAGGTGTGGGAAGCCTCTGAGAGGTGGAAGAAGAAGTGGCATCTTCTTTATTGTATTCTTTTCTGGATGAGTATTAATACAGTTTGTGTTATCTCTCATATTCTATGTCATTTGTGAATTCTAGTTACTTATTGCTTCTGGTTAATTCTGCATGTTTAATTGCTAATACAAGGTAATCATATTGTGCTCTTATTAAGGAGCAAGATCCTAACAAGTGGGATCAGAGTTGTTTGTTGTTCTTGATTCCCCATCAACTGGTATCAGAGCTTTTGTTTGGGTTACTAACAGGTGTTTTAGATATGGTTAGTGTGTTGATTACAGGTTACTCATAGGGTTTTCAGTTTGAGTGGGAGTATAGCAATGGCAGAAGAAAGTAAGCTACGAATGGAGAAGTTTAATGGCAAGAACTATCAATTATGGAGGATGTAGATCGAAGATTATTTGTATCAGAAAGATTTATACTTACCGTTGGGTGGGGTTGCATGCAAGCCCATGGATATGAAGGATGAAAAATGGGAGGTTCTTGATTGGAAGGCTCTGGGATTTATAAGGTTGAGCCTTGCATCGTCTATGATTTCCAACTTATCTCAGGCTAAGACAACGGTAGAGTTGATGGAATTTTTGGCAAATTTATATGAAAAACCCTCAGCTTCGAATAAGGTATTTCTTATGAAGCAATTATTTAATTTGCAAATGTTGGAAGGTGGATCTGTTCATAGTCATCTTAGTGATTTCTATGGTTTGGTAAACCAGTTAAGTTTAGTCAATATTGTTTTTGATGATGAAATTAAGGCTCTCTTAATCTTATGCTCATTACCTGAAAGTTGGGAGAGTTTGGTAATGGCAGTTAGTAATACTGCGTCTGCTTCAAAAATCTTAAAAGTGGATGATGTTGTGAGTGTAATCTTGAATGAAGAAATTCACGGGAAAAGCACAGGTGAATCATCAGGGAATGCTTTGAGTGTTGAAAGCAGGGGAAGGCAAAGAGAGAAGATCGAGCATGGGAGATCAAGGTCCAAGATAGGCAGGAGATCCAAGTCCAGGTATGGCAGAATAACTTGCTAGAAATGTGGAAAGCAAGGGCACTTAAAGAGAGATTGTTGGTTGGGTGAAGATCAGCATGAAGGACATGAAGAAGCAGATGTTGTAGATTATGTTGCACAAGATGCTCTGGTATGTTCCTTAGATAAAGTAGAATCTTGGGTTTTAGATTTTGGTGCCTCTTTTCATGCATCCCCAAATAGGGAATTTTTTCATGAGTATGTCCAGGGAGACTTTGGAGAAATTTATTTAAGGGATGGTAAGCCTTGTCAGATGGTTGGCAAAGGGAAAGTGAAGCTGAAATAGTGAAGCTGAAATTGCAGACAGGGAACACATGGGTGTTGAAGGAGGTCATGTATATCCCAATCCTGAAGCAAAATTTGATTTCTATTGGAAAGTTGGGTGATGAGGGTTGCACAGTAACTCTCACAGCAGACTCTTGGAAGGTTACCAAGGGTCCACTTGTTGTAGCAAGAGGTAATAAAGTAGGTATGCTTTATCTATCTACTTGTATTACTAATTCTCTTTCTGGTTTATCTACTTCAACGGTAGATTCAAAGATGTGGCTTAATAGGCTTGGTCACATGAATAAAAAGGGGATGCATGTTCTTGAGTCAAATGGTATGCTTTCGGATTTGAAAAGCATGGTTTGAGATTTATGTATGTAGAAGAAGAAAGTGACGTTTCTTGAGAAATCCAATGTTAGTGACAAGAACAGGAAAGCCTTGGTTTTCAAGGAGAAGTTGACGAACAGAGATCAGGGTAAGGCGCTGAAGAATTTTGAGCAGAGCAAGGTTGATATGGACAAGGGTTTGATCCAAAAGGAGCTCATGGATAAAGGTCATCACTCACAAGTAAAACGTAGAGACCGACGTTGATTAAAAAATTGGCATCAACATCCAGACAGGGACTAACATCGGTTATGTGCAGCCTGATGTTGGTGACTCCAGATAGATAAACACCAGTGTCGGTCAGGGGGAATCGACGTTGACGATGAGGCAGTCACATGGAACCGACATAGGTCTGGTGTAGACTGAGATGTGATTGGCATCGGTCACTGAGACAGATTTTGGGCAGACAACAAGCTGTCAAGGAGTCTCAAGCACCCATATAGAGGACTTAAAGGGTAAGTAAGCGTCAAATTCATCATTTCCCTTCTTTACACTACTTGTTGCTCACTGATGGTCAAGAACCAGAAAGTTATTAAAAAAGCAGAGCAGGTAGATCCCGGAAACAGTGGGAGCTTGGCATGGATGAAGGATGTGATTCTTTGGAGAAGAACCAAATGGGAGCTTTTTGGTGAAGTTGCCAGCTAGAAGAAAACACTGAGAGACGAATGGATGTTCAGGATAAAGAAGAGCGGGAATGGACACGTGAGATAGAAGGCCAGGGTATATGGTCTTGTGTAAGCTGTAGGACAATGGAGGTTTGACCATTGTGTTTCTCTTTACCAGGTTGGATAATATTAGCTACATTATCCTATTACTGTATTGTGTGCTTGTTGCAGGGTTACATATACAGGGAGTTGCTAAACTAAAGGTAAAGCTAGTTCAGAGGTGTGTCATGAGGAATTTGGGAGCAACAAGATTCTTTGGCATGTGTGTGTTCTAGGGACATGGAAGGTCATAGGTTGATTTTGTCTCCAGATGATTGTGTGAAATCGGTTAGCACGCCGATGGTTGGACAGTTCTATGAACAATGTCTTGATTCACATAATGAGGTTAAGTGCATGGTATGTACTAGACCTGAGATTTCCCAAGCAGTGGGGGCTGTCACAAGTTTGGAGCCAATTCGTAAAAGAAGCACTGGAGGGTAGTTCAGTGGATTTTGAGAGTGACCAGCAGTAGGTGCACATGCTATGCAGGGTTAAGTTCTTTTCTACATGGGTTTGTAGATGCAGATGTGGTAGGGGATTTGGATGACAGGTGGTGTACCACAGGATTTGTGGTGGTTGGTCTTCAAGAGTGATCTTGAAGAGGGATACAAAGCCAAGGAAACAAACTAGATGATGTACAGGTACAGGTACAGTTGCAGCTATTTAACTCCAAGTGGGAGATTGTTAGGTTATGGAGCTAAAAGCTTCAACTATGTAGACATGGAGGAGGTTGCTGAGTTCTAGGGATACCAGCATTGGCAGTGTAACCGATGTCGGTCATCTACAGTACAGAAGGGCAACTAACATTGGCAGGAGGTCGGCCGACGTCGGTCACCTCCAGGCAGACAGGGACCGACGTTGGTCGCCTATGCGGTTCCAGAACTATTCGTTGCATGAACAATTAGTTCGTTGAACTGAGTGTTTGCATGTAAAAGGCTATTTTTGGTCTTGAGTTGTGAGTCTAATTATTGTAAATTAAAAGTCTAAGTTATTGTTTAGTGTGGGATCTATTTATAGACCCATTGGCATGTATTGTAAAGTGTGCTAGTGAAGAGAACAAAGTGTGTGTTCCTCCTAGTTCCACAAAGAGCTAATAGAGGAATGCAAGGTAGATCCTTCCAATTGTAAGAACAGGGTGATCTGTAGGTTGTTGCAAGATCAAGGAGAAGTTCTACATGTGTAAGTAAGATCATTTGAGTTGCAAGTTGTTGCAAGCTTATGGGAGATCAACTTGAAGTACTTTGAGTACTTGTGTACAGGCAGGGTTATTACTAATAGGTTAGAGGTGAACACCAACTCTGTGTTTGAGTTGTATGTTGGGACCATTTTTGGTAGGAGAGTGAACTCTTGATTGAGAATTACTGGGAGCCCTTGAGGTGTGGGAAGCCTCTAAGAGGTGGAAGAAGAAGTGGCATCTTCTTTATTGTATTGTCTTTCTGGATGAGTATTAATACAGTTTGTGTTGTCTCTCATATTTTGTGTCATTTGTGAATTCTAGATACTTATTGCTTCTGGTTAATTCCACATGTTTAATTGCTAATACAAGGTAATCATATTGTGCTCTTATTGAGGAGCAAGATCCTAACAAGTGGGATCAGAGCTGTTTGTTGTTCTTGATTCCCCATCAGGCTTCTCTAGTTTTAGAGGCTCCTTAGTTAGGTTAAGGGGTAATGGGGATTAGATGAGGATTAAATGAGGTTTAAGGTTCATAGGGATTTAAGAGAGGCTGGGGTGGTAGGTTGGATATTGGGTAGTTGAATAAATAGGAAATTTTAATTTGCAAGTGGGATAATGGATAGTTAATGCAATAAGATTAGTAGTTAAGCAAGATTATTAGTAGGATAAGGGGGTGATTAATTGGTCATAGGGGTATAAAAAGGTTTATGGGGTGTAGAAAATATTTAATATAAAATAGGATTTTAATTAATTGTCTAAGATTATGGTTATAAGATAAATTATTGGGATTAATAGAATAATTAAGGTGAGCGGATTTAGATGCATATATAATATAAGCTAATTCTATGAAAATGGCATGATAAATAACCTAGCTTGAATTTCTTGTATGAGGATCTAGATATGAATGGATCTTTGAATTTATTGTATAATTGCTCAAGTATAAGCTATATGTATTGCCTTACTCTTTGTGAACATGTTTCGTATATAAGATAATGTGTTATAAGTAGTAGTTAATAAAAGGTGATTCAAAGGATAAAAGAGATTATGCATGCAACACCAACCTCAAGTAGCCTATTATTTTTACTTCATGGACAACTTGTGAAAAGTGATGTTATCTAACAAATCCCACAAGTTTTGACATAATGGTGATAGGGATGGGGGTGGACATTGGGAGTATGGGTTAAAGTCAATAATTGGATGTTGCCTATTCCAATTTTGGAGGGTGAACTAATGTGTTCGCCAGTACCACTAGCAAACATAATATTATCTCTTTATTTGGACTCATGAAGTTGATATATACGTGATATATATTAAATTTAAATACATTATCTTGGTAGGAACTAATAGTCTCTTGACCTTGTGTAACAAAATTAAAAATATACCTATTATTTTGATATTTACCAAGTATTGGGATCTTATATATATTTATTAGAAATTTAATAACTAATAATTAAATAATAACATTTTAATATATGACATGTCGCATGTATTAATACACCAAAAATGTCACACTTATTAATCCCCATAATGTGTTTGATATTCAATTTAAAATACTAAGAATCTCACTACAACTTTTAGTTTGTTAGTGAGATATTTGAACATGCATGTATATAAAGGCCAACAATGGATGCCTAACAATAGAAATTGTTCTACACGCAAATAAATGTTTCCTTACAACATTTCATGTTTCCTATTGTATAGAAATTTATTATAAATTTTGATGAGGATTCACAATTAAATGAATTGTGATAGATGGGTCACGTGTATGAAGGGGAAGGAAATTGGGACATATTTGAGTGGGAGTCAAGTGGGGAATCATGATTGATTAATCAAATATTTGGAATACATGCCCCACAATAAAAACAAACCACATAAAATCTTTTGTCCTAATTTGTGGTGATACTAAGGATGAAAGTTGAGACAACCCCTCAAATGCCAAAGTTACACTATGTTTATTTGGTGGCACATAAATTTTAATTGAGAGAGAAAACACTTGTCAATATTTAGTGTTAAAATATATTTGTTTGGAGGCTTTTTCATTAATTCCATATCGTACCAATTATTTAATGTTGCATTTATTTGAGAATAATATTCCTAAATAACATGTTGGGAATATGCTAATATTTATATGGGAAAGTTTTGTTAAAGGTACAATCACTGAGAGGGGGTGGGTGAATCAATGATGCTAGATGATCCAATTGTAGTTATAAACTCTTAGTCATTCAACACATACAATCATGAAACATACAAATTAACCATTGTAATGAACAAATAAGATATAGAAAGATCAAGCACATAACACATATATATGTGAGAAACCCTCTTGGGAGATAAAACCCAATAAACCCTAAAAGACGGACTATAGTATTATAGTGATAAGATCCAATTTATACCAGCACCATTTGATTAAGAACACCCATCCCTTAGTTTAGTGAGACACCAATCCCATAAGGAGTTATTGCCCCTGTTTAGTTGAACACCCACGACAACTAGACCTTTCAAAAGCTTTATCTTGCAAGGAGAAACCAACCCCTTAGGCTACTAAGCACCCCCTCAGCTACCTTGAATATATCATATTAAAAACCTATTATTTCTCTTCAATTTATGATGACCACCTTTGTCTTCACTCTTCACCTCCAATCTCTCTCATGCTGACTCTAGGACTAACTCACTCAAACTACCTTTTCTAAGCTCATTAGGTCCAATGACCTATGTGTCCTCCTACATCAACTTTATCGGATAAACATGATTGATCCTCTTCACTCTATATTGGTACTCAATGACCTGTACCCTATCTTTCAAAGGTTGTCTCTTTCACTTGAGTCCACACTTCCACAACTCACACAAATAGGCCAATAATGCTTTGTATTTATACCATTCTCTTGGTATAACCCATCTTGGTCAGCCAAGATGCTTACCATATATGTTCTACCTTTGAATTAGGTCCTCATATAGGTTACATGTAAAAATCACACACTTTATAGGTTGGTCATTACCTCACTATCCCCAAACCACTATTAGGTCTAGGTGAGACCTACAACAATTAGGCCTTCATACTCACACGTTACATTTGAGAATACTTGGAAAACCTTCATCCTTTAAAAATTATTAAAACACATCAAACCTATCTCCATTATACCCTTAATCACTCACTCATGGGTCCATGTCACCTGGAACACCAACTCAATACTTGAACCTACCAATTAGGTCTCCTTGCTCTTCAGGTCTTCATACACAGTCACAAAATTTTGAAGCAACTACTCAAATATTTCACATAGTCATATGATTAGATAACATGGGTGAAACTTTAAAAACATTTTTAATGACTTCATGTGCTTTAGATGCTTCAACACAGACTGTAATCACTGAAAACAACTCTCTCGAAATGACCACTCAGACTGGTCATATACAATCAAAATATAGTCAAGCTATTTTGACTCTCCACATATGATCAATGGAATATCATGACAGATAATGTCTTATTATAATCATTTGAGACTTATAAAACATCTCCATACTCATTTGCTTCCTTAAATATGATCATAACATCTTCAACTTACCTCTATAAAATGGTTACTCAAACTACTAGTGCATTCAACAAACACAATCAACTTCTAATTGATTGTTCACACTGAAGATGGATTATTCAAACCTCAAAAATCCATAAATATGGTTCTAATGGAGTATAATACACTTTCCAATAGTTATTTCATATTGAAACATTGAAATACCATCAAGAACTCTTTAATTATCCTTCTTGAGTTACTTGTAGAACATGGTCAAACACATAGTCAACTTTGGAACTTGATATCTACAACTATACAAACATTAATATCTTTTAACTAGATTTTATAGATGCAACTTGATTCTCTTCAACTTTTGTTTTTACTTCATCAATAAATTCATCCTATATCAAAAGATATTAGCAAAATACTATAGATTGGTTTTTCCCTTTGCTAATTCAAATGCCAATAGTCATTGGTAAATACAAATATTGTAGACACGTGTATTCATCTCATGCTACCTAAAATCTAGATAAAATACACTCCGTTGATCTCCTTGTGAGCTTCCTATCTTTACATTTTTAATGATCCCCATTGATCTTTGATCTTTACTTCTAATATTGTGCCACTTGGTAGCCTCACGTGCCTTTTGTGTATTGACTATTTGAATCAAACTGCACTGTCAATATACATTTGCACAAACACCTACATGTCATTGATCTTCTATCAAATCATCATGATTTAGACACATGTCACTAATAGATATAATGTTAGGAACCTTTGACATATTAACTTCACGTGTAATGTAGGATCACTATCTGATAAGATCACACACTCCATTAGATCCTTATCTGATCAGATTAATTACTTATCATAGATCTTCATCATCTGATTAAATGATCACCATAGATATTTGATATCATAATTTGGCTAAGTATGGGAACTTAGTGAACTATGTTTGAGAGGCCAAATTTACACTATTATAACTTTTTTTGTCCACCATGTCCAGACCTAAAACTTGGACCACATGATCACCTCTCATGGGGGAATCTATCCATATACCTAACTATTTCTAAAACCTTCACACATGTGAAATATGACATCATCAAACTACCTACTCAACTTTATCTTCCAATATTACTACTTGAACCTAAACTTTCATATGACTACTCTGATGAATTTGATTCACTTCCATAAGCACTCAAAGCACTCATAACACTCCATAGGGTCTTTGTAACATGTCCATATCATCAATATCATCCATTAATTACTTCACTAAGTCAAACACGAAAGAACCATGCAGGAACATTGAAGCTCATTGAATCACAATTTGTCATTGTCATTCTAGCACACATGCCACCTCATCAAAATCCTTGATTACCTTGGAGACATCATTGACAAAACTCCAACAATATCCCCCTTTGTCATTGATGTCAAACACCAATACAAAACTTATGCTCATAATCTATCTCTCTTCAAATAATTTCTCCCCCTTTAACACAATGATAAAGTGGGATCATCTTCTGATCTTGAGGACCTTGAAAAACTACTCATAGAGATTAGAAAGACCCCCATAATATTATGCTATATCTCATGTAATCTATTCTTTGACATACACCAATCTGAACTTGGGCTTATCTGATCCTTAGACCTGTCTACCTTTAGAACTCACAAACTCTCTTTACTCATGCATGAAGATTCAATACCTTTTCAAAACACATGACTTGGTTTGATCAAGTCATCATATCTATCTTCTTGAATACACAACTATAGTAGACTTCTTCATATCTCCACCAAGACTGGAATATCTCACATATGCTTCCCCTCACATCATGCATAGCTCTTTAATCCACTCAATCTAACTAAGTTAGCTCCCCCTTATCCAAACACATCTTCAAATGATATTTTTATCCTACAACATCAACCAAAGCTCAACTAGTATCCACCATGCTTCTTATTACTTGTCATGTATTTCCTTGAAGCCTAGATAGAGATACCCTGACCCAAATTATTCTAGAATAATGTGAAACCAGGAGTTGCCCACAACTCCTCATATTCCTTTTCCTCCTTGGTCATTTGGCACTGATAGTTCTTCTTCTTCTTCTTCTTAGGCTTAATAAAATCAACATGCTCATCCACTCCAATATTCTCATTTTTTTCTAAGATTGGATTGACAACATATGGAGATAATAAAGATTCATGACATAACTTTTCAACTAAAGAAAGAACCTCATCAAAGGGCATTGACAACTGATATTCTTTGTATGAAACTTTCTCAACAACAAGATATTCTCTTGGATCCATACATACCTCAGAACTAGCCTCAATTAACATTTTGGTCTTTTCCTTGAGCTTGAATTGAACTGACTTTTGATTCTCCTTTTTTATCTGGATAGATGAAACAGTCTCTTGGCATTCCTAAACCTTCTTCATATCTAATTCCTCTTTTTCTTTAACAGGCAGTCCACCTTGATCTTTCAGCTCAACTAAATTAGTTTTCTTGGTCTTCACTTCCTTAGGATTCCATACCAAGGATTGACCTTTCTTGAGCACACTAGGAAGTCCATGCACCTTCTTATGACTTGAGAGATTTCTTATATATTATCTTGTAATATGAACAACTTGATGAGAACTGAAACAAATAACATCTTGTCTCTTAGGTTCATTAGGCTCAAGCGTGACTGTCTTAGGTATCCATACCTGGGTTAGTCTTTTCCCATACATTCTAGGGTAGAATCCAAATATATGTCCCATGTCATGACAATTTTAGCATACTACATTATCCATACCTCTAGCTGAACAAATACTCTTCCTTCTACATTTTCTTGCCTTATGACCAAAAATATTACATGCAAAGCAGTGACCATGAAATGAACTTTCATACCTTATAGAATTTAGTTGCCTGATAGGCTTCTTCCTTTTGCTATTGACCTGATTTAACTTCTTGTCTTTCATGCTACCATTCTCTTTGTCTTATTTTGATCTCTTTTGTTCTTATTCAATCTTACCTATCTTGATTATGACCTTTTCATACTCATCTTTCAAGGAAACAAGATCAATCTTCAATTTAACATATTCAACTTCTTTAGCTCTCATGCTTGAACTTGCAACCTCTAACTGAATTCTCAAATCTTTGATGGTCTTCTTATCCTCCTTAGCTTCTTTAGCCATGTCATCCTTCAATATACATGCTTTATCTTCAATCATTTTTATATAATCAAGATTGGACTTCAACTCATCATGCTCACCTTGCTATGAACTCAAATTGGCATTTGTCTCTTCTAACTGAGTCTTGAGATGTCTACATTCTTCCTCTTTTGAACTCAAATTAATCTTTGTAACTCTTGATTGATCTTCAAGATTTTGCATGGTCATCTTGTCTTCTTTGACTATTTTACTTAATATCTCAAACTTGGTTTGAAGATGACTTATCCTTTCTCTATGTTTCATGACCTATTCATTAAGCTCCTCAAGCCTTATCTTATGTTCATCATCCTTGGAATTAGAGTTATTATTCCCATTCTCAATATGACTAATCTATTCTTTAATACTTTTGACCATTGATCTCAACTCAATATTTTCTTTCCTCAAATACTTATCTGTCTTTGTACCTTGGATCACCTTCAAGTGGTTAAACTTGCACAAAAGGTCCTACTATGATACCAATTGTTAAAGGTACAATAACTAAGAGGGGGGGTGAATCAGTGATGCTAGATGATCCAATTCCAGTTCCAAACTCTTAGTCATTCAACACATACAATCATGAAGTATAAAAATTAACCATTGTAATGAATAAAGAATATATAACAAGATCAAGCACATACCACATGACATATGTGGGAAACCCTCTTGGGGGATAAAACCCATTGAACCCCACAAGATGGACTACAATCCTATAATGACAACATCCAATTTAGACCAACACCAATTGATCAAGGAACAACTATCTCTTATTTTAGTAAGACACCAATCCCATAAGGAACTACTACCCCTATCTAGCTGAGCACCCACAATAATTATACCTTTTAAAAGCTTTATCTTGTAAAGAGGAACCAACCCCCTAAGAAATTAAGCACCCACATAGCTACCTTGAATATATCATTGTAAACACCTATTTTTTCTCTTCAATTGATGATGACCACCTTTGTCTACACTCTTCACCTCTAATCTCTGTCAAGCTGCCTCTAGGACTAACTCGCTCAAACTGCCTCTTCTAAGCTCATTAGGTCCAATGACCTATGTGTCCTCCTATATAAACTTAATTAGACAACCATGATTGATATTCTTCACTCTTTTTTGGTCGTCAATTACCTATACCTTCTCTTTCAAAGGTTCTCTCCTTTGCTTGAATACACACTTCCATAACTCACACAAATAAGCCAACAATGCCTTGTATTTATACCACTCTCTTTGTATAACCCATCTTGATCAACTAAGATGCTTACCATACTTATTATACCTTTTAAATAAGTCCTCATACATGTTAAATGTAAAAACCACACTTTTCATAGGTTGGTCATTACCTCATTAGCCCCAAACCACCATTAGGTCTTAGTGAGACCTAAAATAATTAGGCCTTCATATTCACACATTACATGTGAGACTACTTGGACCACATTCATCCTTTACCAATGATTCAAACATATCAAACTAGTCTCTAATATACCCTTTATCACTCCCTCATGGTTCCATGCCACTTGAAACACCAACTTAATGCTTTAACTTACCAATTAGGTCTCCTTGTTCTTCAGGTCTTCATACATAAAAAACATAGTCTCAAACTTCTGAAGTAAATACTTAAATATTTCACATAGACATATGATTATATCACATGGATGAAACCTTCAATACCTTTTCAATTCCTTCATATGCTTTATATACTTTAACACAGGTTCTAAGCACTTAAAACAACTCTCTCAAAATGACCACTCAGACAGGTCATATATAATCAAGTTACTTTGACTCTATATCTGATCAGGGGTATATCATGAAAACCAATGAATTATTATAATCCTTTGAGACTTATACAACATCTTCATACTCATTTTTTCCTTATATATTCTCATTACATCTTAAACTTACCTCTGCAAGATGGTTACTCAAACTAACAATTCATTCAACAAATACAATTAGCTTCTAAGTAATTGTTCACAATATATATGGATTGGTAAAACCCCCAAAATCCATACATATGGTCCTCATGGAGTCTAAACACTCTCCAATAGTTATTTCATCTTTAAACATCAAAATACCATCAATAACTCTTTAATTATCCTTTTCAGGTTATTTGTAGAATATGGTCAAACACACAATCAACTTTGGAGCTTAATATATACAAATGTACAAACATTCAAATCTTCTTAATAGTTTATCTAGATTCACCTTTAATTCCTTTTCAAGTTTTATTTTTACTCCATTAAGAAATTTATCCTAATATATTAGCAAAATACTGCATACTACTTTTTCCCTTTGCTAATTTAAATGACAACAATCACTAGTAAATGTAAATATTTTAGACACATGTCTTCATCTCATGCTCCCTACGATATAGATCAAATAAACTCCATCTATTTCCTTGCAATATTCATATGTTAAAAATTTTAACGCTCCCCATTGATCTTTGATCCTTACTTCTGAGATCGTGCCACTTGACAGCCCCACACGCCTTTTGTGTATTGACTATTTGACTCAAAATGTACCATCAATATCCATATACACAATCACTTACATGCCATTTATCTTCTATCAAATCTTTATGATTGAGACAAATGTCACTAGTGCATGTAATCTTAATAACCTTTGACATATTCACTTCATGCGCACTATAGGATCACTATTTGACAAGATCACGTCCTCTATTAGATCCCTAGCTGGTTAGATTAATTGCTCGCCATATGTATTCATCACTCAATTAAATTCTCACCATATATCTTTGATATCACGAATTTGGCTAAGTATGGGAAATTAATGTACTCTGTTTGAGAAGCCAACTTTGCACTATTATAACTTTTACTACATACCCTATCCAAATCTAAAACTTGGACCACATGATCAATTCTCATAAGAGAATCCATCCATATACCTAAATTCTCATGAAACCTTCACACGTGTGAAATATTATGTCATAAAATTTCTTACTCAACCTTATCTGCCAATATGACTACTTGAACCTAGACCTTCATTGATTGCTCTAATGAATTTCATTCACTTCCATAAGTACTCCAAGCACTCATAACACCCCATAGGGTCTCTACAACATGTCCATACCATCAATATCATCCATAAATTGCCTCACTAAATCAAACACTAAATAACCATTCTAGAACACTAAAGCTTATTGAAGCACACTTTGTCATTATCATTCTAGCACATATGACACCTCATCAACATCCCTGATCACCTTGAAGACATCATCGACAAACCTCTAACAACTTTATCAAAAATTTTATATTTGTTATTATAATATGTATTTCAAATTTTTTGATTGGCAGATGAGAATGAAGTATTTGAAAAGTGAATCCATTAGTACCATACCTTGACAGGTACTAATAATACAAGAGGTTGGATACTAGTGTTCTTTGTAGGTTATCTTATTTCCTTTTTTTTCTCATGTAAAAATGTGCTTCCTATTGAATCTCAAATTATATTATCTTTTTATGGAGTTTCTTTTTTATTGTGTGGTTTGTAATTTCTTCCTTACAATCTTCTTTAATTTATTTTTTAATAGATGTTTAATAGAAATACTAAAATGGATATTTTTAGACATATAAAATGGTCTCTTGGTCTTTATTTAGGACTATTTTAAGAATATTGGTATATTTTTTTATGTATGTATAATTTGGTCCAAATCATGAACTATCAGTTCTCTTGTTGACCTCAAACTTTATAAATTACTCATCTCCTATCTTTTCCTAGTATTATCAAATTGTATAAGTCCCCTTTAAGTCAAATGCATTTGACTCCCCATTTCCCCCATTTTTAGGTCCTAGCCATTGGAAGTCGGCATAGTTAAAAATATTCTTGAGTTTGAATTCTCATTCACCTATAAATAGGCAATTATGGTGAATGAGGCAATAAATAGGGCACTTATCATTGTCTAAGCTAGCATTCTATCATATAGAATGTTTGGCACTCATTCTAAATTTATTTATGTTATTAAATTTTTATTTATTGATATACTTATTCCAATAACAAGGCTAAATAATTTGATAAAATATTCTTGCACAAACACCCAATTTGGTATTATTAACACTCCATGATAAGCAAAATCAGCTCATTACGGGGTCCCTAAATGTTTATTGGGTCATGCACTTTAATGGTATAATCATTTACCGTCTAATTCTTTCCATAAATTTCAACCTTTAGCCAAATTATTTCTTCATTTTTTAAATTTAATTATAGATCCTAGATCAAGAACCATATATTTATTTATTGAGTAAGAATAATTTGTGTGCATGTAATTTAAATAATGTGTCTAGGTTCACATATAATTCAAACCTTAACTCCCTTAGTAGTGTTTCAAATGATTGTAGGATAGATACCAACATAATGTCTCATGTAGAGAACACTGCCTCCAACATAAGGGATGAACACTACATGATGACATTCCATGAGGTGAATCATACAATGCAAAGGAATGGTTGGTGCCCAAAACATTGTAGTTCAAGGAATAAACATCCAATACATTCTTCAAAAATTTTCACAAGTGCCTATGCTCAAAATACATGTAAAGTGTCATGATATTATGAAACAACTTCATAATACATTGTTGATTTTTGTGGGATTTTTACCCAACAAAATGAATAGTAAACCTTCAACTACCTAACTTCAAAATACTCAAGAAAAAATATTTATCCTCAAATTTCTCAAAATATTAACCATTTAAAATGATACTTTTTATAAAGACTTGGATGAAACTACTTTGTAAGTGTATATTAGGACACACACATTTGTAGCGTCTAAGATGCACATTTTACGGATAAGAATCAATACATACAGATCAATATTCATAACTTATTTATAAATTACAATATATGTTTAACTTAGTTATCCTCACATTAGGGTTTTTATGAGCTGAGATACTACCTTAAAAGATAAAGATTCATTCCAACCCTAAACCTCATTACTTATCTATATTAATAAGTTGGAAGGCAAGGGTGAAGGTAATCCATTGTAGTCTATCGAGATATTTCTCATTGTGTTCTTCACGTGAGGAGGTATTTTGTCCCTCCTCCACATTTGAGCTATAATATATTATGGTAATCATCCTACCTTTGAAATATATACATTTATTTGCTTTAAATGTTTCACATGTATGCACATGCAATCATGGATAAATGTCTCAATGTTTCTTCTTCATATACCATGGGCCCACTTGATATTCTAACATACTTTTCCACAACCTTATGATTTTACTACATTTGTTATATAGTTGAATCATTTTGAGAAACTAATAATTTTTAAGAATAAGGAATACCTCCAAGTAATGTTTTTGATTAAAATTTTCCCTTGCATATTTAATTATTGACTAATTACAAAATAATAAAAATGTCTTATGGATAATGGTTCAAAATTAAACATTTGTAGGGAAAAATTCATTCTAAAATTGGTATTTATTGGCATGATTTTTCATCAAGTTGATATAATTATTCTTTTATACTACAAAGGCACCAAATATGTTGTGAAATAAATAATAGTGACATATAAACAAAATAGAGTATTGATGCCTTAGGGCATGTAAAATCATACAAATTTTCACAACATGATACACATATTTGTATGAGGGATGGGCATGCCCAAGAAACATGTCCTCAATATTGTATTATATTGAGGAATTATACTTTCCATTGTAATATATGTTATAATGTACCATACAAGAAGATGGGTAAGAGGACTGACTAGTAGATAGAGAGAGATATCATATGGTGAATTTTAATATACATTGACATTGAATAAATAAAGAAGTAGAATAGGATATAATGGTGTATTATACTATGTGGATGAATGTGAGTGTAATCTAGTATCCCTTCCATTTATTTTATAAGTAGAATACAATGTTACATTCATATGCATCAATTCTTCTCTTGTGTATAGTATTAGATCTAACCAAGGTAAAATATACCCTAAGCTAATAAATATTTCTAGTTTATGTCAATGATATTTAAATTAAAATGATTTGTATAAATCAAATGTGACCATAAAAGGATTTGACAATGAAGGTAGAATGTTATTGGCACAATAAAATTGAAATTTTGGGACTAAAAACATTTGATATTTTGTGCCATGACATGTCTAAAAATTGACTTATAATATTTTGTTTGAGATACCTTGGATTAATTCTATGGGTGTTATACCTTCTACTTTTCATAGATGCTTGAAATTTTAACACGAAGATACAATTTAGATAATTTGCAGTGATGACAAATCTTTTCATTATTTAAATATGGTAAAATCTCAAGTAAATATTGTGCATTATTTGGATTAGAAACAAAAAAATCTCAATAAACCTAAGAATGTAATTCCAATAGGACAAGAAATAACATTTGAGTTTGGATAACATAGTGATAGTAAGGACTCAATGAGGATAATGACCTAGATGGTGATATTGACAAAATATTGGGAAAATAAGTTTCACGCTAATAGGTTTGAGGGAGTATACATAGGATATAGATATATAAATTTTTTATTCTCTCTCTCTCTATATATATATATATCTACCCAAACTTAAGGAAAAATTAACTTTACTATCTTAAAAAATTAAACTAAAAACAAAGGAAAACAACAAATGAAATTTTATCATTGTTGTATAAGTGATGAAAGTAAATCTCACACAAGGTAAGCTAGAAAAATATGGATGTTTATAGAGGCATGTTCAAAAGTAATGCTAGAAAGGTAAAGGATTTGGAAAATTAAATCAAGGTATAGGAGAACAAATTATTATATTTATTCTTTCAAATTGACAAGGAATTGAATATAACAACAATATATCTTATTTAAACATGAATACTAAGATACATAAGAATTTAGATGAAAAGTTTGAGTATGATAACATATGTATTATTTTTCATGAATACAAGAGGAAATGTGAGCTTAATACCAAATTTCAGAAAATGAGTTATTTATCCATAGAATATGCAATACCATACATAGATACATTTTGTAATGATGAATCTACATCACAATTTTTAGGAGCTAATGATGATTTACAATCATGATATCATAAGTCTAAATTTAATTTATGTGGGAATGAATATGCCTAGATTAGTGAAACACAAGCTTCAAGTAATGAGAATGAACTTGTAGAACCTAATGACCTAAATGTCTTTCATAATTTACTAATAGTTAAACAATTTGAGATAAAATAATAACCAATTGAAGTTTAAGGGTTGAAAAATCAAGACAAATGTTCAAAATAAAAAAGAAAAGAGTGCAAGTTTACAAGTCTAGTCCAAAGAGAATATACATTGTTACAAAACAAAACATATCCATGTATAATAGACATCAGAGAATAAAAATAATGTGAGAAATGAAATGATATTACAATGATTCATGATTTATCAATGATATGAATCTTATTTATAATATGTCATCATATGAGATGCAAATATTGGTTTGAAATGCCTTGTTATGAGTTATTATGTTCATGTTCACTTTCTATAAATTTAATTTCATTATTCTCTATTTTGTGTTTAGTTTATAGATAAAGCACACACATTTTTAAAATCATGTCATGTATATGCCAATAGATAGAGGTATAATCTATTTTATTTTCCAGATGTGGTATTCATATGTTTGGTAAGAGAAATATAATATTTAGTTGGTTGCAAGCTCATTATTGTAGCTTTAAAGTTAGATAGGAGAAACTACCTATCCACTTATGTGTGGGTAACATCACCTTTATAGTTAGAAAGGTAGGCCTAGCAACATTGTGCATCTAAATATTTTTTAATTCATGATGCCCACATTTTTCCATGTTTTTGTACTATTATAGGCTTATTTGGGGGAAACATAAGGCAAGAAATGTGTTCTTGTGTAGGTTACTCCTTCCTCTATCTTTTTGTAATATGTTTCAAGTATACCATTTTCTAATATGCTATTTATGATGCATATGCTTATGTTATTATTATGTCACTTATCATGTTCAATTCACTTATGTTATTAATGTGCATATATGTTTGATGTTCTTACACACTTATGTGCCTGATGTGTTAGAAGTGAGATAATATACACAGTGTGCTTATGTGCCTACTTGTAATTATTTCACTTACATGTATGTTGTGATCTTTATCATGTTCATGTCTATTATGCTTATGTGTTTTCCATGTTTCCATGATCCTTATCAATCTCATGTCCATTGTGACTATGTGATTGTTATCATTCCTTGATCAATAACATGAAAATGTTGTGCTTTTTTATCTTGCCATGATGTATATCATGCAAATATTTATTTTATATTTCCATGATCCTTATTATGCTTATACATTGGGAAAAAATAATGTTCCTTATTGATTACCTTCATTGTTATATTTTTATGGACTAATGGATTAGGATTATAGAATGTCCAATTATTTATGTGTTATAATTTCTATATCTTAAGCCCACATGTGGTAAAATATCTTTTGACACATGTTCTCAAATGTTATATAGTTGCACACTATTATATTTGATCATGTTTTACATCTCATTTATCCTATTTTTGAGATATGAGTTTAATAGGTTCACCCCAAATCTCAAAAGGGGGTGGATATATACTACTCATTATATTTCCAAAGCCATAATATCTTCAGTGGTATGATGGACCTAAGGGGCTTCCACAATATATTAGGACAAAGAAGAATGTGTATTATCATTATTACTATTTTGGATACGAAGGCTCATCGCCTAACAACTATATGTTTCCAACTTCAATTCCCATCATATCTTGTGACTTAGTGACTCAAATTAATTTCATAATTGGATGTCTACCAACTCATGAATACATAGTTTCAAAAATAATTCTCAATTTATTTATTGACTCAAATTTTGTTTGAATGTATAGACCCATCTCCTAACAACATATAAGGTTCCAATTCCACTCCTTTTTTCCATCTCATTTAACAATATAACAGACCCATGGTACTTTTGATACATACTAAGTAAAAGAGGGTGTTTTAATGTTGACTAATTTCATTTTCAATAATTAATATTTTTGTGCTTACCCATGTTTGTGAGGGATAAATAAGTGGTTTTGTAGGTTCTAATACTTAACGAATCAATATCTAGAGATCAAAATGTGCAATATTATTTTATGTGTATATTAATTTGAAGTATACACTTAGGCTACATAGTTTGTGGATTAGCACACACCTTAAAGTGGCACATTATGTAAAATATTATAATGGCCTCTTGACCTTTATTTAGTATTACTTTATGAATGTTGGTGTATCTATCTATGTATGGGTAATTTGTTTCAAATCAACTCATATTGGTCCTCAAATCAACTTATAACTTTACAAAATATTTATCCCATGTATTTTCATGGATTATCTTGTCTATTAGGCCTTTTTTGAGTCAGGTGCACCCATCTCCCCCCTTTCCTCCTTTTAGGTCCTAATCATTGGACATCAGCTGGGCACCAATATTTTTAAATTTGAATTCTAAGTCACTATAAATAGATAAGTGTGGTAGTTAATTTAACAAAGGAAGTAATGATTATATCACTTATCATTACTTAAGCTAGAATTATATTGTGGAACACTTTTAGTTCACATTTTAAAGTTATTTTTTTAATTGAATCTATGTTTATTAACTTTGTTCCAATCTCAAGTTCTTGATAAATTGGAAAATTATTTTCACATAGGCCCTCAATTTATTTTCCTTGACATTCTAGATCAAGTAGACTTGGATCATTGTTAGGACCCTTTTGACCTAACTATTTTTGTTTGTATTAGGTGTTATTAATAAAATATTGTACATATATGATTTATAAGTTGTCCCATTTTCTATTTATAACTATCCCACATGTGTGGGAAGTCGTAGTTGTCTTATGTAGATTTGTTTTTAAATAGAGAGCTTGTTTAAGAGGAAGGATCATCTATTGAATATTTTGTATTGAGTCGTACTCAAAGGATATTTCTCTCTCGAAGAGTTCCATTATACTTTGTAATGTCCTTTTGTTATTTCAATACAGTATTACTATCTTATTTTAGTTTAGTGCATATTTGCTATATTTTTGTTACTAGATTAATATGTGTAATCAAATTCCTAAAATTCAGTATCAGAACACTTTTTGATGCCATTATATATAATAACTTCAACTATTTAGGATTTCTATGACTATCTACCATATGTTCTCACCTTACCCAATCAGGATCTTGGTGATCAAAAAGTGGTAACAAAAGTTGTGAAATTATCTTTTTTACCCCTAATCTATCTATTTCCCCCTGAAAGTAGTTTTTTTAGGTTATAAATTATGTTCCATTATTTTTAATACTCATAAAAAGTTATCATTATTGGAAAAGTTGAATCATTGTTATATTTGAAGTGAGGGGTGTTCCCTCAATACCTAGGCCTCAGAAAGCATTATATACAAGTTTTAGATTCCATGTAATTTTTGGTACATAGGAAGTGACTAGGGTTTTTATTTTTCCATAATAATCCCATGGTCATTTTTATTATGTGATGTATTGGTAAGTTGTTAACCTCAGAAAGAACTCACATTTTACCTTGGATATAGGATAGTGGATACACGATGGTTTAATCCTTCATAATTAGAGCTTTGAAATATTGAGTTGACATTGTTTATGAAAGGGATAAGTATATTTGAAAGATCACAGAATAAACACACCTTATAGTAACATTCCTTACTATAACCCTAATACTCTTAGAATCACATATTTTCTATAGATTTTCATTTTAAATACAATAACCATAACAACCAAGATGCTTTAGACTATTTTGACATCTTGTAAAAACTATAGAATCCAAAAAGGGTGAGAATATTCAAGATTAGTTATTTGGATACAGTGCATTAATCTCATCAGTTGTTACCCAAAAAAAAGAGTTTAGAATTTTTTAAAATCTGGGGCACCTATAGTCATCTCATTTAGCTAATATTTTTGTATATAACCCATGTAAAACTTTTGGGAAAACCCTAGAACCCCACATATGGTGGTACCATCCTGATCAAGGGCATGGAGACATAACTTGCTAACCTTATATCATAAATACATGTCGTATGGGATGACCTCCAATCCCAACTCTCTAACATCAATACCCAATAGATAAATGTGATGGACACTCTCCATAAACTAAGTGGTCATGATTTATGGACTAGTTTGAGAAATAGTTTTGAATACAAATCCAACTATTTGAGAAATTACAAATTGAATTTACATAAATTTGATGGTAAAGATCCCACTAGTTCTATCTATAAGGCAAAGAGGTATTTTTGTTTCCACAACATCCCATTTTGGGATAGGGTACCTATAGCCTATTTGAACATGGAAACTTAAGTTTATAGTGGTTCCATTGGTTAAAAAAATAGAATGGTAATGCACCATGGTAAAATTTCTATGAAGTCGTATTGGTTTGCTTTGGCCCAAGTGCATGTGAGGATTTATTGAGAGCCCTAACTAAATTGTGCTCGATAGGTTCTATTTGGGAATATTAGATGAAATTAAAAACTAAAAACTAAACAAAAGGGTTGAAATATAAATTATTCAACATTTATTTCATCATTTGATTAAAATAGGATATTGCAACTAAGATGAAAATGTTCAAACCTCATGATATGATGGTAGTTATTGGGTTAGCTAAATTGGCCAAATAAAAGTTCATAGTCCAACATAGGTCCTCCAAATACCACTCATTTAGGAATTCCATGATATTTTAAGTATATATAATGAGATGTGGGTGAATAAGTTTCCTAAAAATAATAATTCAATTTCACTTAACATTCGTGAAGCATTCATTCACATACATACATTAGTTAGTGCATACACAAACATCTATGAAAGTAATCAACATGAGAACATATAATATATGTGGAAAAACCTCTTGGGGGATAAAAAAAACTAATTAATAGATTGTAATAAATTCATATAATTAATGAATCAAACTTTTAGTGATGCACTAACCCCACAAGGAGCACCAACCCTTCACTAGTCAATCACCAACTCAACTAGTCCTTTAACAATCTCTAACCTACAAGGAGGCTCCAACCCCCTAGGTAACCCAACACCAACTCATATACCTTGAATATATGATTGACCTTGGACACATTTTTATCACTCAACTGACTATGACCTCATTTTTTCTTCTCACTCTTTAATCTCTCTCAAATAGCCTATTAAGCCTTCTCACACAACTAGCCCTTTCCTTGGCAAAATTAGGTCAAATGACCTCACTCAACACATATAAAACCATAGTTATGTCTTCATGAAATATTCATAAAAAATATATGATTTTATTAAATCATTGTAATTTCTTTCCAAAACTCTATATCATTCGCTCATATGCTCAAATCTTTAACAAGTCAAATTAGGCCTATTAGGCCTTCTCTTTATACTTGACTATTGCTCTCACCCATCTTGGTTGGTCAAGAACCTAACCATACTTGGATAACCATTTAAATATATTAAAACACACTTTTCACAAGTTAAAAAACCAACACATAGGTTTATCATTATTCTTAAGGGCAAAAACCATGATTAGGCCTAATAGAGACCTAATGCAATTAGTCCTTCTCTAAGCACACATTTCACTTAGATCTCCTTAGAACACTTTGAGCCTATAAAAATGGATTAAACAATTAAAAAATGAATAAAATATACTTATGATAATCTCACCTTATGTACCCAAAACCATTTGGTTCATTTCACTCCTTAAACCACCCAATTAGGTCTACTTGCCATTAGGCCTTCTTACTACTACAAAGTCTATCTTACAAATATGAATCATATAATCAAATTTTCCACATAAACATACTAAAAAATAACATGGATAAGATATAAATTATCTCAATCTCAACATCATGTTCATTATAATTCATCACATAGGGTAGAAGACCTCTAACTGATCAACTTCATATGCTCACTCAGAACTATACACAACCCCTAAAAACCTAGTCAAGAACCTCTGAATTTTAACACCTTTATAAGAGTTTATCATGAATAAAAATTTGTTAAAATTAACCTATGATACCTATAAAAAAACTTCATGTGCATTATATTCTTCAACACTATGCAAAAACACTCAGGAACAACATTCTCACTCACACCCAAAAAAATGCCTATAGCATCACAAACACAGTCAAGAAAATCAAGTATTAGATCACTTGTGGGAAAAATTTTGTGATCTTAAAATGATTTATAATGATCCTTAAGAATAATTATAACATACTTTAATATATATATATTACAAGGTTATATATCAATATTGGTCTTACAGACCAATCTCACATCTTCACCCTACATAGACTCCACTGTGTTAAACCACCTTGAGGACAAATTTTTTGCATGTGTATGAGCATCATAAACACTTATAAAAAAATATGATATGAGGTATAGGTATTTAAGAATTAACCCATGCATTTGGATCCATCCCTAATCCTATGTAACCAATCCTTAATCTCTTTCTCACTACTACCTAGTTTTCTCACGGTCTTGCTCATTAGGCCTTTTTAGTGATAGGCCAACTTCCATGATTGGTTTAGAAAATTTTAGGTCTAAAAAATACTCATAAAATTATATGAGAATTAAATATTCTCACACATCATCATCATCATCCATCCATTTTCATGTTTTGACCTGGTCAACTCTACCTATTACATCAAAATTCTGAGAAACAAGGGGTTTCCTATAGCTTATACTCACTATCATGACAAACCAAAACCACTTGGATAAACCCATAATAGTTATTTACATGTTAAAAACATAAAAATATCTCAAAAAACCATTATAATCCATAATAAACAATATATTTCCTATCAGGTCATTAAGAGGGTTTTAACCAGTTTCCCTTCTTAACAATCATTCATAAAGGATTACCACTCAACTCTAAAACCAATGAAAAGAATTTAAAGATAGGTACCATCCCCAAATTAAATGGTATTATTAGGATCTCATTTAAAGGTTACACATGCCAACGAGCATAAGAAATTCCTCCTCAGGTCTGCAACACCCTATTTTTTGCACATAGAAAACCTTACCACCAATTTTCAAGCTTTCTCCTTTAGGATATGACCTAAAATTTGGTAAACACACTTAAAAAAACCCATCACACTTATTCAAATTATATAAATATATTTTTCACCTTTGTAAATGAACTTAACCCCTCATTAGGCCATACTAGATCTCTTTGCATACTAGGCCTTGAACTACCAGTCATACTAAGACCATGATCACACCTTGAAAATTATTACAATGATATCAATAAATTTTCACATGTAAAATGAAATCATATAATCCTCACATAATTTCAACCTTACTAACATAAGTCTCATATGACTCAACACAACATGTTACCATGCCTATGCCTTCTTACTAGGTCTTTATGTAAGGACTAGGCCTCAAAGCTTGACCTTGAAACTCATATGAAGGTTATTTCCCTCTTGTTCATTTAAAAAATAATAATTATACTCTCTCATGCCTATACTAACACAACTCACCAATATCTACTATGATTCATGCATATACCTTCTCTAAGGGCTAGACTAGGCTTCTCAAGACACCTAGTACACAACAATAGCTTACCTTGTACCATGATCTTGACTTTGACATGCTATCAACCTCAGAAGGATTACTAGGTTGACTTATAATTCTATCTCAAAAGAGAGACAAAAGGTTGCATTCAAATTTTCTCTTGTCATGAGACTTCTTTGACACAAATCATCTTACCATGCATAGCTTCAACTCTGACTTTGACATTAATGACATTTGTCTTGACTTTGACATAAATGAAAAAAATAAAGCTTAAATACCAATAATCAATAAAATACTTCAACACATTCCACCATGACTGATAAAATTTATAAACTTGATAACTACATGCATCAAATTACTAATAGAGGCCAAGAGGCATGCCTGATGGGAAAATGGATTATGTTAAAATTACAATGATAATTCACACCTTGAAAATTCTTGCACTACATGTCAAATTAACTCATATCATTCTCACGTACTATCAACCTTCTTTACACAAGTCTCATATGACTCGACACAATATGTTACCATGCCTATGCCTTCTTACTAGGTCTTCATGTAAGGACTAGGCCTCAAAACTTGAACTTGAAACTCATCTGAAGGTTTATTTCCCTCTTGCTCATGTTTACATATATTTGTATACTCTACATGCCTATACTGACAAAACTCACCAATATTTAATATTCTTCATACATATACCTTCTCTTAAGGCTAGACTAGGCTTCTCAAGACACCTAGTACACAACAATAGCTTACCTTGTACCATGATCTTGACTTTGACATGCCATTAACCTCAAAAGGATTAATAGGTTGCCTTCAAATTATCTTTCAATAGAGATACAAGAATTTACCTTCAAATTTTCTCTTGTCATGAGACTTATTTGACAGAAATCATCTCACCATGTATGGCCTCAACTCTGACTTTGACATTAATGACATATGTCTTGACTTTGACATCAATGACAACAACAAAAGTTCAATACCAACAATCAAGAACATACCTCAACAATCTCCCCCTTTGTCATTGATGGCAAACATTTAAACAAAAATGATCATTCACAAATTTAATCTTCTTCAAACTGACCCTTTTCCCAAATTGGAACTTTATCCCCCTTTGACATTAATGACAAAGGGTCATCTTCTTTGACACGTATTTGATCGTTGGACTAGGACAACACATCTTATCTCTTCAAACAAAATTAATACAAATCAAACTCACATACTACTATTAGATCATGATTGGCTCCTCTTGTCTCCATGAGAAATTTAGACATTATCAAAATTGTGACTTGGTTTGATCAAGTCATCATACAAACTCTTTGTGACAAATCTCTTTTAATCACACCTACAATAGAATTTTCACTGAACCTTAAATATAATAGTCACCAAAGACCACAAAACTCCCCTATGATCGATCATCCTTCATTATTCTTGATTAATAGTTGAGTGCCTCCATGAAGCCTAATAGATTCACCTCTTCTCTAGAGAAATAGAACAACATAAACATAGGAGATACCTAGATCTTCATGTCATTACTAGACTAAACTTTCTTCATGATCTTCTTAGGTTTAAATAGTTATTTTGGCTTAACCTCCTCAATCTTTGTTTGAACAACATTGTAGTTTGTTCTATTGGTCTTATCTCCATCAATAATATGAGATGACAGAGAGAACTATTGACACTCCTTTGCATCTTGACTATGCTCTACCATGGTAAACATTCCACTTGGATTCACAGACTGGTCATCAACCTTAGCTACCTTAGGTTTCCACTTACCATCTTGTCTTCTTTCTTATGTTTTAGAGTTCTCAACTTTCTTATTTTGTCTTGAGAATCCATGCTTATAATAATTTTCAATATGACCAATCTTATGAAAATTTAAACACACTATTACTATTGATGGAAATACACCATGACCCATACCTCTTGACTAATGACTCTCCTCATATTTCCATGCATATTCATTCTTAGAGGGCCTTCTACAATGCCTTGTTCTATGTCTAAATTGGTTACATGAATAAAAATAACCATTAAAGGGGCTAGCATACCTTATACAATTAGGTTGCTTTATAGTATTATCCTTCATTCTACCAACAACCTCATTATTTGATTAATTATTTACCTTCTTGATCACATTAGTGTCTTTCTCTTGATCTTTATTAAAACCAAGGCATGTTTTATCATTAACAGTCTTTTGACTATTCAGAATGTTATCTAGATCATTGGTACTCTTTTCAAATCTCATAAAGGACTTAACCTTACTTGATTTCTATTTCAACTCAGCTCTCAAGGACTCCACTTTAATTACATACCTTTCATATTCTTCTTCTTTAGTCTTTAGACTAGCAATAACAATCTCAAGGTGAGTCTCCACCTATTTGACTATTTCCTCTTATTCCTTAAAGTTGTTTCTTAGTCTAGATTTAAAATTTTTGATTTTATCCTCATTATTTTTGATAAGATAACTCATCACCTTATTCTTCTTCTTTACCATCTTTAGTTCTTCTAGAGTATTCATCAACTCAACCTCAAAGTCCACCTCATCTCCTTCTTCATCTGAATCACCAACATCACCTCCAATACATATGGACTCTTCTTGATTTGAGCAAATTGGTTATTCAACCATGAAGATAACTTTGTTGACATTAGGGCCATCACCTTCATGGTCACTCTTAGAATCAATTCTCTCACTCTCATCAAATGAGCTACAATCTTCCTTGGTGTAGAAACTTCTATCATTTTTGAAAAACTTCTTATCATCATAACTTCTAAAGCTTTTATTGATCTTATTAGACCTGTAGGTCCTTTTATAATCATCATGAACTTCATAATTCTCTTCATCATCCTTATACTTATGCTTATTAGGTCACTTGTTAGTAAAGTGTCCATTCTCTCCACAATTGAAGCATTTAAAAGGCAATTTTCCCTTGTATTTACCTGAGTCTATCTTCAACTTTATTCTAAACATAGTTATCAACTCATCATCATCAATATCAAATTCATCATTGTATTTAAATTTTTTACCTTGTGTCTTCTTCTCCTTTGGCTTATTTTATGCCTTGAATGCAACTTCTTTCTTTGTAGGTCTTCGTTCACTTGTCTTCATCTCATAGGTTGTTAGGGTGCCATGAAGTCCATCCATCTCTAGCTTGTGTAGATCTTGAATTTATTCAACTACAAATACCTTAGAATCAAATTTTGGAGTTATATATCTCAAAACATTTTGAATAAAAATAGACTCTTTCAACTCTTCACATAGACCTCTTATGATTTTAACCACTTCATCAACCCTCAATAAGTAGGTTGAAATTATCTCATCTTCATTCATTTTTAGACTTTCAAATTGTCTTCTATGGGTTTTTAACTTGGCCAATTAATATTATTCAATGTGTCCCACATTTATTTGGCAGACATATAGTGCATCGCCTTCACAAGTTCTACCTCTGATAGGCCACACATAATACCATTAATTACTTTTGAGTTATTGTCACTAGCCTTCTTTCCTGATGCATCTACAAGAGGGATATGGGGTGTAATATATCCATAAAAGACTAATTTACAAACATCATTACATTGATACATCATATATTTCCACATATTTACAATCCAAAAAGTATAATTGGATCCATTAAACAACGGAGCTTTGCTTGTAGAAAAACCACCTTATGCTTGACTATCCATCTTAGAATCTCCTTTAGGTTGTAAGACCTCCTTCAAAGGACCTAATATAACAGAAAATGTTAAAATTACAGATAATGAGTGGGGGGGGGTGAATCAATTTCCTAAAAACAATCTTTTAATTTAACTTAACATTCATGAAGCACTCATTGACATACATACATTCGTTAATGCATACACAAACATCTATGAAAGTAATTGACATGAGAAGATATAATATATGTGGGAAACCCTCTTAGGGGATAAAAACTAATGATACATATATTTTAATATAGTATGATAAGCAATGAATCAAAATTTTAGTGAGGCACCAACCCCACAAGGAACACCAACCCCTCACTAGTCAAGCACCAACTCAGCTAGTCCTTTAGCAAGCTCCAACATGCAAGGAGGATCCAACCCCCCTTGGAAACCCAACATCAAATCAGATACCTTAAATATATGATAACTCTTGGACACTTGTTTCTCACTCAACTAAATATGACCTCGTTCTTTTTCTCTTCTCACTCTTTAATCTCTCTCAAATAGCCTATTAGGCCTTCTCACACAACTAGCCCTTTCCTTGGCAAAATTAGGTCAAATGACCTCGATCAACACCTATAGGAACATAGTTATATATTAATATAATATTCATCACACCTATTTTATGATATTAAATACCTTTACCTAATTTTCAAAACTCTATATCATTCTCTCATTTGCTCAAATCTCTAATTAGTCAAATTAGGCCTCTTAGGCCTTCTCTTTATACTTGACTCTTGCTCTCACCCATCTTGGTCAGAAAATAACCTCACCATATTTGTATCACCATTGAAATATATTAATACACACATTTAAAAAATTAAAAAACCACTACATAGGTCATTCATTACTCTTAAAGGCAAAAACCACCATTAGGCCTAATAGAGACCAAATGCAATTAAGCCTTATCTAAGTACATGTTTCACTTAGATCCCCTTGTAACACTTTGAGCCTAAAAAAATGTATGAAATAATTCAAAACTTAATCAAATATAAAATTTATAATATCACCTTATTTCCCCAACATTATTTATATCATTTCACTCCTTGAACCACCCAATTAGGTCTACTTGCCATTAGGCCTTCTTACTGCCAGAAAGTCTGTCTTGTAAATCTAAATCATATAATCAAGTTTGCCACATAAACATAATAAAAATAGAATGTATATAATCTCCATGACCTTAGGTTAAAAATAATGTTCATTATAATTCATCAAATAATGCATAGTACCTATAACTGATTAACTTCATATGGTCACTCAAAAGTACACACAACCCCCAAAAACCCAGTCAAGAACATTTGACTTTACACACCTTCATATGAGTTTATAATGAGTAAAAATGTGTTAAAAATAACCTATGAGACATATTAAAAAATTAATGTGCATTATATTCTTCAACACTATGCAAAAACACTCAGGAACAACATTCTCACTCACACCCAAAAAATTGTCTGTAACATCAAAAACATAGTCAAGAAAATCATGTCTTAAAACACTTGTGGGAAAACTTTTGTGATATTAAAATGAGTTATAATGATACTTAAACATAATTAAAACATATTGTAATGGATTTATTATAATTTTATATATCAATATTGGTCTTACAGACTAATCTCACATCTTCACCTTACATAGACTCCATTGTGTTAAACATGTCACTTTGAGAACAAATTTTTGCTTGTTTATGAGCATAATAAAAAATTATAAAATGAGGTATATATTTAAAAATTATCGCATACATTTTGATCCATCCCTAATCCTCTGCAACCAATCCCTAATATCTTTCTCACTACTACCTAATTTTCTCACTGCCTTGCTCATTAGGCCTTTTTAGCGATAGGCCAACTTACATGACTAGTTTAGCACATTTTAGGTATAAAAATTGATAATAAAATTATTTCAGCATAAAAAAAAGTATCACACATAATATTCCATCCATTTTCATGCCTTGACCTGGTCAACCTTACCTACTACATAAAAATTATGAGAAATAATGGGTTTTTTGTAGCTTCTACTCACTGTCATGACAAACCAAAACCACCTGGAGAAACTTGGAAGAGTCCTTTACATGTTAAAAACATAAAAATAGGCCAAAAAAACCATTTTGAGCCATAACCAATAATATCTTTCCTATCAGGTCATTATAAGGGTTTTAAGAGGGTTTTGACTAGTTTCCCTTCTTAGTAATTGTTCATAAAGGATTGCCCCTCAAATACAAAACCAATGAAAATAATTTAAAGATAGTTAAATTATAAAAATTCCATAAGCTGTTCATTATCTCATGCAAAGGATGCACATGCCAATGAGCATAAGAAATTCCTTCTTGGATCTGCAACACCTTATTCTATGCAAATAGAAAACCTTACCACCAATTTACATGATTTTTCCTTTGAGGTATGACCTGAAAATTGGAAAAAAAACTTAACACAACCCCTCACACCTATGTAAATTTTCTCAATAGATCTGGCACCTTGGGAAATGAACTTGACCCCTCATTAGGCCATATTAGGTCTCTTTGCATACTAGGCCTTGAACTACCAGTCATACTAAGACGATGATCACACCTTAAAAATTATTTCACTGATATCAATACCTTTCCACATGTCAAAATAACTCATATAATGCTCACATACTATCAACATTACTAACACAAGTCTCATATGACTCAACACAATATGTTACTATGCCTATGCCTTCTTACTAGGTCTTCATGTAAAGACTAGGCCTTAAAGCTTGACCTTGAAACTCATATGAAGGTTATTTACCTCTTGCACATGTTTACACAAATTTTTATACTCTCTCATGCCTATACTAACACAACTCACCAATATTTACTATGATTCATGCATATACCTTCTCTCAGGGCTAGACTAAGCTTCTCAAGACACCTAGTACACAACAATAGCTTACCTTGTACCATGATCTTGAATTTGACATGATATTAACCTCAGAAGGATTACTAGGTTTTCTTATAATTCTCTCTCAAACTAGAGACAAAAGGTTGCATTCAAATTTTCTCTTGTCATGAGACTTCTTTGACACAAATCATCTTACCATACATGGCTTCAACTCTGAATTTGACATTAATGACATTTATCTTGACTTTGACATCAATGAAAACAACAAATATTAAATACCAATAATCAAGAACATGATTCAACACATGCCACCATGACTGATAAAATTTCTAAACTCGATAACTACATACATCAAATTACTAATAAAGGTCAAGATGCATGCCAGATGGGAAAATTGATTATGTTAAAATTATAATGATAATTCACACCAGGCCACCAATGTGTAAATAAAAACTACAACTACTTGATGTAGAATCACCTTTGGATTCAATTGAATGAAAAAATGCACTGAAGCCCTAGACAAAGAAAAGGAATAAGAACATGATCTTAGGGAAGACCCTATGATATAATTTTTGTTGCAAGCATCAGCGAGCATCACCACTCCTCAAATAATGAATATAGATGGGTACTTTAGAAAACATCCCCTCATAATCATCATTGATTCTGGTAATACACATAAATTTATTAACCCCTATTTAGCTAATTAAGATGATTGTTATGTGTATCGCTATTCAAGTTTTGAAGCCATGATATCCATTGGTAGAACCTTACTCTATAATGGAAAATTTTGTAATGTCCAAATTTTAGTGGGGGGTTATAATTTGAAATCATATGTGTTTTTATACCTCTAAGAGGTTATGATGTAGTTTTCAGAGCATAGTGGCTTCAAACACTAGGTTCCACCTTATGAGAATTTTCCAAACTATGGATACAATTCACTAATAAGGGTCAATAACACACCTTAAAAAGACTCACTGTTAGATCAAAAAATGTCACTATATCTCATCAGATGGATAAATTTATGAAAAAGGGATCTCATGGGATTGTCAGCCAACTTTGTGCTATCCATATCAATGAATCAACATATCCTAACCACCCTACCAGACTTATAGGAATTATTGTTTAAGCATATGTTTGTCTTTGAGGAACCTAAAGGGCTACCTCCACAACAACCATAATATAATGCCATTTAGTTTGTTATAGGTAGTGTACTTCCAAACATTCATACTTACTAGTATCCATTTATATAGAATAATGAAATTGATAAAATAGTGCAATAATTATCGAAAGCAGGTATTATTAGATCCATCATCAGTCCTTACTCTTCCCTCGTATTACGGGCATAGAAAAATGTGGGTCTTAACACCTTTGTATTAAATTTTGAGCACTAAATAAACTCACAATCAAGGACAAGTTTCCCATTCGAATGATTTATGAGCTTTTCGATGAATTCCATGGAACGCACTTCTTTTTTAAGCTTGACCTAAGGTTAGGTTATCATTAGATCCACATCAAGGAATATGATATTCATAATACAAACTTTCAAACTCATGATGGTCATTATGAGTTATCATCATGCCCTTCGACCTTACTGATGCTCCAATGGCATTTCAAAGCTTAATGAATGAGGTCTTTTAGACATTTACCCTCAAATTCATCCTATTATTCTTTGATGATATCCTTGTTTATATGCATACCTAGGAGAAGCATCTAATGCATCTAGAACAAACTATCCAACTCTATTTTGATAACAAATTATGTGTTAAATGGTCAAAGTTTGCTTTTGGCCAATAGGAAATTGAGTATCCAAGACACATCATCTGTAAGGAAGAAGTTAAAGTGGATCCTAAGAACAATGAGGCTATGAATTTTTTTCCTAAACCCAAAACACTCAAGAGCCTTCACAGATTTATGGGCCTCAGTAGATATTATAGAAAATTTGTCTAGGATTATGGAAAAATTATAGCTCCATCAACAACCATGTTGAAATAAATGCCTTTTAGTTGTCATAGGTAGTAGAAAAGGACTTCAAACTTCTCAAGCAAGCAATGTGTACTACACTAGTTTTTGATATGCTTTAATTCTCCTAACCCTTTATCATCAAAAGTGATTCCTCAAGTAGTGGCTTTAGAGTTGTCATAATGTAATAAGGTCAACCACTCACATCAAATAACAAGGCAATTACATGGATAAAATTTTCCCACTCCACACATGAAAATTAATGTCAGCCATCCTTCTTGCGTTCAACAAGTTGTGCCCATATCGAGTCAGGAGACATTTCTACATCAAAATTGATCCCCATAATCTCAAGTATTTGAGATTACCTACAAGAAAGGTAAGGACAATGTTGTCACATACATGCTATCTCGTAAGTATAAATAACATACAACTTTGTACACACTATTCTTCCCCATTCTAGAGTGGGAGCATAAGGTACAACAAGAATGGTCCCAAGATGGCCAAATTTGATTCCTCATCTAAAAAGCGACCATAATTCTTTGTCTCAAACAAATTATTCTTGGGATGGTTACTATTTGTTGTAATAGGTCATCTAATACTAGAGCTCATATCAACACTACAAGAGAAAATTTTACTGGAACTGCATGTCTCCCCATCATCTAGCCACTTAAGTTTTTAAGAAAAACATATGAAAGGGTTCGTTGGATTTTTTTATGGCATTAAACTTGACATCAAATATTTTATGGTAGTTTGATAGACTTGTCAGTGCAACAAGGGAGAAATAGTCTCAACCCCAGGCATGCTTTAGCCCTTGCCTATTCCCAACTAGGTATTTTAGATAATTCCATACAATTCATTGAAGGACTACCAAATGCAAGAGGGAAATTAGTTATTCTAGTGGTGGTGGATTGTCTCTCCAAGTATGCCCATTCATGTGCCATTACATATCCTTTTACTACCTCCATCATTGCTCAAATATTTCTTGATCAAAATTTTAGCCTCCCTGGGATACCTAATTCAATCGTTTGCAATCATGATTCCAATTTTACTAGTCACTTATGGAAGGAATTTTTCTACCGCTATGACAACCAGCATCAAATGAGTTTTTCATTCCATATACAAATAGATGGCCAAATAGAAATTGTCAACAAATGCTTGTAGACCTATCTATGTTACTTTGCCTATCTATGTTGCAACCCCTACTCTAGATAAAGTAGTAGTTTCATCATCTCAAACATTGAAGATAATTTTTTAAGGGGGAGGACATGTTATGACCCCTTAGTCTTAGCTCTTTTAGTTTGTATTAGGTGTATAATCACCTAAAAGTGATATTTGAGTGCTAAGAGTGATACTTGAGACTACCTATCCCTAGATTAGTTGCATACCTATCCTAGAGCTTATTATCACATTTATTTAGCCTTCATGTGACCCACTGGCATCCCTAGTCATCCCTAAAGTAGTCTCAGACCCTCATTTCTTGATCTTGGCCCTTCATGCCTAATGTTCTGTTTTCTGGATACTAACGCCATAATAAAGACACTATCACCACATGGCGCTAATGTTCTTTGCCATCCCTTTTCCCAAATTAATATCTTTTCAAAACCAGAACTTCCTAGGATCAACCGGACATCTTTTATCACTCGCACAAGCATTAAAAAAATATATATACATGATTTTTAGCTCTCTAACCACTGGATAGAAACGAGATGCAAAATACATAATTAATCTAAAAAAAAATTGTGCATATTTAAGGTTATTAATTGCTATTATGCCCTACTTCTATGTACTACCATCTACAACAATCCTAAGCTCAGATTACCTAGATTTCTAGTCTCAAGCACATTAAAGGCACTCAAGGCCACTATCATACTAGTTACACTTTGCATTTGCACTAACACTTAGATTAAGAGAACTACATTGAGATTGATCCTTCCTTGAAGTATTGGTATGTAGGCAACTCTCTTCATAGTGGGGTGTTGAGGATGTCCATCCTACCCCACTAACAAACACATTTTTTAGCTCATATCAATCAAATGCCTTAGCTACATGGAGGATTAGGGTTTTACTCACTAAATCAATAATTATAAGCAAAATAAAAGGTTTTAAGATATGGACGCAGAGGAACAAACCTCAAAGATACACAGGTGTACCCAAAAGCTCGGGATAGTGATGCATAAGTATCAACCCCAATCTTACACATTTGTAAATATAATTAAAAAAGAGTATTTAGGAGTTCTCTTCATGATATGATTTGAATTTGTAATAGGGGTCCTTTAATTGGATTCAATGTAGAAATCATCTTTTAAAGATGATGTTCACTTGAAAGTCCAATTGTAATTTTGAAAGGTAAATTGTAAGTCATAATGATGTAGGTAGGTAGTATCCAATATAAAATGACTTGAAGCACCTCATCAAGAGGTATGAGATGTGGATAGAGGTCAATTCAAAAAGATAATAATTAAGAATAGTTTTATAGAGAAGATCTCCATGTTGAGGAGACATATTTAACATATCTCAAGTATTTGAGACATTGTCGGATATGGATAAGGATTAAATCCTTGTATGAAGGAAGCTTGGTTTAGAATGTCATTCGTATGATAATGAAAAGAAGGAGACCAGGCTTAAAAATCCATGGTATATAAATATACATAATATATGGAGAGAAGGGAGTCAAGATTAACGGCCTTTAGGCCTAGAGATGAATATGTTTTGCATAATGTACATGATTTAATATATAGAAAGATTGAAAATAATTTGAGTGGACTGTAATGCTATTGCTCATTGACAAGGTACATTCTGAGTATATATATATAATTCATCTAGTGTATTAAATATTTTCAGAACGTTTCATAAAAGCAAATAGTGAAACGAGACCTTATAAACCTTTTAGGAATGTTTGATTCATAGAGTTTGTTGTGCTTGAAATGTCTATTTCTGTCCATGCATGGTTAAAATGGAAAATAAAATAAAATATGAGACTTTAAATTCATCTCTTTGCTTCACGTAATATTTTGAAGAGTTTTGGTCTGGTTCGTGCATACATCGTGTATTGCCTCTAACGGCTTAATGCCAAATGATTGAATGTATATCTTTGTGCAAAGCAACACATTTGAGTCCGTGAAGGTCTTCTATAAAGAAGTGCTTCCGTCCTTGATTTTAATTCATCTTATAACGTCCTTTCGCATGGAAATGTAACGTGAGGAACTTGATATGAATGAGTATCATATGTTTCAGTTTGTTGTTTGAAAGAGCATAAAGCCACCAGGTTTATGAAAGACGTGCATAAAGTGAAAACCCGTAGTAGCAAGCAGTCGAAGGCATTTGTATGAAGAAGGGCATTTGAGTATTGTGGTGGTGAGTGGAAAATGCGACACAGTTGCTGTTAAATCTATTTCATGTGAAAGGAGTTGTTTAGTTATGGTCTGTTGAATTTTCAGGCCTATTAGATATACCCAAAATAGTTCCATAAGAAGTCATCTTAATTCATTTTGAAATGTTCAAAATTCAGGACTCCAAATTACTGCACCAGAAAAACCATTCCAACACTGACAGAATCGATTCTTCTACAGCTACAAATGTTCTGATATAGGAAATTACAATTGGAATAGGGAATGATTGGGTCGAGATAGGAGGAGGAGAGTCTTGTTCGTCGTCATCAATATCTATAAATTAATATGAGAACTTTTGCAGGGTCTCGGTGACGTACAAGTCTACGAAAAAAAAATATCATTGTATGGATGAGTTCTTGGGATTTATAGAAGATACAGTGTACAGAGAGAAATCTATATAGTTATTGAACCGCATGCACAAGGAAGGAGCGAAGGTTAGTAGTTTGGCATGGACCAATTATTTATAAATTGAAGGAGATGTCAATTCGGCATATAGCATTAGAGACAATCATTGTGTATGCTTTCATTACAAGAAAGACAATCAAATTTGGTAAGCTTGTATATGTGTTGTAATCTCGGTTCGAGCCTTGGATTTTGTGAGTTCAAAGACTTTGTTACTTAGATCAAGTTGTAAGGTCAAAATTGTGCCCTGTCATCTGTCTTTTGAGTGACTGGAGACTTTATGGCGGAAGGAACATGAACACAGGGTTTGGGGTTTGTACGGACTAAGCATTGAATTTATTGATTTTGAAAGGTTAAAAGTTGACGAGGATACTAAATGAAGGCAAAGAACGTGTAAGAAAATTAAATACAAAGACAAATTGAGAGATAAGGATAAATTTTAATTAAAAAAATATAAGTACTATAGTGCATTAGACAGTCTTGCATAGAGGATACTATTGTCAATATCAAGACATTACCGTCACATTTTTAATAATGAAACTATTATCAAATGGTGGCGCTTTTATCTAGGAAGGGATATGACACCAAGATCTAGTTTGTGACACTCATACCAACTTCCACCTCAGTTTCCAACACCTAGATCCCCTGTCTTAGTTATTTTTCAGCTAAGTTCTTACTTGTACTATTTATTACTATTTTTAGAAATAGTCAAAGCTAGTCAATTTTGTAACAAATTAATGGCTATATTTATTGCATATTATTTCCCTGATTTAGTCTACTCGGCTCTTTAGCAAACATAGGATTTATATTCATCTAAGTCTTAAAAAGCTAAAACATTTGGTGAACCCGACTTACTTCGAACATTGCACAAACATTAACCTTAGATAACCCTAGGGTTTGCATTTTTAGCACTCAAATTTCATATCCATATATCTTCTAATTTATGTTTCATATAACCATGATAATAATGACAAAATAAGTTAATCACTTTTTGATGCAAAGTTTGATACTTTCATTTGCATGCTTATTTCCTTTAATTCAGAATGAACTCAGAAAAGACATAAACACATGTATCGATAATGCTTTATATCAATTGAATGTATAACATATTTCATTCTATCTCTAGCATGTTATTATTATCTTATCCAAAATTCAATAAAGATACAAATCGTTACGTATATAAAGGATCTATTACATAAGCTAACAACCATGTTTCAAGTTTCAATGTCATATCTTATGCACAAGAAAGAATATCCTTCTCCTCCTCATCTCCATGATGGTGATATCTACTTTCCCTCTAACCAGGTCCATGCTATCACTCCTCCATGAGATGAAACAACCCATACTACGTCCATGCTTTCCTAATTTTGTATGTAGACATTTGAACATGTCTATCTATGTGGCTCTAAACCAACTCATTTATTGCTTGTGTATGTGGACATTTGAACATGTCCTTGTATGTCCTATTTTCTTAGATTTAGTGACATGTACCTATGTCCCTTGTATTGTGTCCCCTTGACCTACTTTGCATGCCTCATGTGTTTTGTATGTATGCTTTCTCGTATGCATCATGGCCATGACACTTGTCTTTACTTGTTACACACATTGGTTTTAGATGCCATGAGAGACCTCATGCATCTCTCCTTCCTACGTTGGTGTTGTGATGGACATCATGCCCCATCCCCTATATAGCTACCCAATTTTTAACTTAGAGTTGTTGTTACATGGATTTTTATATCTATCTTAACACCCTTGTGAAGGTTAGACATGACATACATCTTATATTACATATTTATGCTTAGATTATCTTACATTTTGATGTTATGTATACACATTATATTAGATTATTATATAGATATCATATATGCTCTAACTAACACACATTTTGTAGAGCTTTTTATTTTGAGAATAGTTCTTGCACAGGGTCAATAAATCCCCTCCAAAGAGGGGGCATTCACAAGGATTTGTCATAGAGATTAGGTTCCTATATTGCATTCATGGTATATTTTCAGCACACAAGCTTAAATTATAGAAAATCGAACTCAGGTAAATACAATTGGAAAACAATGACCTAGAATATAGTACAGTTGCACAAAAATTAGAACAGAAGGACACTAGCACCACGTTTTCAAAAATGTTGATACTATCTAAGGCATGGTGCTACTATCTAATAGCCACAGATTTTGAAAAAAACCCATATTGACTAGAAAAGTATAACATGTATAGTACATGTTTGCACAAGTTCAGTTACAGATTTAACAGTCATACTAAATTTTACTCAGATTTATACTAGTTCATATCAGATTCATACCAGTTGCTCAAATATGGGGCATCATGCATGGCATGATCATACCCATTTTCAATTTAGATACTTAGATACATATTATTACAACTCAATCCAGAATCCATATGCTCATATATCATATTTGGGGGCATGTGTGTGGCACATTGTTTTCGTATGCTCACTTGCACACTGATTGATCAAATGGAATGACAAATTCCATGTCATTCTCTATGTTATACACACCCAACATCATATTTTAGGTTACATACCAATGGTATGCCTTACTCCATCTATAGTGGTTGGCATTCTCGAGTGGCCTGGAGTTGCCTAATATACTTGAGTGGATGCAAATTAGACATATCCCGTTAGACATTTACAGTTACTTCATGTAGTTCAGTTTCAGATGCATCTACTTTAATAATGGAGTCATAACCTACTTGAGTTCTTGAGCCACCTACATGAGAGGGTTAGATACATTATCAGTCCACTCTAAGCTATTCATAGGTCATGATCCACCAAACAGGGGTGGGCAATGATGGAGTCAAAACTGGATTGAGTTCTTGAGCCACCCACACATGAGAATTGAGCAAGTCATCAACTTAGTTCAAGTTATTCATCGATTAATCAATCACTATATACATCCATACACACATGTTATCATCAAGATTATGTATTGGTTCACGTACTTAGTGAGGTGTATTCGTTCCCTTTCTCTCTTTTATCACTTTACCCACTTTTAATTAGTTTTAATTCTTTACTCAGTTTAATATTTTATTTTTAATATCTCTTAAGTAAGGACTGATTTATGCATGTTTCATTTGCAGGACACACATTGGAGTATGCTTCACACACTCAAACCCAACTTCACATACTCAAACCCAGCTTCACAGGTTTCACCCCTAGGTAAGTCTAGGTGATGAGGCCACCAATTACTTCCTTTTATAGCCTCATCCATACCTAGTATATATCTTTTTCCATGTTTATGAATGAATTTATGATTTTGTGTGTGTGTGTGTGTGTGTGTGTGTGTGTGTGTGTGTGTGTGTGTGTGTGTGTTGATGCTTCTTCTTTGATTAGATTATACTTGTGTATCTTTATTTAACAAGCATTTAAAGGATAATGTAAGGCTGTAGGATCTTATTAGGGCACAACACTTATAGGTTACCTGAAACAACTATAGGCTTCACCTATAGGTTGCCTGTAGACACTACAAAGTGCTTGTAACAATTATAGGCTTCACCTATAGGTTGCCCATAGCCACTGTTCAAAATAGAGCTAGTATTGTGATCAAATTTTAAGGACACATCCAATTGTCTTGGGAACCAAATGGATGATTGGAAAGGATGATAGTTGTTGTATAGACTCCCTACATACAAATAAATTAGATGTGCTGCCAAAGATGAGAAAGAGAAGGACAATGGGAAAGAGACAAAAAGAAATAAAACAACAAAACTTTATACCTTGTCCTTAACCTAGTCAAGCCTAAAATAAGTAACTTTCGTTACCAACCACTCGAAGGTTGATTAGGGTAGTTTCTAAAGTATTTATATATTTTTAAGTTTGATGTCTTTGGTTAAAAGTTAATAAACTGCCTTTTATATTTAATGGCAAAACCTAGATCAGATTAGGAGTTAGTTAGTTGGACAGATAATAGCAGAAGTATTAGAACTATAATAATTGCATTTAGAATATTGTAATCTCCTGTAGCAATCTTTAATTGCTATAGAATTGAGTAATGAGAAAATTTATTTTGTAATAAGTTTGTGAATTCTCTCTCGAAGGATTAGAGCTTAGTTTTGAACGAAGAAGGGCCCCCTTGAAAGGAATTGCAGTGAAGATCCTAACCCTCTTTAGTTTTAGTGTGTTGTGTAAGTTGATTTTATTATTAGTTTGATTATATAAGTGTGATACATGTGTGATTCATAAGTGTGAAATAGTTCTATAATTCTATCATAATAGTTTCATAATATAATTGTTTGGTGAATTCAAGATAACTTCATTGTACTGCAACTAGAAAAACAAGCCAATTTTTGAATCAATGATGCATATATAGTGCTGATATCATTGAAAAGCGTACACACCCTAGGTTGATAATTAATGTTAAGCAAATTCAAAAAATTGGTAATCACTGGGTAATTAGTCTGTACAACACTAGGTACATTTTTTTTTCTTTTATCCTAATCATTTCACTTTGCTGCATTTCTAGAATAAAGGGGAACAAATGTAATCACCTAAAAGTGATATTTGAGTGCTAAGATTGCTCCTTGAGATCACCTATCTCTCTAGCTTAGCCCTAGACCTATCCTAGAGCATATTATTGCACTTATCTAGTGTTTGTATGGGCCACAAGCATCCCTAGTCATCCTTAAATCAGTCCCAGACCCTCATTTCCCAATCATGGCCCTTCATGCCTAGTGTTATTCTAGTTGAACACTAGCATCATAATAAGGACACTAGCACCACGTGGCACTAGTGTCCCAAAAATGGCTCTAATGTCCTTTGCCCTCTCTTTTCCCAAACAGATATCTTTTCAAAACTAGAACTTCCTAGGGTCAGCCTAAACATATTTTATCATCTGCACAAGCATCAAAATAGTATATATACATGACTTTGAGCTCTTTAACCATTGGATGGAAATGAGATGCAAAATACACATTCAAACTCAAAATAAATTGTGCACAATTAAAGTTATTAATCCCTATTTTGCGCTACTTCTGCATACTACCATCTACAACATTTCTAAGCTTAGATTATCCAAAGTTTCCTGATTTAATTTACTCAATGCTTTAACAAACATAACATTTACATTCATCCAAGTCCTAAAAGGTTAAAACAAGGTGTTATTAATAAAATCTTCGACACTTGCTTTTTAAGGTATCCCATTTACTATTTTTAATTATCCCACATATATAGGAAGTGATAGTTATCTTGGATGCATTAGTTTAAATAGAAATCTCGTGTAAGAGGAAGGGTCATCTATTGGATATTTTGTATAGAGTCGTGCTGAAAGGAGGTTGCACCCTCGAAGAGGCCCACAATACTTTGTAGTGTGATTATGTTATTTCAATATGATATCACTATCTTCTTTCAATTTAGTGTATATTTCTCATATTTATGTTAATGGATTAATCTATGTGCAAGTAGTTTCCTAACACTCATTTAAGAAATAATTTTATGACGCTGCACTAAAGAGATAAGAGCCTTGTATCCCCCTTATTCGTGTACATTTTTAGTTGTCATAATTCATTAAATATAATTACATCAATAGGTGTTCTACACTGGTAGTTGGGGGTAGTGGCAGGGTTTGTATATTTTGTACATAAACAATTAATTGCAATTGTAATTTTGACATCTATTTGATTGTCAAAGGATAACTTCAACCTTAAATTTGATATCTATTTCACAGTCACTTAGAACCTTTTTCTTATTGCTTTGAGAAGTCAATTGAAAAATCCTAATATCTTCGCTGACAGTGAAGTTTGGCACATGTTTTTTTCTTGAAAAGATTTTATCAAGTCCAACACATTAAAATAGTTTAATTGATGTCATTTTTTTTAATCAATTAGTGAGAAATTTTTAGAAAAAGTTATATAACTATTAATTAATACAATATATGCAAAATCTAAAATAAAAACTTTATGATTGATATTTATCAGTATTTTTCAAATAATATTTTCAAAATATATATACAAATTTATTATGTTTTATAAATGTTTGCTTAAAAATAATTCATATAATAATACACTTTTAATTCAATAAAATTATGATAATATTTTAAAATTAAAATTTAAAAATATTTGAATTACAAAATTATGAGGCAATTTTCCTAGAGAACAAAACTAAAAGTTAAAGAAATCAAATAATTGAAAGGCCATCTGCCCATTGACATCCATGAATCACCTAACACTAAGCAACCTTAAAACTTAAAACTTACGCTCCACATAATAAGATATCACAAAATTTTTTATTTTACGAGGAAAGGAACTTATAGTTGAACATTATTGTAAGAGTTCATGTATAAAATATATTAAAAAAATGTCAATTTGAAATTTAACATGTTTTTATATTTTAAATTAATTTAAAACTTTAATTTAAAATAAATTAAAAATAAATAAAATTTTAAAATATAAAAAAAATAATAATTGTTAATATAATATATCATGATAGGATTCTTTCTCTTCAATTATTATTTAATATGGATTGTACACTAATATATAAATTGTACGTATACTTTTTCATTGGAAAATTAATTATTGTCAAATAATATCTTACAACAACTATTGATCGTATCATAATTTATTATAACTACGTCCAATCAATTTCCAAAAGCAATAAAGTATTAGTCTTTTGCAAGTCATTGTATGACCCCTTTTATGATGGAAAGTATGGTTGTTCCGCTTTATTTTCACTTTCATAATCATTTTCCACACAGAGAGAAAGACAAATGTCATAAAGTAAGTGCAAAGCATGAAGCGACAACCAAATATCATTCAGTACATGAGTTAGATGCATGAATTTTATTGCAAATCTTTACTCCAAATCAACTCCAAAATTAAGGCATTGTAAGCAATCAATAATATGAAAGATTTTATATTTTTATGATTTATATTTTAAAAAAGAAATGAAATATAAGTTATAATTTTATTGTAAATAAAATACATATAAAATTATTTATTAAAAAAGTGGAGGACACATCAACAATGTTATATTGAGTTGTGTTTAGAAGTCAAAAAGGTTCAAGACTTTAACAACAACGATTAAATTAAATCAAGTTTAAAGACAATTCTAATACAACAAAAAATGACAACTTAAACAACAGTAGCAAATAAAGTAGTTAGGGGCCTACCTCGAGTTGGGAAGGTCTTTTTTGTCATCCACGGGGTCCCATCCAATATTAGTATCTCCCTGTTCAACATTATCTTTTTCTTCAGTAAAATGTGAGAGTGAAATGGCTAAATTAAGTCTTGGAAAACTTTTATCAAATGACTGGAAAGAACCATCTTGGACATTACTAGACTGAAAATTCCTTCGATACCGAGTAACCACAAATTATATATTATATTTTTTATTGATATTTTCAATCCTAATTCATAATTCACATTTTAAATTATATTTATTTCTGATAATAATTTATGAGTTGTAATCTAAAATATTTATAAAAAATCTAGCACATAATTTAAAAAAAAAATTATTATAAAAAATTTAATATTAAACTCACTCACTTACACACATATATTTTATAAAACATAATACCATCACTATGTAGAATTAATTTTTTTTTTTGATTGAATTTCTTCTTTTATATGGATTAGGTGTAGAGAATGTTTCTTCAGCGTAGTGTCATTGAGAGGTATCCATTCCATCAAATTTACTCAGGACACGATCTCGTCTTTATCCCTTTTTGATCTCTCTTAAAATTTACGCCTTAATAAATAACTAAACATCATCTTTTACACTTCATTCTTATCATTGAACTACAACCCACTTAATAAAAAACCAAATTTTTACATACATATGTTTAAAAATAATAAAAATTTTCATTTATTAACATGTCAATTCTATTATGTTCTTTACAGCTTTGACCATGCTTTAAGAGTGATTAAATATAAACGCTTAATTGGAAAAAAAAAAAGAAAAATCCAAATCCTAAATATGAATGTCATAAAATCCACGGACATGATTCATATGGATTTTGATGAGCAAAGAATCCACTAAAGTCTCATTTGCACGTCGAATATTAGTACCAAAAACAAAAAGTATTTAATGTAGGAGGAGTACAATTGTTTAGTGTGGGGTCATTAGGTAAATCGATTATTAGAGTTTGACGAGCTATCTGGTCATGAAACTCATATCTATACATACACACCTTTCTCCCATTTCCACTTGCTCACTGTACGGTAGTCACCGTACAATTGTACGGAATGACGAAGATTCATTTCCCACCGAAAATATATATTTATATCTCAACAAAAAGAATATTTAGGTATCAAATTTGAGGGACGGGTCTTAATTTCAAGTTGAAGCGTTTATATTTACTTAATTATTTTATGATGAAAAGTTACAAGTTATATTTGTGCATCTTATAATATTTAATAAATATATATATGAAATATTTTAATCAATAAAAATTGTGTTATTATTTTTATTTTATATAAATTAAGGGAAAATATAAAATTTCAATTAATTTAATTAAAAAAGTCAATATTAAAATATAGAAGTAGTTTTAGAATATTTGTATAGTTTATTTAATAAGTTGTGATTGTATTTTAAATGTTATTATCAGTTTGTAAATCAGGGTTAATGTCATATCAAATGTGATGAATTTACATGTTTACAAAAAGGAGGCACTACTTTACAATGTAGGTATAAAACACCGTGGCCATTACAAACCACATTAATCATGTTCATAGACGATGAAGGCCACAAAACTTATATGTTAGCCCGTAATGGTGAAAGAGTAAACATCCACAATGCAAGCATGCTTTCAATATGACATGCAAACATTGATTGTTACCCAATTGTCTCCTGCTATACAATGCTAAAATATATTACAAAGTATGCAACTAACGCTGAAAATAAATTTGAAAGCTACCACCATATGCTTACTAGAGTATCAATTACAACTGCAATTGATAGCCCATCAATGGTCGTATATAACAAGTTCCTCACATAAACTATTGTCGACTGCGACATAGGCGTATAGAGTATGTGCCACATGTTGTAAAAACTCCTCCCGACATTTTGTAATCGAGCCTTTGTTACCTTGTATGTTGACAAACAAATATTTAAATGTGTGTAAATGATTATTTGCATGAATCATTCCCTATAAAAAAGCAAAGATTTTGGCGGTTGCTTAATTATTCTTGTTAGGGACCTAGGTTAGCTTCCCCCCTGAATTACATACCAATGCATGTGAGAAAGTCATTTGGTCACACATTGTGGCAAATATTTGACACAAATGTAACATTAGACACAAATTTTCATTAGTGAGGATGCATCGCACAACAAATGCAACACATAAATTTATTGACCAACATCAGAAATATATAGCTGACAAAAGAGCCCTGGAGTATGCTCATGTCAAGAACATAATCCTTCATTCCTCCATAAGAATTATAAGCATTTAAAATCTCAACACATTTGCATGCAACTAACAACTTGGCTACATTGCATAACAAACAAATGCTAAAAATGTTAAACATTCCAAATTAAAATATGCAAATCAAAACAAAACAAACATCAAAGGACACCTAACCACAATGATACTCAACTAGAGTCAACGATGCTACTATGAAAAGGACAAAAAAGTATGTTGACATTCAATCTATAGGTTAAAGAATGATTAGCTAATGGAAGGTTGAAGAAATTATTCACATTGTCTACAATCCAGATTCACAACCACCTGCCTTACCCATATATATTGTTGTTGGCTTCAAAGAATATTATGGTCCCTCATGTGATATTAGGTGTCCAACATATATGTCAATTCTACTTGTTACAAGGGGCAATCATTGCTAAATGTCTCTCAAAATTGCACAGACTCTAAGCATGCATAAAGCACTGAGAATGATTCTCAATAAGGTAACATTGATATCGGTAACATTGATCGTCAAGGCTTGACATTCACTACAGTATCAAGAGTGTGTTTGCTTTATGACTTGTATATCTTCCTTGCATTTATGCTTGACCAATACATAAGAATGCAAGATAATAAATATATAACACTCAGAAAAGAAGAGGAGACAAGAGTCAATACAAAAATTCTACCACAACATTTATGAAAAAAATGTTAACTCTCTCAACAAACCCAATAAAACAAATTGATAGACTTTTTTATTCATTACTACTAATCTCCCACATAACACACACTTGCATTAAAAAAAAAAAAAAAACTTTCCTAAATAAAAAAACATACTTGTAACTTGCACCTTTTGGGCAACTTCTAGTCATAATTTAAGTGCAAGGATGGTATCTTTTAAGTCCATAAGGGAAAAAAATAAAATCTAAGTTGACTAGCTTAAATTTAAAGTAACATTATAACAAATATATTAATCATTATGAGCCCCACGGGTATGTTTTCCATCCATTTTAATGAAGCGGGTTTTTATAGATTTCAGTTAAAAACAAGGATGGTATTTTTTTTTACTCCAACATAAAAAAAGTTAAATCTAAATATTTTTTTAGTCCATAAGGAAACATTTAAATCTAAGTCAGCTAGCTTAAATTTAAAATAATATTGTAAGAAATATATTAATAATTATAAGCCCTATGGGTATGTTTTCCATCCATTTTAGGGTAAGTGCAGGAAGTTGGGGGACAATTCCATGGACATTTTAGCATAACACATGTAGTATTGCATAATGCATATGCGTTATAGCAATAACACATACACATTATGCTTTTTAGGCTTGGTAAATATAAGAAATTATACTTTAACATTTATGTTGTTACATTTATATTCCTTATACTTTAAATTTATTTTAGTAAATATAAGAAAAATGGATCACTCTACATCTAATAGAGTTATTCTTATAACTTCATGCCTTACAATGTGGGAGATAGTTTTTTAAAATTCAACCTGGTCAGTACTTTGGCATTTTCAAGGTTTCAATATTAAACTTAGGGATTTTAGGGCATAAATTTTATAATTGATGTCCATTTTGGGTAAGCATATAGTCATTTTAAGGTATTTATGCCTTCTAGACTGTTTGTTGGCATTTCTAGGAGCCATAGGTTTGTCAAAATTGAATTTTACAAAAAAACACTTTTAATTAAAACCAAAGTGGTGTGATTAGGGTAACATAGGTCACATTGATGATTTGCACATATCAAATGAACACTTTCTCATCATTCTTCCCTCATCCCTAATCACTTTCTTCTCATCCCTCATCATCCCTAATCACTCCCTTATTGACCTTCACCATCCCTCATCAACCCTAATCACTCCCTCATTAACCCTCACCATTTCTCATCATCCCTAATGAATCCCTCATCATTCATACTCACTCTCTCATCATCCCTCCTCATCCTTAACCACTACCTCAATACCTTGATGGTGGGTGTAGTTATTTTTTGCTTGTGCTCGATTGGCTTTTGTTCTAATGTTAAAATTTACTCACTCAAATAAGGCTCAAAGAAACTCTTCTTTCACTCAAATAAGGAAATCTGAGATATTTTCTGATTGTATAATGGGTTTCAAAGATCTATATGACATTTCATGCCCAGATTATGGAGAGAATGTGTATCCAAATCCCTAGGCTAGAATAAATAGGCAAGAAAGCGAGTAAAAGGTGGGATGAAATTGTATTAATTACATATATAGATTTGGCTTTGGGCATCTAAAAATCCCAATCCAAGAGTCGAGAATCTAAATTTAAATCTATATAGATATGAGCGATAGGAGAGTAGTTGAGAATTAAAATCCTAATTCCATAGTTGACTTCTCATTTTATCTATCTGTCATTGAGAGTATGTCCATAATAGGCCATATCACTAGATAGATAGATAGGCAGTCACCAATCTGGTAAAGTGTGTTCCAATACGGTAGTCGGTATACCCAACCCAATCTATACCCAACTTGATCTATGAAAGGAATGAGGGGCATATGCCTTAATCCAATATATCTTACATGACCATATATTTAATACTCGATACCTAATTGAATACATGATTGAATACCAAAGCCATATATTGAAAGGAAAGGGGTAATTCTAACCTATATAGATAAAGGAATGACTAAGGACGATCGTCCATAAGAAGAAATCCACTGCATCCATGATAAGGGTATTAGAGGGAGTGATTAGGGATAAGGAGGGACAATGAAATTATGATTAGGGATGATGAGGGATGATGAGGGTTAATGAGGGAGTGATTAGTGATGATGATGAGTAGGGAGTGATTAGGGATGATGAGAGAGTGATTAGGGATGATCAGGGTCGATGAGGGAGTGATTAGGGATAATGTGGGTTGATAAAGAAGTGATTAAGGATGATGAGTGACAATGAAAAAGTATTTCATTGCATCTATATATAGGGGTAATATCTATTATCTGGGTGACCTTCTCTACCCCATATATGCAAGACTAATTCATTCCATTCCCTCCTATTGAATGGGCATTGAAATACATGCTTTAGATGAGGGTGCATTGATCAAGCCATTATTGAAAGGAGAGGGGGAATTTTAACCTATATAGAGAAAGGAGTGATTAGGGATGATCAGGGACAAGTAGAAAACTACTACACCCACCATAAAGCTATTAAAAGGAGTGATTAGGGTTGAGGAAAGAGTGAGTAGGGATGGTAAATGATAATGAATATTACTAAGGGTGTGATGAACTTTCTTCATAATTAAAGCTATAAATCACAATATAATTGAAATATAATAGAATAAGATAAGCCACTTGGAGGGGGCAACCTCCAAATCCTTATAATAAGATATAATTCACATATAACATGATTTTAGTGAGCCACATTCATCCCTATATATAGAATGGATGGGTAGAGTCACACCCATTCATCCCACACTTACATATTGATAAGTCAGCTTAAGTAAATAATTAAGTAATGATTATGAATAAAAATGAAGAATGTGCCATAGTTTAAGGGCTTAACATGCCCCCTCACTTCAAAACAACTTTGCCCTCAATGTTGAACAACTCCATATGGTGTTACAAAAATGTTACCAGAATCTAAATGGGTTCTTCATCTTCATTGAATTTGGTTACATTAGCTTCATCATCATTGGCCCATTCAATGTAGAATAATTTATTCTTAGCACACTTATGACCTTTGCTCCATTTTCTATGACAATTGAAACATTCTACTTTTTCTCATTTCTCTACAATTTGGTGAGGAGTCAATATTATAGGCTGAGGGAAGGTTTGTACTGAACCCAAATGTTTTTTGGTAGTAGTGAAAGCCCTTTGGTTGACTAGATATTGTTCCTCTACCATATGAGCAAAGTTAGATACATTAATTGGATTAAACATGCGAACATCCAGTTGAATTGTGTTAATGAGACCACCTGAGAAGAGATCATCCATGTTGTCATCTATGATTGCATCCACCATTAAGGATAAGTTTTGGAATTGGTAAATATAATCATTAAATGATCCAATTTTTTGTAGATTTGCTAATTGGATAAATTGGTTCTCTATTACACATGATGGTAGTGCATCTGTAGCTCATCTACAAACATTGACTAAGTAACAACAAGACCCTTCTTTTTATTCTAAGTACAAATCCATCTATACCAAATAAATTGCTTTAGTTCTAAATACAAGGATGCTATTACCAACTTTTATCCACAAGAGTCTTGATGCACATCAAAAAAAATGTCCATTTGGTTGAACCAAGTGAGGGTATCCTTCCCATCAATTTTTTTCATTTTAACTTTTGGATTCATGTTCTGTAAATGTGGGGTATGTGGATTTGGATTGGGTTGGATAGAAGATCCACCATGGTTGGGTTACGTAGTAGTGATTTGTTGCTAGTTTGGGGAATGTTGAGGAGCATTCAAATTTGGAAGGAATTTTTGCATTATATCATCCAAGCACTGATTGATTTGATCAACTTTACTTGTCATCTCAAACTGTAGGTGACAAAGATCATACTCGATTTGGATCACCTTGTGATCCACCAAAGAAAACCATGGAATAGTAGAGCCATCAATTTTTGTTTTTGAGTCCATATCTTCTTTTCTAGGATTTTTACTTGGGGTTTCATTATTCTTGCTTTTACCCCTAGTTGGTGGTCTTGTCATAACAAATTTGGACAATGTCAAGCCTGATTTTCACTATTGACCCAAATTCAACCAAGTGATTTGGCAATAATGTCAGCCTCAAATATAAAAACACAAATATACCTATACTAAATTTCTTTTATATTTCTTAAAATGTAATAAAACTAGAAAAAATCCTTAGATTTTGGACTATAGAATGATTTTATGAAAATAGTAAAAAGGTGATAAATCCTATAAAACCAATCTGAAAATTTCAAAATTTTTACTGCAGACACCTTATATAATAGTTTAACCCTAGTTAAAAAAAATTGAAAAAATTGGACTAGATTGAGATATATAGTGGAAACAAAATTCTATGCCCAAATCAATGCTTTGTTACCACTTGTAATGAGATTTCTTCATAATTAAAGCAATAAATCACAATATAACTAAAATATAATAGAATATATGATAAGACAATTTGAGGGGGAAAACTCTAAATTCTTACAATAAGATATAATTCACATATACCATGATTTGAGTGAGCCACACTCATCCCTATATATAGAATGAATGGGGAGAGTCACACCCATTCATCCAACCCTTACATATTGATAAGTTAACTTAAATATATAATTAAATAATGATTTTGAATGCAAATGAAGAGTGTGCCATAGGTTAAGGGATTAACAGATGGAGTGATTATGGATGAGGAGTGACAAGGAGGGAGTGATTAGGGATGATGAGGGAGTGACTAAGGATGATGAGAGTTGATGAGGGAGTGATTAGGGACAATGAGGGTTGATGAGGGAGTGATTAAGGATGATGAGGGATGATGAAAAAGTATTGCATCACACACACACACACACACACACACACACACACACACATAGGGTCGATGAGGGAGTGATTAAGGATGATGAGGGATGATGAAAAAGTATTGCATCATATATATATATATATATATATATATATATATATATATATAATCACTCCCTCATCGACCCTATATATATATATATATAGATATGGTCAATGAGGGAGTGATTAAGGATGATGAGGGATGATTAAAAAGTATATATATATATAGGGTTGATGAGGGAGTGATTAAGGATGATGAGGGATGATGAAAAAGTATTGCATCATATATATATATATATATATATATATATATATATATATATATATATAATCACTCCCTCATCGACCCTACATATATATATATATATATATATATATATATATAGATATGGTCAATGAGGGAGTGATTAAGGATGATGAGGGATGATTAAAAAGTATATATATATATATATATATATGATGCAATACTTTTTCATCATCCCTCATCATCCTTAATCACTCCCTCATCGACCCTCATTGTCTCTAATCACTCCCTCATCGACTCTCATCATCCCTAGTCACTCCCTCATCATCCCTAATCACTCCCTCCTCGTCACTCCTCATCCATAATCACTCCATCTGTTAATCCCTTAACCTATGGCACATTCTTCATTTGCATTCAAAATCATTATTTAATTATATATTTAAGTTAACTTATCAATATGTAAGGGTGGGATGAATGGGTGTGACTCTCCCCATTCATTTTATATATAGGGATGAGTGTGGCTCACTCAAATCATGGTATATGTGAATTATATCTTATTGTAAGAATTTGGAGTTTTCCCCTCAAATTGTCTTATCATTAGGGACAATGAGGGTCTATGAGGGAGTGATTAAGGATGATGAGGGATGATGAAAAAGTATTACATCATATATATATCTATATATTATCTAGGTGAACTTCTCTACCCCATGTGTGTAATACTGATTTTTTCCATTACTTCCTATTGAATGGCATTGAAACACATGTTCATAGTTGGGAAGGAATGGAACAAATCTAAAGCATGTGTTTCAATGCCCATTCAATAAGAAGGAATGGAATGAATCAATCTTGCACACATGGGGTATAGAAGGTCCCCTAGATAATATATATTACCCTTATATATATATACAATGCAAGAATTTTAAATCATCCCTCATCGAACCTCATTATCCCTAATCACTCCATCATTGACCCTCACCATCCATAGCCACTACCTCATCATCCCTCATCATCCCTAATCACTCCCTAATCATTCCTTATCATCCATAATCACTCCATCAGTGACATTCATCATCCTTGATCATCCCTAATCACTCTCTCCTCATCCCTAATCACTTCCTCAAATACCTTTATGGTGGGTGTAGTGGCTTTCTACTTATGCTTGATCATCCATAGTCACTCCTTTCTCTATATAAGTTAGAATTATTCTCTCCTTTCAAGATATGGCTTAGTCAATACCCCTAATATAAAGCACATGTTTTAGTGCCCATTCAATAGGAAGGAATGGAATGAATTAGTCTTACATACATGGGGTAGATAAGGTTACCTAGATTATACATATTACTCCTTATATATAGATATGACACAAGAATTTTTCATCATCCCCCATCATCCTTAATCACTCCCTCATTGGACCTCATTGACCCTAATCACTCCCTCATCGGACCTCATTGACCTTAATCACTCCCTCATCAACCTTCATAATCCATAGTCACTCCCTCATCATCCCTCATCATCCCTAATCACTCCCTCATTGTCCCTCATCATCACTCATCATCCCTAATCAATTTTTCCTCATCATTCTTCATCCCTAATCACTCCCTCCAATACCTTTATGGTGGGTGAAATGGATTTTTTCTTGTGTTCGATCATACCTAGCCACTTATTTATATATATAGTTTATAATTTACCCTCTCCTTTTAAGATATGGAGTCGATATTAAATTAGGTATAAAGTATTAAATTTATGGTAAAGTAAGATATATATGGTTAGGATTAGATACGGGTATTCAAGATTAAGATATGGATCAAGTATTTTATCAAGTAGTGCATACTCAATTAGGTAAGACATACTCATGTAGGTAGGGAAAGAAGGATAGGTAGGTAGGTCATACTCAAGTACATATAGTAGGTATGGAATACTCAATTATGATAAAGTAGGTAGGGCATAGTCAAGATCAAGATATGGCTCAGGTATTTATGTAGGACATACTCAAGATCAAGATATAGATAATATATTCAATTGAGTAGGGCATAATCAAGTAGGTAAAGTAGGTAGAGCATACTCAAGTTGGTAAATTAGGTAGGACATACTCAATGGTATAGATCTATTACATACACAAAATGATTCAAAACTTCATTTCTCATTGCATGTATCAGGAAACAAACTTCCCTTGCTAACAATAGAAGCTAAGTAGGTAGGGAAAGAATATATGCAAGCTATAGATAGGGAATCAAGCTTCCTTGATAGCTAATAATATATTATAGAAAGGGAAAGTAGGTAGGATAATAATGAAGCTATATATTAGGAATCAAACTTCCCTTGCCTTATCAGGTATGGCATAACTAAGAAGGTAGGGTAAGAACATAGATATCCATAAAAAAAAACTTTCCTTAATAGTTATACCTTAATAAAGAAGCAAAGCAAAGCCATATATTGGGAAGGTAAACTTCCCTTGATAGTTATGCCTTACACCCTTGATATATGCCAAGAAGACAATCTTCCCTTGATATGATATTAGGTGAAGTAAAGTTAAATATAAATAAGGCAAGCTTCTTTTTACTTAATCCTTTGCATAAATGACTTTTGATGTGATAGATAGCTTTTCAAAATTCAATCTGGTCAGTACTTAGGCATTTTTAGGGTTTTAGTATTGAACCTAGGGATTTTAGGGCATAAATTTTACAATTAATGTCCCTTTTGGGTAAACATATAGTCATTTTTTAAGTTTTGTGCCTTTTAGATTACTTACTGACATTTCTAAGAGTCTTAGGTTTGTCAAAATTGAATTTTACAAACAAATTACTTTGAATTCAAGCTAAAGTGGCGTGATTGGGGTAATATAGGTCACATTGATGACCTGCACACATAAAAAAACCACTTGCTCATCATCCCTCCCTCATCCCTAATAACTTTCTCCTCATCCTTCATCATCCTTAATCACTCCCTCCTCATTCCTCATCATCCTTGTTATTTCTTGAAACATGTACCTATATTTAGAATGACTCTTTCATGTGCAATCGTGCAACACTTTTACACCAAGCACCTTAGACCTCAGTGCCTGAGAGTGATTCTATGCTTCGATGTAATAATGAAATCATCCCCTAAGGTGTGGGACTTTTGTAGTCCTTAAGATGAAGCTAAAAATAAGGCTAGCTTCCTTTTAATCTAAATGTACCTAGTTTAGTAACAACATGCAAACCTATAAAGAGTAGAAAAGAAATCTATGGTTAATGTTAAACCTAATCTAGACAAAGGAAAAGGGAGAGAGAGAGTACTAGATTTTTCTAAAAAGGAAAGTGATGATGCACTAAGAATAGAGTGGGTACCTCACCCGATTGTCGGCATAATAAGATTAAGTAAATGGATACACATAGTATTCAAACTAGAATTTTAATGCATGAGTGTTTTGCATAGAGGTATGAGAACACAATGCAACATTAAAAGGGATAAAAAATGGTCCATAGTTAATTCCTTTATAGACTTATTCATACAAAAAATGTAGCCTACATATGATTCTAATTTCATCTAGAGGTGAGAAGGGAGGATAATAATGAGAGGGATGAACATCCAGAGATAAAGATTAAAAACTGTTAATACCCATAGAATGTAGAGAATGAAGAAAGATAATTTCATTCTTATTAATATCAAGGCCTAAGCTAGTATTAAAAATCAAATGGATAGAGCGTTGCTATACCAAGGATAGGGCCCCTTTTCACATTGAAAATTAGGGTTTATATAGAGCTGGGAAAGACCCTACATAATTAATTCGCCACTTGAGATGGTAAATAGGAGAATTAGAACTCAAAAGAACCATACTCCTTTGCAATATCTATTACAAACCATGCTTATTAAATTTGGGTCGATAATCTAATCATAGAAGTAACTAGAAGGTCATTATTAGATCTTCAGATAATTTATGCATACATCGAGGTCATAAGTACACTTTTATGGATAGAGAAGATGTGTGTGCATGTTATACCATCAACCCACTACCTTTGAATTTAATTTTACTCTAACTTGGCTTCTCTCATCATCCAATCAAGCCCAACTACCACCTTTTCTTATTACTACCACCTATCAATCCACCTATAATACTCATTGACATGGAGGCTTTTGAAGATTTCTTTATATTTTTCCACGTCATCTTTGTGCACAAGTAGAGTTATGCATGCATATATCTTAGGGATTATGTGTGCACTAATCCTGTGTACTTTAGACATGATGAGTTTGCACTAGATGTGCATGTATGACTATGTAAGAGAATCTACACTAAAGAAGAGAGTGCACCTTTCATGATTCCTATAATCTTGGCTATTCTTTATGCATGGTTTACACTTGCATATCTTCAACACTTTGAATACCTATGTTTACTCAAATAACCAAGTGCACACTTAATTCATGTGTATCCTGTATGTGACTTGATACTTGATTGCATTCTGCTCAAAGAGTGCACACATAAGGTTGCACGAGAGGATGGGCACTACATCATAATGGAATAATAGTGTAGGGAAGCTATGAACTTACATGATGGTATGGAGGGAAATTATATGTGAAAGGCATAAGTCCTTAATTCCTCATACACTTAGATGATTTCATTAGTTTTTCAAGTATATGCCTTGCATCTGGTTGGATTATGAAGGGAGTGGTGCATAGGAAACTAAGTGCTATGCACTTTACCCTACATAGTATAGACTTTGGGAACTCTACATGATTTACTTGTGCATCAATAGTTCTACATGATAAAGATGCTACAGAGATCTTATGCATAGGGTGTGCATTAAGAGTTAATCATAGGTGCAAATTGGTACTTGGTTGATGTGTGGATTTACATTGATTTTTAACTTCAAGCACTAATAAGTAATCATCTACGGATAATCTTATCCTTGAGAAACTTGACATTACATAAGTAAAAAAGCCTCTTTTAGGGTCTTATGAGCTTCCACAGACTGGGGTGACTTGAAGAAACAACATTTTTGGTGACCTCTATGGGTTGCTTACTTGTTAAGTGGGGATCAGTAGTCTTGAAGAAATACATTAGGTATAGAGTCATTTAAAGCCCTTTCATCTTTTACCCATCATGAAATCAGCTAAAACAAGCTTATCTACCCTTAAAAATAACTAAGATACCTTTCACAAAGAACAAGAAAAATAAACAACTACATCAAATGGTGCTTAGAGGAAGGAAAATCTAAAGTGGGATGTTGTTCATAAGTGTTTGGAGGAAATGAAACTAACCTAAAAAACATGTGCATGAAACTCAAAGAAATTCAAACAACTAATCTATTATTTACAAAATATATATGATCATTAGAGGTAGTTCTTGAGATGGATCCTATTGATATGGATGGGCAAAACTTCTCTTCTTGGCTTTGTGAGTTAGAAGGTGTTGGCATACTTGCAAGTAGATATGGTGTATGGGCCATTTCATATAGCATCAAAATTTGTATGCTTCACAACATTTTCCTTATTTGCATCTCATTTGAGTACTAAGTCTCCTTCATTGAAGCTTCTGTCAGCAACTTTCTTGTCAAATGTATTTTTTGTCTATACCTACTAAAGCTCCATAGTATGAATGGCCTATGCTATTATTTCTTTAAACCCATTAGCTCAACAAATATTACTATAATGGGATCACTCTCGTTTAATTCTAACTAGTGAGATAGCTCTAATGAAGTCAACTCAAGAGTTGTATGTAATTTGGCTTCCCTCCCATAAAGTAGCATGCAAAGTAAATTCCCCAACACCCTTTTTGGTGTTATTTAATCTATCTAGAGGACTGTCTTGATTTTGGTGTGCCAAGCTTGCTGGTTGTCCTCCATGGTTTGATTGATGATGCGAATCAATTTTTTGTTCTTTGATTCGGTTAGGCCATTAATGACCTTAAATGTAATAGTTTGAGGAAATGCTCAGGTGTATGTTGTGTTTGACTACTCATTCATTGATTTTAGTTCCAAGAAAAGCCATTATATTATAAAAAATAATGGTAGCTGGAATACCAAATATTGATATAATACTCTTGTAGAAATCCAAAATAGAAATCTCATTTCTATTCTTGAGTGATATTACCTCTATCTACCTTTTGAAGTAGTTGGTTGCTGTGATGATCCATTTGTGTCCAGCACTTGATGGTAGATTTATCATTTTGATGAAGTCCAAGCCCCATTAGGAAAAGGGTTGATTAGATTGTGTTGGGTGCAGGGGTAGAGCTACCAATTTTTACTTTCCTACAAAGAAGGTGCATTTATTTCAGCCTCGTACCCATGCATGTGCATCTTTGAATAGAGTTGGCAAATAATAGCCAACCACATGATTTTAATAGTAGTGGTTTTAAGTGAGTAATGGCCTCCTGATAGCCCATCATGGAACTCTTTAAGGATCTTATCTACTTGATCTTGTTCTATGCATCTCAAGATAACTTGATTGATGTATTTTATGCATAATGCATCACTAGTAAGCACATAAGAAATATTTTGTAATCTGAAGTGCCTGTGCTTGGGCTTATTCAATCCATGTTGATATGCATTACTCTGAAGGAATATCCTCATGCTCTAAGTCCAACCTATTGGGAAGTTTTGGTCTATTGATTAGTCCTCACATAGTGAAAGGATTGATTTATCTTCCACTTTTACATCATTTTCCTACTATTTTCATAGTCCTTTTCATTTCACTATCTTGGTGATTCAAATATCTACATCATACTCCATCACCTTTGTGATCCAACCAGCTCTCTTCTCACTGATATCTTTACTGAGTAGAAACTGTTTTATACCTTAGTGCAAGACCATGAGTTGAATCTATTGTTGGATAACATATCCCTGAATTTCTTGATTACCCTTATGACTATGAGGGAATTTATTTCCATAAAATTATAGCATATCTCATAATATTTGAGTTCCTAGCTAAAGAAAGTAACATGTTATTCCAGTTGGTTGTTGTTTTACTACACTAGAATGCTTGAGATGCCTTCAACTCCACCAAATGAATAAAGTATAAAATCCTTACAATAATTAGGGTTTGTCAAAGTGGAGACTTGTGTAATAAAACATTTGATGGCCTCAAAACTTCTCTTACTTTTGTGGGTCTAGCTAAATGTAACACCTTTATTGAGAATTACTGTGAGGGGCTTGGTCAAAGTAGATAAATTTGAGATAAATTTTTTAATGAAGTTTATCTTTCCTAAGAAGATCTAGAGGCCTTTCTTGTGACCCAAGAGAGGGAGAGACAAAATGGCCTTGACTCATTATGAATCAATTACCAGCCTATATTTGGAGATGATATGTCCTAATAATTTTCCTTCATGGATAATGAAAACACACTTTCTTGGGTTCAAAGAGATCCCAAATTATTGGCACTTTTCAAAGACTTTCTCTAAATGAATTAAATCATCTGCCACACACTTTGAGGAGATAGTGATATCATCAAGGTAGACCAAGATGATATTATTGAAGAATCACTTGAATTCAATATCTATGACTCTCTAAAATGTGGCCCTTACATTTGTCAATTTGAAGGGCATCCTTTGGTATGTGAAGGTACCCTACTTAGTAGTGAATTTAATTTTAAATTGATCACACTCCTTCACAAGTATTTGGTTATATCTCAAGTAGCTATCTAATAGTGAAAACCTCTATGCACCTACAATAGTTTGAAGAATTTACTCCATTGATGGGAAGGGTAGTAATATTTGAGGGATACTTTGTTTAAATACCTAAAGTCCATGCATATCTAGATTGGCCACCCATGAAGATTGTCTGATTGGAAATATTATATTAGCCTCTATGATATTTGATAGCTCTTATCTCATCAATGTCTCAATCTTGGGGTTTACTTGCCTTTGCTTCTACCTGACTAGTTTGGTACTAGGTTCAATCTCAATAATATGTTGGGATAAGCTTGGATTAAAGCCTTTGAGGTATTTGTAGCTTCATGAAATATACCATTATATCTTCTACTTAACTTAATGAACTCTTTGATTTTAGATGAAGAATGCACCTTATCAGCCTTTAAGAGCTTATTGTTAGAGATGGTCACCTGCTTAAATATTTATTACTTAATCATCATGTGTCTGCTCTCACATTTGAGCTAGTCATCAAAATTGAAGATGATTTCCAACATAACCAACCCCTTAGATAGTTTATTTCCCTTCAATTGAATGATATGTTCCTCATATTAGGATTGGATATATGATTGATTCTTGGCACAAAATTTAGCTTCATCTTATATAAAGTTAATAATTTGTTCATCACTTTAGAATACCTACCAATTACTTATATTATCAAAGACTATTAATTTGAACATAAGATTTATGATTACTTAGAATTATTCCTTATATTATGCTGGAGGTCATACTACACACCTATAGTTGTGAGCCTATCAACATCATCATTATGTAACCTCAATATGAAATAGATGTTGAAAGCATCAAACTCATCGATTATGTCCCATGCCCTATGTTTGTAAGATTTTAGTAGACTATTCTTGGACATGTTTTAAACTCTAACCTAGTTTACAAATAGTTCATTATCCCCAAATTCTTGAAACACTTTAATTTCTCTCTTTTGTGCCATTTGGAGACCCTAGATCAATGCCTCATATTTGATGACATTGTTTGTGTAGTTAAATTACAACCTAAATACATGAAAGTATTTATCCTTTTAAGGGGAGATCATTACCACATCATCTCCTACACCATTTTTGATTTTGGAACCATCAAAATATAATTGACACACACCTTTGAGATCCTCTTATACCTTTACGAGACTCAAAAATAAGGAGTCCTCTTCAAGAATGCAATATGTGCCTATCCTTATGTCTTAGGTGTAATTATATGGGTTGAAATCACACTACTCATGCACCTATTTGTCAATTAGGTTAACCAAGATCCCCTCAAGTGGCATGATAATCTCATAGAGAATTAAATTCTCTTATTAGTTGAACATAATGTAGTTTATATCAGTTGAACTAGGAGAGTAGGGATCTATAATATTTTTAGAAATAGGCTCAGCCTTGATGGTCACCTTGGTATATCTAGTCCTGAGTAGAATGTGTGAACAATCTGAGGATAGGTATCCACCCATATTCATAGTGAAATCTCAAGAAAGGTATATAACAAAGTAAGGGAAAGTCAATCATTACGATTCCATACATAATGGAGAGGCTCAAACATGCACAAAAAGTAAGGCTCTAGTCCTTGATAATCCACACATTTCAAACCACTGTGCCATCCAATTGGATGAACCATTTTGAGATGGGAGAATATGCTATACCTAGCATGTCAACAATTTTCTTTGGCATCACTAAACTACTCGCACCTAAGTCTATCATACTTTTATGCAAAAAATGATTAATAACAATTAGAGAACTATAGAATGGGGGTGGTTTTTTGCTTATATGCACTTCTTCCTCCTTTGGTTGACATAGTCTTATAGAAGTAGTGGGAACGGTTTGTGATGGCTCATGCAATTGGAAGCTCTTTAGGGAATCCTGAGGAAAATTCCTTTGAGAAAGAATAACAAGATCCTCCCACATAGTTACTATTATCACCAAATATTTCACCCTAGAGGAGGTTGTTTAAGCCTAATATAATATTTGGGAAATATTAGAATAACTCTAGGCCTATGGGTTGCCTATGGTATAGGTAGACCTCTAGGTTTAAGGGCTAGTTCCCTGAATTGACCTTGAAGTGATTATCATCTATACTAGTTGATTGCTTATGGGAAAAGAGATAGAAGTACGCATAAAATTAATATATTTTAAGGGGGTGATACACCATAAGTATTTACACAAGATCATAATACTTCTCACAATAAGAAACAAGATGTACACCACTAGCTTCAAAGTCCTCAGATGTTCTAACATTAGTATTTTAGTATATAGGTGATATGCATGAGACAACTCAAGGTAAGTGGACCAGAGGTTAGATTATAGACTACTTGAAATATATGCCACATGTTCCTTGGAAGTACTCTGATCCCTTTAGGAGTAACTTTCATCAACCACACTTTATACCTCCATGTTCAAACTCCTAGTTATGAATGATGTAGAGGATGGCTCCTAGTTAAAGGTGAAACCTAAATGGAGATAAAGACACTAGCTACACTCTATATGACCAGTTCAAATAAGAACTTTTTGCACCAAACATGAAAGGACAAAGAGAAAAGAAAGATAGTTATTTATCACTAGACCTTACCATAAATCACTTTGCACACTTAGAAAATATGTTTATGAAATAAAATAAAGATTTAATATATTATTAAAATAAAATTAAAACATCAAACTAGTAGGGCTTTATCATACATGGTGTGGAATTAGTCTACAAGAGCCAAAATGGCTAGTACTAATAAAATGTGAGAAAAGAGAGAGAAGAATGAAGATCAAGAGTCACAAGAACAAGTGTCAATATGAGAGAAGGAGTTATGTTTCTAGGATAATGTATTATGAAATAGACCATGTAATTTATCTTTGGAAAAATTTCCCTTAGAAGCATCAAACTCCCTAAACTTGGCATAGAGGTCTCTTAGCTAGCTTCTTGAAAACTGTCTTCATTATTAGCCTCTCTTGAGTGCTCCAAGGTAGACTAAGGATAGTTTACACATATTAAATATGATGAGGGGGTTAATAATAATATCCAAAATTAATTTTATGTGCCCCTAATCATTGATCTTCTTCTGGACAAGTGTTCTCACTATTTGTAGTCATTATCATCCTTCTTTCACTCATTCTTCACACTAGGCACCAAGATGGTATTTAGTTTTCCAATCCAATCCATAAATGGGGTGGTATTACACCTTTAAAGAGTCATATTATCATTATATTCATCATCCAGACATTATAAGGCTTCCCAATTGGAGTTATCACCTTCTCCATTGGTGATCACTCTTCATTCACTATGCCAGCTTGGACCACCTGAAGTGAAGAATCTATCAGATATACTTGTGTGATTTTTTAAAGTGATAATTAGGGGTTATATTAGGTCTCAATATATCTCCAAAAGTGATTCACATCTTTCAATTCTCCCTTGAACATGCAAAACATACAAATCTATCAAGAAAAGCTATTTTGTACCCTATTCGTACAAATAAGGTAGAAGCCAACTTGATGGGAAGGAGCCTGGGGAAGTATTATACAAATAAAAATCACTTTATAAGTATTAGTAACTCATTTAGATACATTTATAACAACTTATTCCCCATCAAGTCATTAACAAGGGTTTTAGAGGGTTTTGAGTGGTTTTAGCCGTTAAGGATTGTTCATAAAATTGTGACATTCAATCCTAAAAAAAATTACAAAAAAAAATGGTTTATGAACCTATACAACATATATTATCTCATCAGACCTCCATGATAAATATATTTACATATATGAGCTTCTTAAGATTACTTTTTGAGCTCTTCTTTGCATTCTGTGCACCCTGTCATGTTTCTAGGCCAAGAAATGACCTCTATGTGACCTCCTATGCAAAATAAAGGCTCAAAATCACCTTATATATCCTAATTAATGTCTTCCAATTTATTTGAAGTATTATATAGTGTTATAAATAGAATTATACCCCTTTGTGTCTCTAAGCCTAGTCTAGCCCTAGTAGGCTTAGTCTATGCTTGGCTTCTTACAACCAAATTTGTTGTGGTTGGTCATGACTATGAGAAATTTTATATGTTATTACATGTCCATAAAAAATATTCCCACATTTATTTAAATGTTTTAATCCCCTATGCATATTACTCTCATCATTCCCATATTCTTCTTATAGACCTCACTACCTAGGAGTGCCCTCTATCAGAGATAGAATAGAGGAAACGTCCCCTATTTGTTCAGTGAAACCAACATTATGAGAAGCTTAGATAGGAAATGGGGGTAATATTTAATAAATTATAGGATTTAAATATATTTTAAATTCCTCTAACACCCCAACTTCTCAAGACAGACTTTTAAAATGATGACTGTATAAGATTTTGTGTGTGGACTGCAAGTGTACTTTTAAGATGGATCTTGCCCTACTTATTTATGATGAACATGATGTGACATGGTAATTATAATTTTCAAGGTGTTATTATCATGTCTTAAAACCATTATTCTTTGTCAACTCTTCAAGATGTACTCACCTCCACTTGACTAATTTAGCCTGCACTCAACTATGACTGTGTTATTTTCTCAAGAGAGAGACCTACTTGTAGGTGTGAATTACAACATTAGACCTAGTATAATTTCCCTAAGACCTTCTTGAAGTCCCCAAGGTCACTTAATGATAGAAATTATCTATACTATGCCTTGAGTTAGATCAATATATAACATATTGGGTTTAATTTGCATTGTCACTCTACAGTCAACTGTAGATGACCATTTTTAGAGAAAAAAGGTCTTGAAGAATACATTTTAACTCTTAGAACTTGTGTTACAGCTCATAGGATCTGTTTTAAGTCTTGGAACTAAATCCATGGAAAATGTTTATGTTTTTAGTTTTATAATTACCAAGGTTCATCTCATGAGCTTATAGGTACATACAGTCAGGCTATAGGTGACCTTTTTGAGGGTATGGATATGCCTATAGGTGATCATGCAGGTTAAGACCTTATAATTCAACTTTTATTGATGTTATTTGAAACACTAGTGGCCTTCTTACCTCAATAGGGTCATTTTAGATGGAGAGATGCTTCTATCATCATACTTTAGATGATGAGATCATTTAAATTTCAAAACACTATAGAGAACACTAAAAAGGTATAGTGAAAGAATGTCTAGAATGAAGGTTTCCTCGACATCACTTATTAGAGTCAAACATTCATTTTATTTGGTTAAAGCCTCACTCTTATGCTTGAGATACAACATAAAATCATTTAAATCAATCAAGACTTTATTCCACCCCATTATATTATAGTACAAAGAATGGATAAGGCCCTATTTGAAAGTTTTTAAGGTAATGGATCCCCAAACTCTTTATCCATATATGAACATGACTCTTCAAGTCTACCTACCACTATATGGATCTATTATTGATTTCCATAGCATTCCTAAAATTTTAAACCTCTATTAATGTCTCCAACATGTTCATACTCCTCTATGCAACACCTTTATGCCTCTGTGAGAGCCACTTATAAGTGCATATGCAGGATATAGGGTAGTAAATAGAGATATGGACAATAAGCATAGTGTATGGCCTTATAACTCAGTCCTATACCTTCCACCAATCTTAAAATTAATCCTTTTAACATTTAAGGACTTTAAAATAGTTCTAATGTCCTCACTCTAACATGCTTAGTCTCTTGTGGGGCACTTGTGGGTGTCCATTAGTGGTGTAGGATTATGTATAGAGTTTGAATTGGTTGTCACAGTCTACTACATATCATATGAAAGCTTATATTTTTTTATAATTCTTAAAGAGTGTGCTCAAATCCTCTTTAAACTCCTCATTACATCTCTAGGACTACTATGCAAGCCTCAAGAACTCTCATTGACTTGGCTATAGATGGGTACTTGCAGGAAGCTGACAGTGTGCCATATATGTCTGTGTTACTCATTGATGTTAAAATTTGAGTCTAAGATTTGAAATGAGGGAGATTAACATGACATTAAAATCATAAAATATAACATTTCACACTCATTTGAAATTGCTATAAGAACAAGGAACTCTGCAGTTGGTGAAACATGACTGCAACTTAGCAATGGAGCTCCCACTAGCAAACTGAGATATTATGCCTATCAAATCACCTCCAAACATGTAGTAAAATATTGAAACCATGAGGGAATGATGTCCACATCTCTTAGAAACACTTTCATCATGTGGTTTGTATGAACCATCTCAAACAAGGAGAAAATTTGTAGGGTGTGGGGATAAGCATGTAGAAAGGAGTAGTCAACTTCTTAGCATTGGTTCATAAAGCATGGGAAAAAAATATTTAAACTTATACATGAAATGGAATTGGAATAATTTTATTATCATCCCTCAGAGGTAATTGACCTAAAACAACTCCTGCTATCCATACCATGAGAAAACCTATTGACCAATTTTGCATGCCAAGAAGAGCGATAGAGGTGTAGAATGGTTTTATGATGATTTTGAGACTTATTAATCAAATAAAACATGGAATTGAACTTATTAAAGATAAATATTCATTTAAAAACCTTCCACACATACTAAAACACTTGCATAGGCTGTATAATTGCAAAACTTCCTTTTTTCTAACTATTTTCTTGATTTGACTTAATATTTGTAAATTTTTCAATTAGTACTAACATGACTAACAATAATATGACATAGGGGACATTGAGGGATAGTTATTAACACTTTTATACCAAGGGAAATCATAAAACCTTCATTAGTGGCTCAAATATGACCTTATAATGGCATGAAATGACTTAAGATTAAATTTGACTATGACCAAGATTAATATCACATTAAATGACATTTATATGACCATGAAACACCCTATTACATCCTAATAGACCCATATATCAAGTTTTTTACTATAGGGTGTTGACTTATTTTGACTTGTGGTCAAAATAGTCAACATTCTTAATGATTTCCTAGGGGTGCTATGCTTACTATGCCAAGACCAGTAGCCTACTCCCATCTATTAGGCCATGGATTCACCAATGCATATGTTTGAAAATCAATTTGAATTTGAAACCACACTAAAAAACAAGGAAGGACACATAAAATAAGACAAACCAAAGGAAATAAACATGTATTCTCTAGAACACTTATGGAACACACACAACTAAAACAAAGACACACACCTAATCTAGTATTTACAAGACCTCAATCTTGAGGTGAAAAATCAACTTACTATGAGTCAAATAGGGTCAAAGATTATTCCTCTTTCATCCTTACTACTCCATGAAAGCAAGCTATCATGTGAGGCATGCTTGTCATCAAACTTTTGACTATGTATATGGTGGAATGACTTTTCATCCTTATATCTTGTCATGCCTGCAAGTGGACTAATTTGAGATTTCATGAAAGATCTCTATTGACTTACAAATACCTTGATTAGTTCCTGAAAATTGATTGATCTTTGTCATTTCTGATCTGCACTCCTCAAATTATAGATTAGGAATGATTAGGACTGTCTCACCTTCACTCTATTCACTACCATGGTGTTCTTGATGTATGAGATGATCAAGATCATCTTCCTTATTCTCTAACCCATCTATAAATGATTCATATTTAGGTTGAAGTGTTGAATATTCTTCAAGATCAAACACATCTACCTTGACTTCACTTGGTCCCTCTAGAGCTATAAGTTATTTGATAGCAGTAAGACATATACTGTTATGTTTGGTGAACTCTTCTCTTTCTTATTTAATAGGAAACTCAATGATTTGCTTGTTATGCTCATTAAAAAGCATATTATAAAATTCACACTTCTTCAAATGAGTAGTAGTCTTACCTAACTACTCAAACTCTTGACTTATGGTATTGAGCCTTTGCCATAAGTCATCTTCTTCCTCATGAATGTCATCTTCAAGGGATGCTTCATCAAGTGAAAACATAATTACATGGTTCTTCTCATCATAGTTATCTATCACACTCTTCAATTTATCATCATCATACTCATGGATCAATTAATTACCTTTCAAAAAATATACTAGGTCGATCAGGTTGCTGTAGCCATCTTAATAGGGTTTAACAAATAGGAAATTACAGAACTAGGTCAACCCAATTGACATAGTTAACAAAATTTGTAACATTTAAGGAATTTCAACAAAAATATCACATTCCTCAGCATCTTCTAACCCACAAAGGTTCCTTTCTTTCTTTCTCTTTCATTTTAGTTTTTCCTTATAGTTCTATTTTACACAGTTTGAAATCTTTAAAACTACCATCATACAACAAACTAGGTCAACCTAGTTCTGTATTCTATCTTCTATCTAAAAGACTAGGTCGACCCTGTCAACATAGTTCTTAAAGACCCTTGTATATTTAGTAAAATAATTATACTATCAACTCTATTCTACAATGTTTGCAAATAGTGTTATTTGAATTGACTCTGTAATGTGTTTTAAATTAGGAATTAATAATTATATGCCAATAATTAGTTCATATTTTCACTTTTAGTTATTTGTGTGCTTAGATTAGCTCACATAGTATAATTAGGTGGTTTTTCAACATACCATTTAGTTGAACCATTTTTCTCTTTCTTACATACACTAACAAATCACATAATTTCAAAATGCATTTAAACATTTATCTACCTAAGGCTTACCTGCTTGAATTCATCACCAAGGGGGAACCTGACTTAGTTTTTTGGCTAATTATAAACATGTGGTTAATGGTATATATTGGAAAATCACTCAATACCCTTATCTTTGAGGGATTTTGAAGTGAGAGGTTAGGCCCCAATACCAAGCTAGTACCATTGCCAACACAGATCCCTTTTAGCCTAAACATCCTGAAACCATCCATAGATTACTTTCTAGTTCCCTACTTTATGCCAACTTCCCTATCACACTTAAAAATAACACTTTATAATAATCTAACAACATTTGGGATGACCACTTAATTAGCATTTCATTTTCAGTTGATTGTTTTCTCTTTGCTCATTGTATGTTGTATTACAAAAACTTCCATTGACCAATATTGGTGCAAGGTTTTATGTTATGTGCCTTAATTAGATAATTCTCATTGACATAATTAATTGTGTGTTTTCTTCCATTTATTTCTTTTAATTACATTACAAAATCCTTTCCTATTTTTAGTACATTGTCATTTGTTCAACATAGTCTCGTACAAACTATTTTTCCCTCCTGTTTATAGTATTAGGTCAACCCAGTTAACTATGTATCTATTTCACCAGTTAGATTATAATACTAGGTTAACCTAGTTGAATTTTTACTTTTATCAGATTCTATTTTTCCTAGTTTATAGTACTAGGTCAACCTAGTAGAATTTATACTCTTACTGTTGTCCTGTCTATCCGAATTAGTTCTCTATTTCTCCTTCCTTAGCATTTTGTTCATTTTTCTCAGGTCATCATGAAGTCCCATACCATAATATTATTGGAAAACTTGAATCCATTTAGATACTATATGGGATGTTCATTTATTCCTCTCTTTTCCTCCCAAGAGAACCCTCACTCTTGGAGCACCTCTTCCCCTCCTTCATATGTGGATTGTAACATTGTGCAAATCACACCTCAAGATGAAGTAGGTGGATCTAATCCTTTTTATACCTATCAAGACAATTCTCATATTCAAACCCTTCAACATAATATGGGATAAATTGACACATGTTTATCTAATAATCTCACGAATAATCCATCATTTAGTAACACTCCCCCTAATACCATTTCATGGAGTTCTCCTATAAACACCAACTCACCAAATGATATAACTCAACTTCTTTCACATGTCATAAAACAAATGAACATAATGCAAACTTATAACACCTATAAAATGATGCAATTACAATTTCATTTGATCAATATGACTAATCAACCTCCAACTATCAATCCTCAAGCCAATCCATATTTTATTCCTCCACCTCTTAAAGATGCCTCATGAAATATTATTCCTCAACCTATTATAAATAAAAAATGCTTCAAAACATCCAAAATGATCCTTTAACTCCATTAATTATGTATATTGATATTGGTAATATATCTCCAACTATCAAATGTGATGGGACTAAAGACCCCACAACTTTTCTCAAAGCCTTTCACAATTTTTACAAAGAGTAGATCCAAACTAATACTTTCACCACAACTAAACTTCCAGTTAAAACCTTCACTGGTGATGAATTAGAATGGTAAAACCTACTTACCCAAAATTTTATTTGGAAACTTGAGGATTTAGTAAATCCTTTTGTCAAAGAATTTCAACATAATGATCTTCCTGAAAATTGTCTTAGTTATTTCATCAATGCTCAGCAATGTCCCACCAAATCAGCTCATGATTTTATCAAACGATGGAAATATATGGCCCATAAATTTAACCATAACATGATTGATGACAATTTGTTTAAACTCTTTATAACTACTTTAACTCCTCTTAAATATAAGGTTTGAAATTTTTTTCCCCAAATACTTAATGAAGCTCTTGACCAAGCTAACTGTTAAGATTTTCTCATGAAGAAATTTAAACCTAATCCTAAATTCCTTGAAGGATATTTTGAAACTTATACCAATTCCATCACTAATAATACTCCTCAAACAAAACTAGAAGTTTTCAAAGCCAACATTCCCTCATATTCTCACATACCACTCACTGTGCAATAAATAAAACAATTCTTACTGCCCTCTAAACCCTTTATTTATCCTAATAATCCTCATAATTGGTATGACCCTAATCAATTTTTTTAGTTTCATACTAACATTAGTCATTTTATGAATATTATAGAGGTATTACTAAATTTTTTATCTCCTACATGCTTGGTGATTCCTTCAATCATGAAGCCAAGATAAACCTTCATCATCAAGAGTACAATACTGCTTCTCAAAAATGATGGTTTTCTAAAGCTTCTTATTACAATAACCAAAAATATTTTTCCACATCTAATAATCAAAAAAATACCAAGTATGTTTATGCTATTGATGCCAACTGTGACCAATATTACAATAATTCTCAATATGTTAACACCACTAAGGTCAATTACCATCGCAAGCCAGCTCACAAAGACCCTATCATAAAACATAATAAACCATATTTAAAAGAACAAAATTTTAAAGATACTACCACCACTAATCTAGCTTTAGAAGCACATGAGGAATATCGTCCTCCTTCCAAACCCCCAATAGATTCCATTCCTTCAAATTTTACCTTACCTTTTAAAACTCACACTGGTTCTTCTAAATTTCATTAGAACTTTCTCTAAGAACTCAAATCCATTATTTACAAGATTCCACTTATGGAGTTATTTCATACTTCCCCTTATCAACAAAATTTCATTATGAAATAATTATAAGAAATTGAAGATCCATATCATATAGATGAAGAACCACCATCTATTGAACCTCAAGCTACTAACGTACATACCATTAAAACCATGTGTCCTTCTTCCAAACCATATATTAAATTTCTTGAAGAAGACATGATTAATGATGAAATCATTTTTCACATCAATAATATACCATTATCTATTAAAATAGCCATTAATACTACCTTTATTCATAAATTTTTAGTTGATGAAAGATTTGGTATTATGTGATAGCTTTGTGGCTTATCTAACAACTTGGTTATAATAAGGATCATCTCAAGCAAACCCACCTTATCTATCATGGATTTGATAAAATGAATCAAGAGCCACTTGGTTGTATTTGGATTCCCTTAAAAATTGGACGTAAGACCATTTTAACTAAACTCATGGTCCTTGATTTACCCCTATCTCATAACATACTCCTTGGTCACCCATGGAATCATAGAATGAGGGCCATCACCTCTTCTGGTATACAATACATTAAATTATTACAAAATGGAAAACAATATAAGTATGAGGCTGATCCCAACCCTTGGAGTATTCAACTTCCTAATCCAAAATCTCAATACTGCATTCCTACCATCCCTATAGTGCTCCCTTACTTGAGTTCATCAACATCAATCCATATTTACAAGTCACTCTTACTAATTCAGATGATGATGAACCTAATGACTTAAAACATTCTTAAAACACTACCAAGTTATCTACCTACATATTGGAGTGGATTTCTTTGTATTTTTTACCTCATGACCACACTATACCTCTCATTGATGAGATCACTGATTTTACCTTCCATGTGATTCTCAAGAGCCTTCTCTACCAGAATATGCCTTCACTTGTAATGACTATGGAGTGGCCAAATTATTTCAAGATCCTCTCATCATATCTCCATGTAAGTTTAGTAGTATTTGGATTTCACCTTCTGAAATTGCCCCTGAATCTCAAACATGTACCATTTATCCAACCTATGGTGATAACTACATAATGACATAATCTCATTCTCAAGACTTGGGTGTTCAACATTTTTAGAAAACTTTAGCTCAAATACATTCTTTTAACTAGGATGTTCATACCATTTCCATGGATCATGAATTAGATCCCAAAGGTCATGTGCCTCCTATTAATTCTCCACTTTTTGATACTTCCTAGGTGGTAGAACAAATCATACCTCTTGAACCTCTAGAGATCCTTGCATTTTCTCTATTACATCCTTAACTTCCTCGATAACATCATAATCTAGGGAATTTAAAAAAAAATCTCCTTGTTTCAACAACTTCATTGCTAGCATCGATCCTAAAACTAATCCAATTTATTCTTTACCTAATGCACCATACCATTTCTAAGATGGAAATGCTAGGCTTATTGAAGAAACTAATCACACTAAATATGGTACTCCATCTGCCTTTGGCCTAATATCATCTCTCACAAACTTTCACCTACCAAACATGATAAATTTATCCTATTTTTTGATAAATATCATGAGATATTTTCCTGGTCTTATGAGGACATGCCTGGTATTAACCCTAACATTATGGTGCCCAATATCATCACTTATCCTGATACCAAACCTATACGCCAAAAGCAATGGAAATTTTCACTTGAAGTTTCCACCTTATGTCACAAAGAAATTATTAAAATTTTTGATGCTAAGTTTATCAAACCAATGGATTATTATGAATGGGTTTCTAACATAGTTCCCATTTGGAAAAAATTAACTATGGTCATTCACATTTGTATTGATTTTTTTAATCTTAATATCACTTATCCCAAGGACAATTTCCCTCTACCTTTAGTAGATGCCATTATCAATTCCATAATTGGTTATGAAATTTTATCTCTTATGGATGGCTTCTTGGGTTACAATCAAATTCACATTACTCTTGAGGACTAACATAAAACAACTTTTAACATAGAATAGGGTGCCTATTGCTATGTTAAAATATGTCACCAGGGTCAACCCAGTCTTTCATTTAGAAGATAGAATATATACCTGGGTTGACTAGGTCAACCTAGTTTGTTGTATGATGGTAGTTTTAAAGACTAAAAACTATGTAAAATAGAACTATAAGGAAGAACTAAAAAGAAAGAGAAAGAGAGAAAAGAACCTTGGTGGGTTGGAAGATGTTGAGGAATGTGAGATTTTTATTGAAATACTTGAAAGTTACTTGTAAATTATACCAAATATGTCGACTAGGTTGACCTATTTTTGCAATTCCCTATTTACTAAAGCTTGTTAAGATGATTATACCAGCTTGGTCAACCTAGTATGTTTTATGGAAGCTATTTGGAATACTATACTAGCCTGGTCAACCTAGTATGTTTTCTAGAAGTGAATAAGAGTATCATATCAACCTGTTCAACTTAGTAACTTGTATCTAATGAATACCTTCAAAAAAAGAACAGTCATTTTTGATGCAACTGTGTGTTATACCTCACACAAAAGTTAGAAACTATATTGACCCTATCGACCTAGTATTGCAAATATAGAAAAATAATAAATAATATGATAGAAAATGAAAAACATGAAAGAAACATTGCAAGGGTTAAATTCACATCAACTTCACTAGAATGTATGCAATTAGAAATACATCATATCTATAAATCAACCCTAGATCAAAGAAGATAGATCCTAATTACACTTATAAATAGGGATACATTAGATAATAAAGAACATGACCAATATATGGATATGTTAGACTCGATTATGGGATCTCTAAACACAAAAATAACACTAGGGAGGGTTCCAAAGCCTCCAGTCAAGAAAAACTATGCAATGACCCTAACTAAGTCCTATGTTTTCATATTCACTATACTAATAACAAGTAAATGACATAAATCTAATCTAGTGCTCACCAAAGCTTGTGTTACAATATAGGGGTTAGTAAATAAAATGAAAATAAACATGCATAAGAGAATCCTAATTAAGCTATGTATAGGTAAAAGACCCTTATGCGTGGAGAAAAAGAGTAATATTATTCAAAAGATAATACTTATGTTACTTTTATCTACTAAAGAGAGGATCAAAATTAGAGATACTTACTTGAAAGATGAACCCATCAAGACTCAATATATACCTTGGTCAAAGGGGCTTCACAAGAGGTTATTGTGGTTTATAGGATCACTAATGCAGGCCAAAACATCCAAGGCTTCTCTACAAGACTAGATTTTTATCCAAGTAGAAATCCCAAGCTAAGACTCCTCAAGTAGAATGGTAGAAGAGAAAATTGTAAAGAAGCGTAAATGAATAATAAATCTTGATATCTCTCTAAGAATGGAAAAATTATCTTGTATATATATGTGGATTTAACCCTAAACCCTTCCAAAATTTTTAGCTGATAGGGTCAACCTAGTCGACCTAGTATCATTATTGAAAAAACTCACTAGGTCATGGGCTAGGTCGGCCAAGAGCTGACCTAGACCCTAAATGAGTTTCAATAATAAGAGTACAAGGTTGACCCAATTGACCCAGTACTGTAAACTATAAAAATGGGTTTTAGTTTAGGAAAAAGGGTATAGAAGATGGTGAAAGACTAGAGTGTGCAAAAGATGCATAATAACTTAGGGGAATGTTTTAGGAACTAGTTAGATTGGTAATAAATGGTAATAAGGGACAACAATACCATAAAACACCAATATCCTACCCACCCCTTCATCGGCACACCCCTTAGGGCATGCACTCAGAAAGATTGAGACTTGATAAGTTCATGCAAGATAAAAAGCATAAATAATTGATAAAAGTGTGAAAACATTATGTACATACAATAACCATATAAGAAAAATAAGGAATAAGCCTAGGTAAATGTATCATTGAAGTGCATAAAACCAATGTGATCACATGTAGACCTAAGATGCATGATAAAGATCATGGTAATGTCTAGATAGTAATAATATAAGCTCAATGAGAAAACAAGCACACACACACAAGTGCACTTAAATGTAAGTCAATAAGCAATGGTTCAAAGATACCACAAACAAAGGGCATGTTCAAATGCCACAAAATTAAATGGACATGACTTAGTTGAACATATATGAAAGTAAGGATCACATATTTGAATGTCCATACAATAAAAAATGACATATGTAAATGTCAATGAAAGCATACGTAAGTATGGGGGCTGCAAGCAAAGGATCATATTTAAATTCTCAAATAAGCAAGATAAGACACTTAAGGAAGTGCATAAAGTAAAAAATAAACAACCATAATAAACATGTCATAGTGGCCCATGGATCCAATTTGTTATAAAAATATATCAAGTGTATAACTTATGAAGCATAATATGTAATATATAATCATGGATAATAGGCATGTGTAAGTACATATGTAAGCTCAAACATGATAGTGTAGAGTGATCATAAAATCATATAACCTATGTGTATCAAGATCGAAGAAGTGAATGCCCCTAATGCCCATATGACATGAGAAGAGGGAAATCCAAACATCCAAAATAGGAGTGTATCATGTATATATGTATGCATGTATCACACCCAATGTAGAAGTGTGACACATATGTGTATATAAGAGTAATTGAGTATGTGGTCCATCAATATAGAAGTAATATATGGATGCCAAGGAGCCAATAGAATAGGTAAGTACCGATGGTGTTTTTAGTTTTTGATTTTTTTTTGATATTTTTAGAAGTTTTTAGAGAGACTAAGCTATGATCCTATCCAATAGATGATCATAGGTATCTCTCAATTTAGTGCCTTGTAACCTTAAGTTAGATATTTTACATTATTTGCATCATGATTGGATAGGTTGAAAAGGTACATAGCATGTTCCTTATCATGTTTTGCATGTTTATTGGAAAATATAATGCTATCATTTATAATATATATTAAATTTCCTTCATGAAGAAATGAGATACCTTTTTGATTGGGATCAATTTTTGCCTCCATTAGGTATAGCCAAATATTTCTTAATGTAAATGCATATGAAAATGTGGTAGGCATAACCCAAACCAGTGTTTTAATTACTTTAGGACCATAAGCAATTGGTATTGTTATGTTTCCAATAGAATATTTCCATGTGACCTTATTTTTCAAGTCTTGTAGATCACCAAGATGTTGAAAATGCTTTATATGGAGAATGGTTTTTGTTTGTGTAGGATAAATATGGTTATGCTAAAAATAAGCAATAACCATATATAATGTAATTGTTAAAGCTTATTGGCATGGATGATTTTTGATTTGTTATGAAGCTAATTCCTTTAGAGGATCCTTAAATGTAAGCTTTTAGTCATCGATAAGATCTTAGATCTTGCACTTCAAGTTAAATCAATAATTCATAGAATGCATGAAACCTTGATGATAATAATAATATACATTCACATCATATCCTTTGGAAATAGGTTAACTCATATCAACCTTAATAGGATGAGGGAGAGATATAAGCTCTTACTCTATTAACCATGGGAGTAATGAAGCTGGGGACTCAGGTAAATGTGTAAATTATCTTTTTGATACCTTAGATAGTATAAATTGATTAGGTTCTTATACTAGTGTGTCAATTTTAGGCTTATATTTAGAGTATGTTGGTTTAGGATTGTCTAATTATTAGACCTATGTATAATGTTTGAATGGAGTAGGATCTATTAGACATGTGTAAAATATTCCCTGATGCAAATTTTTTAAGAATGTGTGTAATGTAGAAGGAATTGCATGCATTTTATGTATCCAAGACCGTCCCAATAAAATTTTAGAGTTTAAATCATTTATCATAACTTGGCACATAATGGGTAATGTACAGGGACCCATACTAATATTTAATGTAATTTTTCCAAGCAAAGTGATTTGTGATTTGTCAAACCTTTAAATTTACATAACTATTTTTTGAATAAGATTTTGGTTAACACCCATGATTTTTAGGAATTGTATGATATAAATGTTTAGTTTCGATCCATTATCAATGAGTACTCTTTTGATACTTTTATTTTGTATTATTACTTGTATGAGCAAAAGTAAATTCTAGTCAACAATATATTTAGATGGTAAATCTACTAAATCAAAGGTGATGAGTTTACCATTATTCTTAAGATCTTGCCTAATATCCACAAAATAAGGAGGCTCAATATTACTTGGGACTTGTGTTTCACATAATGATTCATATAATATATCCTTATAAACATTAGTTTTATTTATAATCTCTAGGATTGGAATATTAGCATGTGTATTGTTCAATTGGTTAAGAATGTCATATTCCTTAGATTTTGATTCTATTGTATTACAAAAGGAATTTTGAAAAAAGATTAATTACTACTTGTTATTTGAAACCCTCTTATTAGAATATGCCAGAGCTTGCAAGAATGTAGGTTTTTCATCCCTTATAGATTGACACGTGTTAATTAGGCATGATATATAATAGTAAGAACCACCCTAAGGTATCATACCATGAAATAATTAATAGAACTATCCATAGGAAACATGATGAAAAAATTTATAGCAATTTAGAGTTCAAAAATAGAAAAATCAATAAACCCTAAGTGACCTAGGGTTTGATGTTCAAAGATCTGGTTCACCAAATGTTTAACCCTAAAATGAAAAATGTGTTATTCTCACTTTAAGCTTAGGGTTAAGAATATATAAATGAAATGACATAAGGGTGATAATCAGATCTATAATAGGCCAATTAAATGTTAAACTTAGATATAAGCATACACTAAATTTATTATGTTGAGATAGAGATATAGAAATGAAAAATAATAGAAGTACTTAGCATTTTTTGATGATAATGCATTTCTATATTTGGAACATGATGAAAGTAGGTAGGAAGATAGTTCTAGAATAATTTCCAAATTTCAAATCTAGTGCCTTTGGCTATCTAGATAGTTGTATCAACCTTGGATAATTGCATCGACACTCTTATCTAAGTTTGATGATAGTGTCCTATATGGAATATCTAGTAAAATATGATACAACCACCTAGATGCTTTTGTGTTTGGATTTAATTTTGCTCTAGTGCATTTAGATTTGGGTAATGGATAGTTGCTCCTTATGAAATGGAAAAACCCTAACTTTCTATCTTTAATGTGACCTTGGGGAAAAATGGGTTAGTGGGTACATAGTGTTGAGTCGACCCAAATGACCCCATTGTCAAAGGATGTTGCCTACATAGCTAATACTCAAAAGAGGGCCTTACACTAATGTAATTCTCCCCTACATGTTGGATTTTATGTGAATCATGCAATGTGTGTAAATTAAGTATAATATTGACTTAGATTGTAACCTAGAAAGTCAGGTTCTTGGGATGCTGCTTTAGTAATTTAGGCCTACATATGTGTAGTCCCTATGACTAGTTTAGAAATAGGAATAAATAGGGAACATTTTATCAATTAAATACTCTTTGAGTGCTTTTTGGTCTAAATTCTAGGCGAGGAATGAATGAGGGTTGATATTGTATTTATATCAATACTTTTGTAATAATAACCCACATTAAATCACTTAGGTTGACCATTGGAATACATTTTTAATTAAAAATTAGATGAATTTAGGGAACTATACATTTACATCAAGACAAGGTAGTAATGTCGACATTAACATCTGTCCTAGAATTTAGTGTCTAGGGAGTAGAAAAATAGGTATAGGCTCAAAACTTGTAGAGGTGTAAGATAAGTAAATTTTAAGCATTCTAGGAAAGATATAATATATATGTCATAAATATAAGACTGGTCAGACTAAGAGATAGGATAAGGAACAAAAGATAGAGTAGATGTGAGGCTTGTAGAAACAAGGAGAGTGTATAACTTAGAGGAACAAACAAGGTCTTAATTTTACTAAGTGTACAAGACTGAGGTGCTACATAATCACAAAATATCATCTATAATAGCTTAAAATTCCCCCTCTCCTTTCAAGATATGGATTAGGTATTCAATTAGGTATCAAGTGTTAAATATATGGTTAGGTAAGATATACATAGTTAGGATTAGATACAGATAATTGAGATCAAGATACAACTCATATATTTTATCAGGTAGGACATACTCAAGTAGGTAGGACATACACAAGTAGGAAGGGATATAAGGATAGGTAGGTAGGGCATACTCAAGTAGGTATAGTAGTTTGGGCATACTCAAGTATAAGAAGGTAAGATAGGGCATATTTAGGATTAAGATATGGATTAGATGTTCAATTGGGTAGGGCATACTCAAGTAGGTAAAGTAGGTAGAGCATATTCAATTAGGTAAAGTATGTATGGCATACTCAATGTTATAGATCTATAACATATGTAACATGATTCAAAACTTCATTTCTCATTCTCTCTATCAAGAAACAAAATTTCCTTTCCAATAATAGAATCTAATTAGATAGGGAAAGAATATATGAAAGCTATAGATTAAGAAACAAGCCTCTCTTGATAGCTAATAATCTATTCTAGAAAAGGAAATTAGGTAAGATGAGAATGAATCTATATATTGATAAGCAATTTTCCCATGTATTATTAGGTAGAGCATAACTAAGTAGATAGGGTAAGAATAAATATATCTATCAAAAAATAAGCTTCCCTTGATAGCTATGCCTTAATATAAAAGAAAAGTAAAGCCAAATATTGGGAAGGTAAACTTCCCTTGATATCTATGCATTACTCCCTTACTATCTATAAAAAATACAATCTTCCCTTGATATGCCATTAGGTGAAGCAAAGCTAGATATCAAGAAGGCAAGATTCCATTTACTTACTTCTTGGCATATATCAATTAGGTAGGGCAAGTTTCTATTTCCTTATCAAGTAGGGAAAGTTTGATATTGGGGTAGGGCCTTTAGAATGGTGCCCCCCAATATATCTATGCAGGTCAATCATTCTTACACTATCTTTTGATATAAAATATTGAGGACCGTAGCATGCTCAGAGTATGATAAGTCCCCAATTCGGACTTTAGGGTCCACCAGGCCATGCTCAAGCTCTAATTAGCCCCTCCTTGATACATTGGATTAAGGCATATGCTTTTCATTACCTTCATAAATCAATTTGGGTATAGATAGAGTTGGGTATAGATCAAGTTGGATTGGGAAACACACTCTACCAACTACTAGATTAGAACACACTATACCAGATTGGTGATCACCTATTTATCTATCTGGAAATTAATATACTATGGACATACTATCAGTGACATATAGAGAAAATGATAAGTCAAATATTGGGTTGGGATTGGAATTCTCAACTAGTCTCTAGTCTCCCATATCTATATAGATATAAATTTTGATTCTCAACTCTAGGATTGGGATTCTTAGATGCCCAAATCCCAATATATATGTAAGTAAAATAATTTCATCCCACCATTTACTTACTTTCCTGATTGTTTATTTTGGCCCAAGGTTATAAATACATAATGTCTCCATAGTCTTGGCATAGATCACCATATAGATCTTTTAATCCCACCAAACAATTAGATAATATCTCTAGGTTCCTTATTTGACTGATTGAGGATGAGTGAAAGAAGAGTTTTTTTGCACCTTATTTGAGTGAGTAAAATTTGGAATTGGAATAGAATTCAATTGGGCACAAGAGGGAAGTTACTACACCCACCATAAAGATATTAGAGGGAGTGATTAAGTATGAGGAGGGATGAGGAGGGAGTGATTAGGGATGATGAGGGAGTTATTGGGGATGATGAGGATCAATTAGGGAGTGATTAGGGATGATGAAGGAATGATTATGGATGATGAAGGATCATAAGGGTTAACAAGGGAGTGATTATGGAAAATGAGGGATGGAGAAGGAGTGATTAGGGATGATTAGGGACAATGATTAGGGATTATTAGTGTAGGTTTTTATTTCTCCCTATTTTTTAATTAGGGAAATTGTATTTCTTGTGCATACATGGAGTTTTTCTACATTTGTGGGATAGGCTAGCTTATGTGGAGGTGTGTGTCATATATGTGTCATAGGTGTCATAAGTAACTCTCTTAATGGGAGTTACTTCTCTATTCTTAGCACCTTGTCACCACCTTTCATGGAGGAGTTACAGTCTATTCTTGGGGTGCCTTGTCCACCTTTTGTGGAGGAGTTACTTACGTACTCTCCTATATGTATACCTCACTTTGGCCATCTCATGCTAATCAAATTTTGGTTTTCTCTATTTTTTCTTGTGCAATTTATCTTATTGTGTTAATTTCAAATTGCTTTAACATCTATGTGGTGTGCACTTACTTCAACTCGTGTGATCACGTCTCCATTGCACTTGCATTATCTGGATTCTAGCAACAACTCTAATATGGTATTAGAGCAAGAATGGTAATCATGTGTATGGTTATGCTTTTAGTTCATTTTGAAATCAAGAGGAGTGGAGTTCTCTTTATTTTTCTATTTTCTAGATCTGATCTAAAATAAAAAAATATATCATTTGTGGTTAGTTTCCTTGGGATCCTTGGCCTTTGGGTGTCGTAGATATCTTCACTTCAGGTGCTGGTTCTATTCTTGGGTGCCATTGTTGTGTGGAGTAGCAGAGGGAGGAGTAACACTCATTTGGTAGAGCATACTTTCTGCTACAGTCCACACCAAGCTTTTGCATTTTGTGCCAACCTTCAGCTGTGCCAAGCTTTTGCATTCTGGTCAGTAGTCAACTTCAGTTCTAGTAGCAAAAGGCCATATGGCATGCAAGTCTGTAGGTTCATTCTATGACAAACACTTTTGGTCTGCACCAACTTTAGCATCCTTCCCTTCTGCCATGCCATTCTTTGTATGACGTCTAAAATAGGTTGTACGATGTCCAAAATAACAAGCTTTTGTGCCAACTTCTGTAATGCCTTCAGCCTCTATCCTTCCAATATGCTAGTCTCCAGAAAGGCACCTTTAGTTCTACCACACATCAGGCCATATGGTCTCCAACACAAGTTTGTACATTTGTCTTTTGTCTTTTCTGAGTTAAATTCTGGACTGTGCTATTTTGGCGCCCCTTCCTTACTTGGCATCCCATGTGGCACCCCTTGGACACATGGCATCCATCATTATGTCTATGTTTCATTTGTTTTTAGTTAAAATTGACTTGATTAAACAAAAATCAGTCAATTTGATTGAATATTTAGTTTTATAAACAGTTTTGTAATTTGGGGGTTTTCATTTTAAACTTGTATCTTCGCCTGTCAAAGACGAAGGGTGAGGCATGGGTTGGCGGGAGGCCAATTCCCTATCACACAAACCTCCTTTAGATTCCTCATTTTGTGCCAAATCCAACAAGTGGTTGGAAGGCCACTTTCTCTCTCAAAATAGGTATTTTTTTAATGTTTTAGTGCTTTTTTTTGCAAAAAAACTAGTTTATGGGAAAATTGAATTAATATCTTACAAACGGTAGCTCAGATTTGGGTGCCATTTTTTGCAAAAGTTTTATAATTCAATTCTCCATAGTGTAGAATTGTTATTTATCAAAAATGCACTAGTTTATAAAGTGCCAAAAATTTGGGTCTCTCGGGACACATTTTTGACTGAGTTCGACTTCCTGTTTGCTTTAGTCTTGCACTGATTTCTCTAAGACGCATTCTTGACTGATTCTGATGTCTTTTGAGTGTGCACTTGCATATTTTGGGGGGGCTAAATATTTTAGGGGGGTGTGATTGCTTTTCACAACTTGCAAATCTTTGCTTTCATTATCCTTTCTGCATAAATTCACAACTTGCAATCAACACAACCTCACCTAAACTCAGTTAAAAATGGATTCTTTTCAACTTAAACCCCTAACACCCTTTAACTATCATGAATGGAAGGTTAAAATGTCAATCATTTTTAGAAGCAAAGGGTTGTATAGGATCACCATGGGTACTGAAGTAGAACCCAACACTGATGCTGAAAAGGTCAAGTGGTACAACCGTAGCGATGAAGCCTATGGATTACTGAGTTTGTCTATGTTCCAAAACTTCTCTTCCATTTAGAATCCTTCTAGACTCCTAATGACATATGGGACACCTTAGAAAAGTTATTTAGAAAGCTTGATGAGATGAGAGGTCATGAGCTCGAAAATGAACTCATAAGTCTAAGTCCTAGCAACTTTGACACCCTACAGGACTTCTTCAATAAGTTTAAGGCCCTTAGATTTCAATTGAAAGAATGTGGGATAGAGAATAAAGATGATCAACTCATACTTTTTATTCTCACAAAGTTAGTTCCAAGCTATTTAGTCTTTGTCTCCACTTTCCATGCCACAAAAAGTGCCCTTGGCACTACATGGAAAATGCCTTCTTTGGATTCATTCATTGCTGACTTGACTAGTGTTAGGTTGTGGAGCTAAAAGCTTCACTGATGCAGACATGGAGGAGGTTACAGAAGAGTTGCAGAAGTGTCACGGAGACTGACATTTGGTCTGGCCAATCGACGTCGACAGTATTGGACAAGATGGCAACCGACGTCGGTCATGGATCGGCTGGCATCGGTGACCCCCAGGCGGACAGGGACCAACGTCAGTCGCCTGTGTGGTTTGACTGTGAGCTTATTATGGGAAATTAGCTAACGAACCAAGTGTTTGCATGTTTAGATCTATTTTTAGACTGAGAGCTGTGGATCTAATTATTGTAATTAGATGTCTAATCATTGTTTAGATGAGATCTATATAATAGACTCATGGTTGTATTGGAAAAGTGTTCTAGTTTGAGTTGAGCAAAGTTTGTTCCTTCTGTGTGTGAGGTGAGTAAGGGTGTTCCTCCTAGTTCCACAGTACCAGGTGTAGGTGCTGGTTTTGGAGAGTCAACAGGATTCTTCAGGTGTGTAGGATCTTGGTCACAGTTGCATGGCCTATATAGGAGATCTACATGGTAAGTAAGATCATTGATCTGTAGGTGTATGTGTGTGCAAGGTCAAGGTTCACAGGTGAGCAGAACCGTGTTTGATTTGTAGGTGTGCAGGATCATATAGACAGCAACACAACAGGGAGCAGTATCAGGCAGGATCTACTTGGAGTACAGGTGTGTACTCAGATAGAGCAAAGAGGAAGGCAAGGGAGTTCCTTCCATAAGTATGGTCTATTGAATTGCAGGTTGTTGCAGGTTCATGGGAGATCTACTTGAAGTACCTTGAGTACTTGTGGAGTACGTGGAGTACTTGTGGAGTACGTGGAGTACTTGTGGAGTGCATGGAGCACTTGTGGTGTGCGTGGAGCACAAGAGGTGAACACCAACTCTGTATTTGAGCTGGGTGTTGGGACCTGAGAGGGAGAGCTTTGGGGAGAAGAATTACTGTTCACTTGAGGTGTGGGAAACCTTTGTAAGGTGGTGGAGAAGAAGTGGCATCTTATTTATTGTATTCTTTTCTGTATAAAGTGTTAATACAAGTTGTGTATTGTCTCTCATATCTTGTGTTATTCTGAATTCTAGTTACTTGGTGAATCTGGTTAATTTCCACATATTAAGTTGCTTGGTTTGGTAATCATATTGTGCTCTTTTTGGTGGAGCAAGATCCTGACACGTGGTATTAGAGCTAAGGTTGCAGGAAGCAGGTTTTGTGTTTGGTTACAGGGCACTCTCAGGGGTTTCTGATTGAGTGGGAGTAGGGCAATGGCAGATGAAAGTAAGCTAAGAATGGAAGAGTTGAAAAGCACAGATGGTTACTCATGGTCCTATGGAAAGAAAGAGCAGGTAAAAGATTATTGTTGGTTGGTAGCAGATCAGCATGAAGAAACTGAAGAAGCAGATGTAGCAGGGGTTGTTGCACAGGATGCTCTGGGAGGTTTCTTGGATAAAGTTTAATCTTGGATAAAAGATTTGGTAGCCTCTTTCCATGCAGTTCTAGGTAGAGGAGCTGGTAAGCCTTGCCAAAGAATTGGCAAAGGGGAAGTGAAGCTAAAATTGCAGGCGGCCAACACACATGGGTTGATGAAGGTCATGCAGGTCCCAGGTTTGGAGATATGGCTAATTTCTTCAGAAAGATTGGGTGATGAGAGATGCACAAGAACTCTCATAGCGGATGCACTTGAATTAGCTAGTGGTAAGAAAATAGGTACTCTTTATCTACTTGTTTATATTACTGATTCTTATTTTATTACGGAGACGTGGCTTCGTAGGCTTGGTCACATGAGCAGGAAGGAGATGCATGTTCTTAAGCAGAAGACAGATATATTTGACAGGCTTAAGAACTGGAAAGCCTTGGTGTTCTTGGAGGAGATGGCAGACAGAACCCAGTGGATGTGGCTAGATACTTCTGAGCAGGGCAGTTTGGACATGGGTATTGATTCAAAGGAGGTTGCGGGTAAAAAGTCATCACTCACAGGCGAACACAGATACTGATGTCAGTCAGGAGGAACTGGCATCGAACAGACAGGTGCCGATGTCGGTCATGTGCAGATCGAAGTCGGCAATGTCGGGTAGAGTAAGACCAACGTCGGTCATGGGACCGACGTCGGCACTAGGTAAGACCGATGTCGGTCAGAGGACCGACGTCGGCAGCAGGGACACTGCAGGGTTGATAGTCAGGGACAGATGCATGGAACCGACGTCTGTCAGATGCAGACTGTGGAGTGACTGAGGTCGGTCACTGTAACGGATTTTGGGTGGACAGGGAGTTGTCAAGGAGTCTCAAACACCCATACGGAGGACTGAAGACGTAAGTAGGCCCTCAAATTCGTTGTTCCTCTTCTTTATACATGTTGCTAATTGTAGAGCAGGAAGGATCTAGGAAACAGGTGTGAGCTTGGCATGGATGAGGATGTGATTCCTTGGAGGAGAACCAGACAGGTGTGTTTTGGTAGGGTTGCCAGCAGGTATAAAAGCACAGAGACGAATGGATACCTTAGTAGAAGAATAGAGAGAATGAATACGTGAGACGGAAGACCAGGTATATGGTCTTGAGGAGCTTCAGGACAGTGGTACAGGTTTTGACAGGTGGAGGATGAAGCATGGCTTCAGTCAATGTCAGGGTAACTACTGTGGTTTGACTTACCAGGGGGATGGTGATTGCAACATCATTCTATTGCTGTATGTGGATGGTACGCTAGCTAGCTGGTTTTGTACATATAGGGTTTTGCTGAGCTAAGGGTAAGATTAGTTCAGTGGCATGTCATGAGGAGTTCGAAGCAGCGAAATTATTTGACATGGGAGACATGGAGATCACAGGTTGATTTTGTCTCGAGTGGGAGCTGATGTGAATCAGGTGTTGGCAAGGTTCAGGATGCAGAGCCGGAGCACACTAAGGGCTGGACAGGTACAGTGTCCAAAATCACATGAGGTCTAGTATAGACCTGAGTATTCCCATGCAGTGGGAGCTGTGAGAGAGTTAGGAGCCAATTCGGGGAAGTGGGTTCTCAAGTACTTGAGAGGGACCGGCAGCAGGGATTCATGCTATGTAGGGTCAGGACTTCACTACATGTGTTTGTAGGTTCGGATGTGGCAGGGTACTCGGATGACAGGTGGTACATCACAGGTTGTGTGGTGGGTTGTCTTCAAGATTGATCTTGAAGAGGGATACAAACCAGGAAACAGATTAGACGGGGTACAGGTACAGGTATAGTGTAGCTGTTTATCTCCAAGTGGGAGATTGTTAGGTTGTGGAGCTAAAAGCTTCACTGATGCAGACATGGAGGAGGTTGCAGGAGAGTTGCAGAAGTGTCACGGAGGCTGGCATTTGGTCTGGCCAACCGACGTCGGCAGTATTGGACAAGAAGGCAACCGACGTCAGTCATGGATCAGCCGGCGTCGGCGACCCCCAGGCGGACAGGGACCGATGTCAGTCGCTTGTGTGGTTTGACTGCGAGCTTATTATGGGCAGTTAGCTAACGAACCAAGTGTTTGCATGTTTAGATCTATTTTTAGAGTGAGAGCTGCGGATCTAATTATTGTAATTAGATGTCTAATCATTGTTTGGATGAGATCTATATAATAGACTCATGGTTGTATTGGAAAAGTGTTCTAGTTTGAGTTGAGCAAAGTTTGTTCCTTCTGTGTGTGAGGTGAGCAAGGGTGTTCCTCCTAGTTCCACAGTACCAGGTGTAGGTGCTAGTTTTGGAGAGTCAACAGGATTCTTCAGGTGTGTAGGATCTTGGTCACAGTTGCATGGCCTATATAGGAGATCTACATGGTAAGTAAGATCGTTGATCTGCAGGTGTATGTGTGTGCAAGGTCAAGGTTCACAGGTGAGCAGAACCGTGTTTGATTTGCAGGTGTGCAGGATCGTATAGACAGCAACACAATAGGGAGCAGTATCAGGCAGGATCTACTTGGAGTACAGGTGTGTAATCGGATAGAGCAAAGAGGAAGGCAAGGGAGTTCCTTCCATAAGTATGGTCTGTTGAATTGCAGGTTGTTGCAGGTTCATGGGAGATCTACTTGAAGTACCTTGAGTACTTGTGGAGTACGTGGAGTACTTGTGGAGTACGTGGAGTACTTGTGGAGTGCGTGGAGCACTTGTGGTGTGCGTGGAGCATAGGAGCTGAACACCAACTCTGTATTTGAGTTGGGTGTTGGGACCTGAGAGGGAGAGCTTTGGGGAGAAGAATTACTGTTCACTTGAGGTGTGGGAGACCTTTGTAAGGTGGTGGAGAAGAAGTGGCATCTTCTTTATTGTATTCTTTTCTGTATAAAGTGTTAATACAAGTTGTGTATTGTCTCTCATATCTTGTGTTATTCTGAATTCTAGTTACTTGGTGAATCTGGTTAATTTCTGCATATTAAGTTGCTTGGTTTGGTAATCATATTGTGCTCTTTTTGGTGGAGCAAGATCCTAACAACTAGGGAGAAAGATAAGCTAATTCAAATGGGCACAATGAAGTCTACTCAACCCCAAGCTTTGATAGCTGGAAATGGTAAGGATAAGACTTCAACAAAGGAGAAGAAGAAAAAGAACAAGGACCAGGAGAAGAAGAAAGAAAACACCAATCCTGCCAAAAAAAACACTGTGACTTCCTCTTCCAATGCTAAACCTAAGAAGGAGAAGGTTAAGTGTGCCTATTGTAAAAAGATAGGGCATGATGAACACAAATGCATGAAGAAACAAATAGATCACCTAACTCATCTTCTAGAGAGGAACAACATAGTTGTTCCTGAGTCCGTCAAGCAAAATTCATCTACCCAAGATTCTACCAAGGCAAAAGGCAAGGGTAAGGAGAAAGAAAAGGGCAAGGCCCTTGTAGCTAAAATAGCTTCTACATCTTCATGGGTCATTGATTTAGGTGCTTCTCATCACATGGTCTCTTCACTAGTTGAATTTTCATGTTTAGAGCCTTGTAGCATGACTTCAATTAGTTTGGGTGATGACACATCAGTTTGTGTTGTAGGGAGAGGGTCAGTTAAAATGGAAGGAGGAACATGAAATAATGTTCTAAGTGTTCCTTCTCTTTCAACCAATCTCCTATCAGTGTACCAAATCACTGACATTGGTTGGGGCATGAGAGTTGAGTTTTCACCAAATTCAGTGGCTATCAGGGAATTGCATAGTGATACTATAGTGGTAGTGGGTAGGGCAGATCACCAAGCAAGGTTATACACCTTCTCACATTTTGCATTAGATTATTCTCCAATAGCATTGCTGACTCATTTAGATGAAGTTAGCAAATTGTGGCATGAGCAGTTTGGCCACCTTAACTACCGCTACCTTGAGCAACTTTACAAACATGACATGGTCATTGGCTTGCCTCATGTCCAATTCTCAAAAGGACTTTGTGAGGGGTGCTCCCTTGGGAAGCATCCTGAAGCAAAATTTGACAAAGGCAAAGCTTGGAGGGCTTCACAACCTTTGGAGTTAGTCCACAGTGATGTATCAGGACCCTTTCCCAAACCATCTTTCACAAGGGCCAAGTACATCCTCACTTTCATTGATGATTTCTCTAGGTACACTTGGATATATTTTCTCAAAAAAAAGTCTGAAGCGTTTGAAAAATTTCTAGACTTCAATGCTCTTGTTGAGAAATAGAGTGAGAAATCCATCAAGGTTCTTCGAACTAATAATGGAGGGGAGTATGTCAGCATCAAGTTTGAGCAGTTTTACACCATAGAGGGGATTGATTTGCAGTGCACAGTCACTTACAGTCCTTCACAAAATGGGGTTATAGAATGCAAGAATAGGTTCTTGAAAGAGACGGGTAGTTGTATGATTCACTCCAAATCGTTAGCACCACAATACTGGGCCGAAGCCATCAATTGTGCTTGCTACATTAAAAATAGGGTTCTTTACAAAGCTTTGAAAGGGATAACACCCTTTGAAGCTTGGCATAAAAGGAAACCTATTATTGAACACCTTAGAGTATTTGGATCCCCAGCCATGGCCCACATTCTAAAGAAGAAATGCAAAGCTATGGAATGTTAGTCCAAGCCTTACATCTTTGTAGGATATCCAAATGGTATTAAGGGATATCGCCTTCTAGATCTAGTTACTCATGAGTTGTTCATCGAGAGAAGTGTCCATTTTTAGGAGAGTCTTAGAGACTCAACACTTGACACTTCTTCTCCCTCATCAGATCTACTTCTTCATGATGATTCCTTGTTAGATTTAGATCAGCCATAGTAGGTTCTTGAGCCAGAGACATCTTCTTCTTCTCTGAGTTTAGACAGTGAGGACAATGATGTAGAGTCATCCACCTTTAGTCAGTTAGAGGATGAGGAGTTAGCACCTAACACTTGAGAGTGATGGCACTTGGGCAGGAGATCCTGTAGATGACAGACATACTAGGGGGATTTTTAGAGGGATCCACATGCCTTCTTTACTTCAGTTTCAGATCCACAAATTTTTTGAGAGGCATCTGGGGTACCTGAGTGGGATAGTGCTATGGAGGAAGAATATTCTTCCTTAATCAAAAATCACACTTGGAATTTTACTTCACTTCTTAAGGGAAGAAAGATGGTTTGATGTAGGTGGATATATCAGACCAAGTTTATATCAGATGGTTTAGTTAATAAGTACAAGGCATGATTGGTCACCAAGGGTTTCTCACAGGTGGCAAGCATTGACTACTTAGAGACCTTTGCACCCATTACAAAGATGACTTCTATTTGACTCACCTTGGCTATTAACATAACACATGGTTGGGATGTGCATTAGATGGATGTGAAGAGTGCCTTTCTTCACAGAGACCTAGAAGAGGAAATCTACATGGAGCAGCCACCAAGATTTGTTCAGGATAATTCCTTAGTATGCAGACTTAGGAAATCTATCTATGGCCTCAAACAGGCCCCTCGGGCTTGGTATGCCAAGATGGATTCCTTCCTTCTCACAGTGGGTTTCACTAGGTGCCATTCTGATCCCAATGTCTACTTGTGGTAGGATGATTTGCTCTTGATTTTGGTTCTATACATTGATGACCTTTTGATCACTGGGAGTTCTTCATTGGCTGTTACAGTGGTGAAGGCATCTCTACAGGATAGATTTGACATGATAGACTTGGGTTTGTTTCACTACTTCCTTGGCATCAAGATCTCATAGTCAAATTTAGGGATTTCTCTTGCACAACCTAAGTATGCTCTTGACTTATTGGCTCAGTTTCACATGGCTGATTGCAAGCCATCTCCAACTCCCTTTCTATCAAGAGTCAAGCTTGAGGCTGATTGTTATTCACCATTAGTTGATGCCACTCAGTATCGACAACTTGTTGGTAGTCTCATCCAATTGAATCACACTAGGCTTGACATATCATATACAGTGGGACTTGTCTCTAAATTCATGCAGGAACCTCATGAGCTACATTGGAAAGCAGCTAAGAGGATCTTGCATTACATACAGGGTTCACATAGATAGGGGATTCATTATAGATTTGGCTTAGAGGTTGACTTGGTTGGATATACAAATTTAGACTGGGTTGGTGATTCACAGACTCGCAAGTCCACTTCTAGTTACTATTTCTCTCTAGGTTCTGGTCTTATCAGTTGGTCTAGCAAGAAGTAGAATGCTATTGCAATATCATCCATAGAGGCAGAGTATAGGGGAGCTATTAATGTAGCTACTAAGGCTATTTGGCTTTAGGGGATTCTTTCTGAGTTTGGCATTCCTATCAGGCAGCCCATCATCATTTATTATGACAATCAGAGTACCATTCAAATTTGCAAGAATCCAGTTCAGCACCAGCGGACCAAACACATAGAGATTCATATGCACTTCATTCGGGAGCTTATTCATAGTCAAGTCATTGACTTGATATTTTTCCAGTCTTCAGAGCAGGTTGCAGACATCTTCACCAAACCTTTCACTGAGAGCAAGTTCATTCATCTACGAGCTCTTCTTGGGGTGTGGTCTACATCTGTAGCAACATCATCTTTAGGGGGAGCCTTTTAGCCTCTTCATTTCTTTTATGTCTCTTTTTTTGGGGGGGGGAGTTTTTTCCTATGGGTTTTCTCCTTTTCTCTATCTTATGGGAGATTGCATTTGTACATGGGTACCTGATCAGGCCTCATTGCTGGGACCCATTTTATATTTCCACACTGCCCACCTAAGCTGTGCTTATGGGGGGTATTAGTGTAGGTTTTTATTTTTCCCTATTTTTTAATTAGGGAAATTGTATTTCTTGTGCATACATGGAGTTTTCCTACATTTGTGGGATAGGCTAGCTTATGTGGAGGTGTGTGTCATAGGTGTCATATGAATGTCATAAGTAACTCCCTTGATGGGAGTTACTTCTCTATTTTTTAGCACCTTGTCACCACCTTTCATGGAGGAGTTACAGTCTATTCTTGGGGTGCCTTGTCCACCTTTTATGGAATAGTTACTTACGTACTCTCCTATATGTATTCCTCACTTTGGCCATCTCATGCTAATTAGATTTTGGTTTTCTCCATTTTGTCTTGTGCAATTTATCTTATTGTGTTAATTTCAAATTGCTTTAGCATCTATGAGGTGTGCACTTGCTTCAACTCATGTGATCACGTCTCCATTACACTCGCATTATCCAAATTCTAGCAACAAATCTGATATGGATGATGAAGGGGTGATTAGAGATGATGAGGGATAGTAAAGGTCAGTGATGGAGTGATTAAAGATGATGAGTGATTAAGAAGGAGTGATTAGGGATGATGAGAGATAAGGAAGAAGTGATCAAGGTTGAGGGAGGGATGACGAGAAAGTGAAATTAATACAAAATGGTCATTTGATGTGTGTAGGTCATCAATGTGACCTATGTTACCCCAATCACACCACTTTGGCTTGAGTTCAAATTTATTGGTTTTTAAACTTTGATTTTAACAAACCTAGGACTCTTATAAATACCAATAAGTAATTCAAAAGGCACAAAAGCCTTAAAAATGACTGTATGTTTATCCAAATTGGGCATCAGTTGCAAAAGTTATGCCCCAAAATCCCTAGGTTAAATACTAAATCTCTAAAAATGCCTAAGTAAATACTAGATTGGATTTTGAGAAACTATATCCCACATCGTAAGGCATGAAACTATGATACCAACTCTATCAAATGCAAAGTGACCCTAATTTATTATTTTTACTAAACTAAATTTAAAGCAATTTAAACTTAACATTTATTTTAGTAAACCTGTCTACCTTCATCCCATTTTTTCATTCTACCCCCTTTAATGATTTCATTGAGCTATATTTCATATGGGATCTAATGCGTATATGCTTATTTATTTAATATTTCAAACTCTAGTGCCTTTGCCTTCTACCCCTTCTAATAGATCTTTGTTGTTTTTTCTTGAAATGTTAAAGTAATGTGTACATGATATATAATGTATGTGTTATGATTTGTTTGAATTCAAAAACCAATCTTTTTGGCTTGAAAATGGTTTGAATTCGTTATCCAAAGGGTTGGACCTATCAACACACAGTCAAATATGAGATCTTTGATAGAAAATAAGAAAATTCAACTTCCATTGCCAAATGCACTATGAATTTTTATGAGAAAATTCATAAAATTATTACCACAATGATGAGAATTCTCTCCTCTTTCCAAATTTATGATTTTTTTTAATTTTTGGAATATTTAAAGGTTTTTATCTATGTTGATTTCTAACTATGGTTTTTTTAGGCCACTACATGCCACAACATACATACTTATATATGTTTAAGTATTTTGTTTTTGTTGATACTCATGAAAAAAATATTATATGGTAAAAAACTATGCCTAATTATATATGCATTCAAAAAAAATCTATTTTTTAAAGTTTATAGTTATAGAGGTCGTACGACCATCTATCCATTTTTGTTAGTTTTCAGGATCTATGTACTTGTAAAATTAATTAAAAAAATATCCATTAATTTTTTTTTATAAAATTTAGGTCACAAGTTATATGATATTATCTAAATTTTCACAAAAATATTTCAAAAAATACTGAAGTTTGATATGAAAAGGCTGCACTGTATAGATAATCATCTAGTCTGTTTTCTTAAAAAATAGGAGTTCTTTAAATTTTAGATGTTTGACCTACTTAACCATTTTTAAAAATATTTAGTGTTTTGGAAATTAGACTCAAAATTATACAATTAATATTCTTACAACATCTTCAAATTTTGAGTGCAGCCATCTCAAATTATCTATAGAATTTCAAATTTCTCAAATTTCAGGAAAAACATGTCCACATGTAGACCCCTTTCTGTCCCACAACTTTGTGCACTTACACTTTATGAAGCAAGTTTGTATAGATTTTAGTTAATAATTGGGAAATTAAGGGAGATATGTCTTCTCACAAGATATTTAATTAGATTTGGAAACCTAAGAATTCAATTAACTTTGAAAATACTACTTATATGGATTATTATCTTGAAAGATAAGTTATAGGAATCGATTTTTACATTAGCAATTGTTAAGTCAAATAATTAATATATATTTTTTTAATATTTAAAAATTATATTTAATTTAATTTTTATTCAACATTATAAATTGATGTGACAAATTTTAATGGGTTTATAGATTTTTATTAACTAATTTAATTAGTTTTTAATCAAAATAAATTGTCATATTAATGTGTTGCAATTAAAAAATATATGATAAAATTAAATAAAATTAAATATTGATGGTTCAAGACAATTCTTTTCATGGACCATCAATTAAATCAGACTATGTACGTTCCATGATGTTATATGTTTGGAATAGATATTTTTGGATTTATCATACATGTTTGGATTTATGATATATGTTTGGATTTTATTTGGGAAGTGAAAGAGCCAACACTTATCCACATTTACAATTATTATTAATGCATTGAAAAAAATGTATTCTTAGCATTAAAATATCTGCAAAAACTTTATTACATCAAAATTTTGATAATGAAATGATATTAAAAACTGGAAGGACTTTAATACATCAAACATTTCATAATGAAATGGTGGGGAAAAAGTACAAGGTTAAAAAGACCTTAATAATCATATTTTATTACACTTTTACTATTGGAATGCTTCACATTATATTAAATAATATAGAAAGTTACATAGTACTGTGGTTGGATAATTGAGAGCCCAAACTCCATGCCAGAGAAAGAAACTGGCTCAAAACATTATTAAACAACTAGACAAAACATGGTGAGAGTAATTAAATATAACCAAAAAATAGGTTACTATCAATTTACTTGCAAATCCAAGATCAAAAGATGGCATTGGACCTCTGCCACCTACATGAGCTCCTCAACCACTGGGAGTGCCCCATGCACCATGAGCAAAGTTCCACTAGATGACCTGTCCCATGGGTCCCCACTGCCTCCTCCTTGGAGGAGTAGAAGTAGAATTTAGTTCTACAATAGGGGCCAACTTTCACTTCACACAGGGGGTTGTTGGAGTTCACATGATAATTCTGATGCTACTTCTGCATAGTGGTCTTTGTTGAGTGTTCTTGCACAACCCACTAATGGTTGGCTAATCACTATTCATGATAACCCCCTAGATGGCTAGACTGCTTCAGATTTCATTGTAATTTTTAAATAAATAAACTTTAAAAAGAAATCATTGACATGAGATTTTGAGAAACTATCATAAATTATCCTTTCCTTCATTTTTTCTCATCAAAATACACTCAAGCATGTAAATTGGTGGTTTGTGGCCATTATTTTAAGTTTTTGGTTGTATGGTAATGTGTATATTTGAAACGTATTTATTATTCTAATCAATGGTTTATTTTTTTAATTACTTGTTTTTTTGGATTGAATTAATGAAAATTTTAAAAATATATGTTATTATGTCAATTCTAAAGTTTAATATAATGTTTCGTAAATAAGTAATAAAATATTTTATTGATGTTATTTAAGAATATTTTTTATTAACATTATATATAGTTATAGCATTGATAATATATATTATCCTTTATGATTATATTTATTAATGTATATATAATGAATAACAATGAGCATACCAAACCTTGGTTTTTAGAATGCAGTAATGAGTGAACTATGTGGTAAGAAGAGGAGTGTAAAGTCTGAGCTCAAGTAATATTGAGAGTAACACAATAAACAAAGCTGAGATCCAATGAAATGAATGACAATACAAATAATAATCATATTATTATGCCACATGGTGATACACTATTGACACTAAGTTCTGCCTTTAATCAGGGTATACTAGAGTTCTTCCACCAAGTCCATGCCTTCTTGAAGCTTCCAAGATAATCTACAATCTCTCACAAGTCATCAAAAACTCTATTGGGTTGCTTTCCAGCTAAAGAGCTTTATGAGTCATCTCTTAGCTCAAACCCCGGGCAAAATATGCATATCAAAAACAAAATGAGGTACAATCCAAATCTAATGCAAAATTTTTGGTAAATACAATGTAGGTCTGAGTCAATGTAGATTAGACTTCAACTGACACAAATGTAAATATAATGGATGCTGATCTGGGCAATAATGCAATACATATTCTACTTAGGAAATGGCAACACAAGTAGCTCCATATCATAGTATTATGGCCTACAACTATTAATAAGACTTGTACTATATTAAAATAACTTATTTGCTCAGATACCAAATATGAGCATCAATTAATAATCATATATTATTCAACTAAAAATATAAATATTACACAATATTATTAGACATTCAAGTTACTCTAATTAGACCTACCCACAAATTATTTTTCATTCATTAGGCATCCAAATTGTCATTTATTCTTTTCACACAAATGTGTAGTTGTACATGTCAACAACTGGTCAAGTAGGCTTGATAGTGATCCAATTATTTATGATATGCCACCAAACATAAAATTATATCCTCCTATATGGAGATAGTCAATGGCATGATATGTAATGATGTTATTGAGCTTAATTATCTGAATATTCAAAATGATTTAGAGGGGACTAATTTTAAAACTGATTAACTATTAAAATTTATCAATACTTTATCATTTGTTCATACGTAAACCTTCCTCCATCACCCCCAAAATAATAATAAAACATTACACGTGGTTTGCATCTTAGAATTATGCACAGATCATGATAGTTGGATCGAATTGCATACAATGGACACAAAATTAAAGATAAACTTATAATAAACTCTAGATAATAACTATGTTTTATATTTTATATAGAAATTAGTTTCCTCATATTAATTATGGGTTCATGTGGTTTGTCTCTGTTTGGCAATCAAGATATTATTTATTTACCTTTAATTTTGTCTATTTGTACTCTTAATTATTTAACAAATATATTAATACATATTAATTGTTTACCCTCAAACTATGACTACCTATGTTATGAGCACACGAATATGGTAAAATCGCTATAAACAATAGATAAATTTAATGGCACCATCTATTTTTCACCATGCTCAATGCACTAGTCTTGATTCATTGGTTGTGAATTAGATATCAATTTTGTCTTGTTCAAGTACTTCAATTACTATCTTTAACTCTATTTTTTCTACATTCAATCATGCTACCAATCCCTCATCATTTGGATATTTCAAGAAAATATTCACCATAATCCTATTAGTTCCTTACTTTTTTGTTAGGGATTGGGTTTTTTTGGGAAGTGAAAGAGCCAACACTTATCCACATTTACAATTATTATTAATACATTGACAAAAATGTATTCATGCCATTAAAATACCTGCATCAAACTTTTGATAATTAAATGATATTAAAAATTGGAAGGACTTTAATACATCAAATATTTCATAATGAAATGATGGGAAAAAATACAAGGTTAAAAAGACTTTAGTAATCATATTTCATTGCACTTTTACTATTAGAACACTTCACATTATATTAAATAATACAAAAGGTTACATAGTAATGTGACTAGATAAATCATGGCCTCAACTCCATGCTGGAGAAAGAAACAAACTCAAAACATTAAAAAATAGATAGATAGAACATGGTGAAAGCAACTATAAATAACCAAATAATAGGGTTCTATTAGTTTACTTGCAAATCTAAGCTCATAAGATGGCACTGGACCTCTACCACCTACAAGATCTCCTTGACCACTAGGAGTGCCCCATGCACCATGAGCAGAGTTCCACTAAATGACCTACCCCATGGGCCCCCCCCACCTCCTTCTGAGAGGTGTAGAAGCAAAAGTTGGTCATACAATAGGGGCTAATTTTCACCTCACATAAGGGATGGTTAGAGTTCACATAAGAAATATGATGTTGGTCCTACACAATGGTCTCCGATGAGTGTTCTTTCATAGCCCACTAATGGTTGGCCAATCACTATTCATGATGACCCCTGGATGGCTAGACTACTCTAGATTTCATTGCACTTTTTAAATAAATAGCATTTAAAAATAAATAATTGCCCTGAGAGTTTGAGAAACTATCATAAATTATCCTTACCTTCACTTTTTCTCATCAAAATACACTCAAGCATGGAAATTGGTGGTTCGTGGCCACTATTTTAAGTTTTTAGTTGTATGGTAATGTGTAAATTTGAAACATATTTGAGTTATTAGTTGTATCAATGGTTTTTTTTTAATTACTTATTTTTTTTGGGTTGAATTAATGAAATTTTTAAAAATTTATGTTATTCTATCAATTCTGAAGTTTAATATAAAGTTTCATAAATAAGTAATGAAATATTTTATAGATGTTATTTAATAATATTTTTATTAATATTATATCTATTAATGTATATATAATGAATGACAATGAGCATACTGAACCTTGGTTTTTAGAACATGATAATGAGTGAACTATGTGGCAAAAAGAGGAGTGTAAAGTTTGAGATCAAGAAATTTTGAGAGCAGTACAATAGATGATGAAGTTGAGATCCAATGCAATGAATGACAATATAAATAATAATCATATTATTATGCCACATGGTGATAGAATGTTGACATTGAGTTATGCCTCCAATCAGGTGTACTAGAGTTCCTCCATCAAGTCCATGCCTTCCTAAAGCCCAAGATATTCTATAATTTCTCATGAGTTATCAAAATCTCTATTGGGTTGCTTTATAGCTAAAGAGCTTTGTGAGTTATCTCTTAGCTCAAACCCGGGGCACAATATGCCTATCAAAAACAAAATGAAGTGCATTCCAAATCTGATGTAAAAATCATGGTAAGTCCAATGTAGGTGTGAGTCAGACTTTATCTGACTTAAATGTAAATATAATGGATGCCAATCTAGGAAAAAATGAAATATAGACTCGACTAAGGAAATGCCAACACAAGTAGCTCCATATCCCAATATTATGGCCTAAAACTATTAATAAGACTTACATTGTATTAAAATAACTTATTTGCTTAGATACCAAATATGAGCATCAAATAGTAATCATATTATCTAGATAAAAAAATAAATATTACACATGCTAATGAGATGTAAAAGGGTTGGTTGTGCCCAGCCCCACCCAAGTTTGAATCTCAAAGGGCATTTATAGGATAGATGTGGCCATTTGAGTTTACTCAATGGTTTCAAGTGATCAAGTGGTAGCTGTTTATATTGGTTTAATAGTTCTTGGGGTTTGGGCCCCTAATTTGTGCCCTAAAACCGGTTTGTAGCTTTGATCAAAAGTGAACATCGATAAAAAAGGATTACATAATCTTATTAGTCATTCAAGTTACTCTAATGAGAGTAACCGATAAATTATTTTTTAATCATTAGGCATCATAATTGTCATTTATTCCTTTCACACAAATGTGTAATTGTATATGTCAACAACTACTCAACTAGGCTTGATAGTGATCCAATTATTTATGAGATGCCACCAAACATAAAATCATATCCTCCTATGTGGATATAGTCAATGGCATGATATGTAATGATGCTATTGAGCTTAATTATTTGAAAATTCAAAATGATTTTAGAGGGGACTAATTTTAAAACTAATTAACAATTAAAATTTATCAATACTTTATCATTTGGTCATGAGCAAACCTTCCTCCCCCACCCCCAAAATAAAAATAAAACATTTCACATGGTTTGAATCTTATAATTATGCAAAAATCATGATAGTTGGATTGAATTACATACAATTGGTAGAAAATTAGAAATAAACTTATAATAAACTCTAGACATTAACTATGTTTTATATTTTGTATAACAACTAGTTTCCTCATATTAATTATGAGTTCATGTGGTTTATGGCTATTTGGAAATCAAGATATTATTTATTTACCTTTAATTATGTCCATATGTACTCTTGATTATTTAACAAATAAATAAATAAATATTAATTTTTTACCCTCAAACTCTAACTCCTATATTATAAGCTGGTTGAGTCGCTACAAACAATAGATAAATTTGATGGCACTGTCTATTTTTCACCATGATCGATCCACTACTTCTGATTCATTGGTTGTGAATTAGATAACAATTTTATCTCATTCGATTACTATCTTTAACTTTATTTTTTTGAAATCAATCATGCTACCAATCCCTTGGTGGCATTTTTTAGATATTCCAAGAAAATATCCAACAGAATCCTATTGGTATCCATGCCAAAATCATTGGTTCCCTTGACAGCTTAAAAAACATAAACATTGGTGGTTAATTTTATTTTAGTTTTCTCTAAGTTAGGGTGCTTCCATCCCCTTTTTCCTATCCTTTTTACCTCTAGCGATTCAATGTCATTTCACATGACAATAGTGTCTTAATTTGAATTATAAATGTAAATGCATAGTAGTTAACTTGATAAGAGGTTATAAATAACATAAAAAATATATCTAATACTCTTTGAGAAATCATAAGCACACAAGAAAGATAAAGAAACCATTAGAGCATTTATCATTGTCTGAAGCTAGCATTTTTCCATGGAGAACTTTTATCAAATGACTTAGGGTTTTATCTACGTTATGAAATTTATATTATTGAAGTCATTTCCTTTATGTAAGCAATTATTTTATATATTTCAATTCACACTCTTTAGGTATTTGACAAGTATAATGATAGTTATCCTATTTACCAACTCTTATGCCCACCCCTGAATTCACTTTGTTTTCCTTAAAGTATTAAAATATCATAGGTACATCAAAGCCAATATTGGGTAAGGAATAAATATACGTTTACATGTATATGACAGTTACATCACATAAATTAGAGAAAGGGAAATGGATATTAGAATGAAACAAACCTAACATTTAGATTATTTTAGTTATCTATCCCCTAACTAGAAGTGATGAAGCTCCTAAAACTTGACCATAAATGATGACTCTCCCGACACATATGCTCTGATTAGATCCAAATTTCTAGTTGAGGTTTGAGATATGACTAACAATGCATTTCCATATACAAATTTAGATAAAAGTTTCTAGATTATGACATTCAATATGTGTCTCTAAAACCTTTTATTTGTCTATGTGATTAAATTTTAAATATTAAATAGGTATTGTTAGTTGTATTTATTTCATTCATTATGTGAACTACCACAATTGTCCATTTATAGGTTACATTGATTTCAAATTCAATAATACTAGTTCCATATTAACTTCCAATAACTATGACCTAAAAAGGGGAAAAAGGGGAGTTGGATTCAGCTAATTTTGAGGGAACCTAACTATTAGGATAAGATAGAGGATGAAGATTTTATAAATATAGAATTTGATAAGAGGACCACTATTACCAATTTGGACCAAATTACTCATGCATAGAAAAATGCATTAACATTCCTAAAATAATGCAAAATAAAGGCCAATGGAAATATTTTGTGTCTACATAATACACCACTTTCAATCAGGGCTTAGCGAAAAAGTAGGTATTGTAAGCACACACTTCAAATTAATAGACACAACATTCATATCTCTAATTATTGATTCATTGAGTCATGGAACTTATAACATCAATTATTTTTCATTCACAAACTTGGTTGAGAGAAAAAATAGTAAATAATAAATATGAACTTAATTAATATCAAAATACGTTCTTCATCCCCAATATGTAGCTGAAGTTCCATGGGTTTATCAAATTGTCAAAGGATATAGAAAATGAAGTAGAGTTAGAATATTATATGCCATTGGGTGCTGGGTGTCCACATCTGAAAAAAATATAAATCACTTAATTAAATTGAATTTGAATCATGTAGTCATCATGAAATAAACCTCCAATTTTGTAAAGAATCTAAGTCATTGAGTCACTAGGTAAGGTGGGAATTAAATTTGGAACATTGTAGTCATCAAGTGATGGGTTTTCGATTTCACAATAATGAATATGACAATGTACAAGCTTATTTGACATGATATTTAATGGAATTACCTTCAGTATGTCATGTCATCAAAGAAAGTATGACCCCAAAAATATAATGAGTAGTATATATATCTCCCTTTTGAGATTTGGGGTGAATCCATTATATATATATATAATTAATTAATTAATTAATTAGATGTAACATTGAAACATAACCAACATATGATCAAATATGTTGGTTAAGTTTCAATGTTATATATATATATATATATATATATATATATATATATATATATATATATATATACAAGTGATGGGTTTTCAATTTCACAATACTGAATATGACAATGTACAAGCTTATTTGACATGATATGTAATGGAATTACCTTCAGTATGTCATGTCATCATAGAAAGTATGAACCCAAAAATATAATGAGTAGTATATATATCTCCCTTTTGAGATTTGGGGTGAATCCATTATATATATATATATATAAAATTAATTAATTCATTAGATGTAACATTGAAACATAACCAACATATGATCAAATATGTTGGTTAAGTTTCAATGTAATATATATATATATATATATATATATATATATATATATATATATATATATATATATATATATAAATAATTAGATGTAACATTGAAACATAACCAACATATTTGATCAAATATCCTAGCATAAAAATATATAGTATTTGAGAACATTACTAAGATATTTTACCCCATTTGGACTTAAAATACAAATAAAAATTATAGTAAATAAAACATTGTATTTGTTATGACATCAAAACATTAGTCCATAAGATATAACAATGCTAAGCATATGAATAAGGAAAACTATATTTCCATAAAGTATGAGCATGATGAGGATCATGAAATCATAAGAAAAATAAAATAACATGATATTGATCATGTAAATATAGAGAAACACAACACTTTCATGATATGGATCATACAAATTTAACGTGCTTATAATCATAATGGACATGAGCATAATAATGAACATGAAAACATGACAATAACAACATTTACATGATATAGATTATGTCAAGATAACAAGCACATAAGTAAAATGGACATGTGCATGATAAGGATCATAGAAACATGAAAATTACATAAAAATAAAAAGCATAAGTATGATAAGAATCATACTTGACACACAAACACACTAATAACATGGTACACACATAAGCACATCATACTTACAAGTACCTCAAGAACATTATGAACAGAAATGTGTAAGCACATAAATTACAATGCACATTAAGAACATAAGACCATAAATTATGATGAGCAACACAATAAGAACAAAATAATGTATTTAAAATATAGTACGTAAAGGTAAAGGAAGGAGTAATCTAAAAAAATGATTTACCTTATTTTTTGTTAAATTATCTAAATGTAGGCACCCATTTTGGTACATGTACACATATTTCTAGTCTTCTTATATGTATATACATTTTCACTAAGATTTAGACATATATTGATGTGATTTCTCATGGAACTCTTCGGTTCCATCTTATTTCAATTGATTTACCTGCCCCTTGGGCCTGTGTGCTCTATCTGTTTATCTTCATCCAATGTATACCAGGGATCCCAACCTATTGTGCCTATTTTATGTATGTTTTTATCCCCTAGACACTTTTTTACATCCTAGACACTAGCATCTATGTTAATGTCTAGCTTTGATGCAACTGTCCAGGCTTATCTTTCTAGCCTTTTCTATATCTTTCGCTTTGTGATCATTTTTATTATTCCTATTTTCCCATATTATGGTTGTATTTTCACATGTCATTAGGTTATAATTCAAATTAAAAAGGTGCTTATATATATACAAAGGATACAGTCTAATTAAATTACCTACAAATTTGATAAGGTAATTCTCAAATTAGAAAGTATTATTTTATTTAAAGCTATTAAATTACACTATAGATTTGAAACATTCAAAAGGTAAAATATATTATTATATTACTTCTACCAAGTTTTACAAGGAAGGAGAACATATAGTCACACTATTGCAATTCCACACACATGCATATGAGGAAGAACTGCATGTGAGTTTGAGGCCCTCTTAGGAGTATTGGCTATGTAGGCAACACTTAATAATAATCAAGGTTGTTAGGGATAGCTCAACTCACATTACTAACACCTTTTTACTAGGTTGAAAGAGGTATATTGTAAAGGAACTATGGTTGATTATTATCTAGATCTGGTACACTGAAAAACATAACTAGAGGTATAAAATAACCATACAGGGGATAACATAGGCCTAGTCTAAAGTGGGAGTCATTACTATGCATATTTATCACTAGACACTTGAATTATAAGTGGACATAAGCATCGACATTACTATCCCAGATCGATGCAACTATCTAAAAGCCCAAAAACATAGTCTAGACCTATAAGACAATACTATGACAAATTCTTGATCATTGCTATAGTCCAGAATAAAATAACAAGCAAGATACATTCTCTTTATCCCTTAGTTGTTTCATACTTAATATATTTATTACACATGCTTAAATGAGATATATTATTAAAATATTATATTACATTCTTAAAATATGAGCAATACTTAATTAGCATTCAAATAACTTTATTGCTTGATGTTTCTCTTATGAATCCAAAATAATTAAAACATTAAGTGAACCCATCCTATGTTTATTAAACCAAAACCCTAGTTTTCATATTAGGGCTTTGTCCTTATTTGAAAGTTCATTTCAAAATTTTATATTTTATTATTATATTTTATTTCTACCTCACTTATGTGGGCATAACTTAGGAATGCTTAGTTACATTCTTGTTTTGGCCCAAGTGATTGTGTGCTTCATATTTATCTTCACCCTTATAGTCTTTATGGATTTCTTAGCAAAATATTATGCACTAAATAAAAATTAAAATAGTTTATTTAATCCACTTGATGATCAATGTATTACATATGAAAACATATAAGAACACCAAAAATAAGATAAAGCTACTTTTTATTATAATTATGACAATGAAAAACCAATGATGTAAATGCAAATCTAAATGACCAAGGTAGTGATAATGACATTTTTGTTTATGAATTTGAATATAATGATATCCTCTTGACTATGACATATCTACTATCCCTTTATTTTCCAATGATGAAGAACTTCAAGAACTAACAAACCTGCAAACTGATATTATTCTTACTGTCAAAGATTCAATTATTGTACATCCACCTTCTTTAGCTATCTCAACAAGTGAATGCGAGTTTCCCATTTAAAATTTTGAAAAATTAAAAGAAGTTGAATGTTCATCCACTATATTTCTTAATGAAAATATTGATGAAATCAAGTGTGTTTCCCCTTCTCCAAGTAATACTAGTGTTGAAAACCCTATGTATTATTTGCATGATTCAAGTGAAACTAATCCAATTTGTTCTTCACCTCTAGTATGTGATGAGAAAAATACATATCTTGTGTCTCCCATTATTATCATTGAAGAACACAATAGGAATGCCAATTAACATCCTAAGGAAACACTCAGAAAGCTTACATTGTTTAGGGAAACACCAAAAGTCCAAAATCCTTTTGATGTAGCTTGTACAAAGGTCAAACCATGTAAATTCAAGTAACAAAAAAAACATGTTTCCTAAAGGTTACTTAATAAGATATTTTCCTAAGACAAATAGCAAGGAGGCAAAAGATAGTTCTGGCAATATTCCTTTCTTACATACCAGTGATTAACCTAAAGTAGAAAATGACATTGAATTACTTACTCCTCTTTCTATAGGACCCAAAATTAGCACTCCAAATGAGAGTAACATCATTACATATTTCAATTTGGTCAAAGACATAGAAAAGGTTTCTTCTCTTTCCTCCTTTGCATTTTCTTATCCAAAGGAAAGTATACCTAAAAATAAAATTATTTCTCGCACTCCTATGGTATGCCATGAAATTGTAAAGAATGTAACACCTTTCAATGATATTAACATTTGCACATTTCAAAAAGATATACCTACATATTTAGACATGGGTGTTCCTTTACCAAATATTGACACATCATGTGATGAAACTATTTCCAAGAATGATGAAGATTCCATCATCCCTATGTTATATATAAATGGTAATTTTCAACCACTAGAAAAAGCCTCAACTTATTTTTATGACATGTTATCTATTATGACTACCATCTAACATCTACAACAACTAGGAAATACTCTTAAGTTGCAATTTTATTCTCATGAAGCTATTATTGAGGATAACACATTATTAGATAAACCTCTTGCTAAGGATGTGTTTGAGCATCCTTATCCCTCAAAATTTGTTTTACCTAAATTGTCCTCCTTTGATGGTAAAAGAGATTTTATATTCATTTACAACAATATACACACTCATTTGGACATTGGGACCAAAATGGAAACTTGATCTTAAAGGCCTTTTATTACAGCTTAACCAAAGGGGCACTTGATTAGTTTTATACTTTTCCAAACGGTTCATTATCTAGTTTTAAATAACTTGAAGATGTATTTATATCACATTTTCATTGTTATACCTTACCTAAATTTCCATTAGAAAATTTGAAAATGTTGACACAAACAAAAAATGAGCCTATACAAGATTATACCATTCGATTTAAGGATGTTTTATATTCCTTACTTTACACACCCTTAGATTTAGAGATCTAATTTAATTTAGTATAGGTCTTCTTTATCCACTAAGATCAAGCATTACATAATCCCTTTGCTTCATTTGATATATTATATTAGAATGTGTATAAATATGCATGCACACTAAACAATACACAAATTAAGTTTCCTATTTATCCATTCTAAACAAAACATAATAAACATATTGTCCTTAAAGTACATAAAAAAGTTACAAAAAATCCCGAACCACTTCAAAATCCATCTACAAAACCAACCCCATATATCACAAAGCAAACAATAAAGGTATTGAATAAAGGAAATGAACATGTTTTAGAGTACCTCCCATAGTTAGATCAAATACCACCACAAAATGCCAACCTATTCAGTTTGGTTGGTACCAAGATAGACCACATGCCATATTATGAAATCTATTGGACAAACATGTGATAAAACTCCCTCATAATTCACATTACCCACCTCATATATTTGAGAAGGTAAAAACACAACACTTTTTCCATTATCATAGTATTAATGGTCATTAAGATAACGAGTGTTTTAATTTCAAGAAAAAGTTTACACAATTAGCCAATCATAAAATCATTGCATATCAAAAAGACATATCAAGACATATTTCACATACTTCTCTTAGGAGCTCGGCTACAAAGGATGATATATCCCACACCGAGCCCTTCAAGGAACACATGGTCCATTGGCCTTCACATACAATGAATTATAGTGAATTCTTTCTCCCACTGTACTCTCTCTTAGGACTGATCTCTCCCATAGAGATCATACCAAGGAACCATTGGTTGATCAAATCTTTCATATAGAGGCATAAGGAGGGTATAAAAGTACATAGTAGATATGGGTACCTAAATAGATACATACATATTCATAAGATATTTCAATAGATACTTCAGAGATGATTATATAATCACAATCCACAGTACCATTTATATATGATTATTATAGTCTGGGTGTAATGAACCACTACACCAAAACCTTGAGGTTTTGGTGTAGTGGTTCATTACATGTGGTATTAGAGCCTCCACCCAAGTTCAATTCATAGAGTAGGTGGCTATGCTGGAATGGCAGTGTTCATCCGAGGCTCGTACACGTAGGGAATCTTGGTGGATGGACTTCACTAACACCTTGAGGTTTTGGTGTAGTGGTTTGTTACATGCGGTATCAGAGCCTCCACCTGGGTTCAAGTCACAATCCATATTCTATTACATACAATGCTTTATTTAGTGCTAAAAATAATACACGCATACTAAAAATACACATACTTGTTACAAAAAATTACCAAACCCTAATGTACACCATGAAAATAAATGCAATTAACAAACTATACAATGACCAACATAGAATCAAACAATGCAAATATAATCGATACCAAATAAAATACATGTGAGAAAATGTTTTTATAAATAAGCATATCAATCATAAGTTTGGGGCATATCCCCTGAAGTATACAACTCATCACAATCAAAAAATATAAATCCAACACCTTTAGATTATTTTGTGTCTCCAATTATGTTCTACGTACACTAGGATCAAACTGTGGACCTTGTGCACATGATATCATGCATCCTCTCTCCTTGAAAGCACCTATCTATCACACTATGTCATCATGATCTCATCTCAAAGCATCATATCACTCAATGATTGTGTATATAATCTTAGTAGAACTTTATTATGGGATGTCTTATCTATCTATATCTACACACAACTCCTCACACTTCATGGCTATAGTATGATATGCTATCATAACCCTCAAAATAGGATCAAATAATGGTGCATACACCTTGTTAATTTCAACAAATCTATGAATAAAGTCATATATGACTATGTCTATAGACACACTATGATTAAGGGCCTAAATCATCTAATCCACCATGGTCAACCACTCCTAGTTACCTATACACATTTGAGATAATACACTAGTTAGTGACATATATAAACACCACATAAATTTATAACCAAATCAAATACAAAACTTAAAACTATGGTACTCACATGTGGCTCTAACAACCACCTCATCTACTGGTGATGATACTATATGATTACCATCTCCTACCTCATCACTTATCCCTCCTCAACCACCACCCTATGCTATACAAATGAAACCTAGAGCTACAACTACAATATGAAAAAATAAAGGCCATTAGGCTCTATCCCACCACTACACCTACTCATCAATACACCCTAAATCATCTCCTATTGTCATAGGAAACATTAGATTTCACTCATAATTTGGGTGTGGGTCTAGATATACATTAATAGGTGTTGGCCTATAATGCAACTTGTGACTACTCTACATTATGTAATGCCATGGATACGATGCTGAAGGCACTCCCTGCTCAATCCCAAATTATCATAAAGATTAGTCATACTAAATAAACTCATAGACACCAATAAATTGATCAATAAACCACATACTAACATGAACCCTCTATAACTCATGTACATCCTCAAGCTACCCAAAAAAATTACTATAATATGCCACATAATATGATCTAGAGATAGCTTGTCTAAATTAGACTGGTACTCCATCATGGTATGAATTCTACCACATAGGAATACCCATCACTCAATAAACACCTATGGATGAGCCCTTACATATTATACCAAATTTGTAATCACTACCAAAAATCACTAGATATCCTAATACATTACAAATACTACCAAAAATAATGTTGCAAGTTATTATCCATAATACTTTCAGAGCAATATCAAGTACATCATATCAAGCACATCATCTATTTTATTTTTACAAGGAGATGACCAACAACCAATATATCTTCTCCTTCTAAAAGGGGGGCATATTAGTATGGGAATGTTCATAAACATGTTATACATAATCAAACACACATTCATAGTTCTCAGATTACAATGAGGGTATGCTTTGGAAGCATGTTCTCCACATTCACTTAGTATGTGGTATTTATCTTAGTTTCTAGATTTAGTGGGGGCATGTCGTATAAGCATTGATTACACATATTTATTTTATTATATTTAGTGGGGGCATGATTTGGGAGCATGTTCTCCACACCTATTCATTATTTATCATATCCACTTTATAGTGGAGGCATGTTTTGGAAATGTCCTCCATATTGGTATTTATATCAGGGTTTTCATATTTTTTCATATATAGTGGGGACATAATTTGGAAGCATGTTCTCCACTCTCATATAGATTCAAAATTAAGAAAAATACATAGTATATGATTTATATTCATGGTATGACAAAAATCCTATACATTAGTACCATTTATTATACACAGTTTTAACATGAGACATATCTAAGATGCATATGCAATGAAAAATTTGCATAATATTGCAAACTAAAAATCAATGTTAAAATTCCAATACTCTTATATGAAATGTTACCAAAACATAAAAAAATTCATGTACTGATACCTTGACATACCAATACCTTGATTGAACAAATTCATGGACTGTATTGAGCCTTACCCATATACAATAGTTGGTTCTTCTTTTTGGTGTGATTGGAGGGATTAAATCATTTAGTCTCATAAATTTTTTTTCTAGGTGAACTTGATTACATAACTCACCCCATATTAAGCTATACACATATATATCTTTTTCACTTGAGTTGTGCTTATCAAGAAATGATACTCTAATGGTTGAAGCACCACTCTTCCTATTCTAAGTTAGGGGCATGATCACCTCCCAAATCTCCCTACTCTAGGTACAACACCACCATGGTACAACACACTTCACCACTTATAGACTCACTCATCTTCCTATCCAAAATATGGTAAAGGTTTCAATTCCCTAGTCTACTTCCCTAGTTTCTAACACTATAGACCCAATTATTACGTGACACGTACATAAGAGTAATGTATCCATGCTATTTCTTTATGTTAATTTTTAGTATTACTTACATACATATTATATACATTGATTTAAATTTTTTGGAATATCCTTGGTTTTAGGTGATGTTCAAAGGATGAAATATTGAAGGAATAACTTGAGCAAAGATAAGGTGTATTGTCCACACTACTATATGCATTTTCTTTTCCTTTAAGCTAGTAATTCTAATTTTTATTGCATTACTAGATTAAAGAGGGGAAATTTAGACAACCATTTTGGTATAAGTACATATATTTCTAATATATCTTTTCACTGAGAATTAGACATCTAGTGATGCAATCTCTCATGAACCTCTTTGGTTCCATCTTATTTCACTTAATTTACCTGACCCTTGGGCTTGTGTGATATGTTTGTTTATCTTCATCTAATTTATTTCAAGAATCCATTCCTATTGTGCCTATTTTCTATATGTTTTTATCCCTTGTAAACTTGAATTTGTCTTAGACATAATCATTAACGTTAGTGTCTAGCTTCGACAAAACTATCTGGGCTTATCTTTTTATCCTTTTCCATATCTTTTGATTTATGATTATTTTTGTTAGCCCTATTTACTTATATTATGGTCAAATTTTTACACGTCTTTAGGTTATAATTAAAGTCAAAAGGTTCCTATATATACAAAGGCTATGGTCTAATTAAAATACTTACCAATTTTATAAGGTAATTCTCAAATTAGAAAGTACTATTTTATTTCAATCTATCAAATTACACAACATATTTGAAGCTTTCAAAATGTCAAATATACTATTGCATCACTTGTACCAAGGGTTACTAGGAGAAAGAGGATATAGTCACATTATTATAGTTACACACACATGCATAGGAGGGATAACTACATGTGAGTATGAGGCCCTCTTAAGAGTATTGTCTATGTAGGCAACACTTAGTAATAAGAAAGGTTGTTAGGGCTAACTCAACTGATGTTACTAACTCATTTTTACTAAGTTACAAGAGTAAAATACAAAATAACTAGGGTTAATTATTATTTATATCTAACATATAATCAAACATAATTAGAGGCACAAAATAGTCATACAAGGGATAAGATAGGCATGGTTCAAAGTGGGAGTCATTCTTGTGCATATTTCTCATTGGACACTTGCATCAGAAGTGGACATAAGTGTCTAAGTTATTGTCTTAGATCAACACAATTATTTGGAAGCCCAAAATAGTTAGAACACAAATTGAACATGGTTTAGATCTCCAATATAGCACCGTGACAAATTCTTGATCACTTCCATAGTCTAGAACATAATAACAAATAAGATATGATCTCTTTATCCCTTAGTCAATGAATACTTACTGTATTTATTACACATGCTTAAATCAGATATATCATCAAAATATTATATTACATTATTAAAATATGAACAATACTTAATTAACATTCAAATAGTTTTATTGGTTGACGTTTCTCTTATGAATCCAAAAGCATTAAAACACTAAACAAGTATAAAACTTTGAATATTTAGATGTTCACTACACATGATCAATCATACAAAATTGAATGATATCTATGATTTATTGCACATTCTAAATATGTATATGATCAAGGATGTAAGGGATGCAAATTACTTAGTTTATTATATTTCAATTCTAGTCTCTATATTATGTGATATTTGTCAGACATGCTCTGTGATAAATCTATGTGGGTTCGGATCAAGAACAAACTATGAGAACTATGCATGATGAGTACAAAATTATCAAATGTTGTGGATGATGATTTTGTTTAATTTTGAGAAAATCATCTAGGGATATAGATGCCAATTATTTTTTCTCAAGATTATGTACATTTATCTATAATTTTACTTTATGTGTTCGATCACCTTTAGGCCTATACAGATAATCTTTTATTATTACCTACTATATGTGTAGATGGACATACAATAGGTAATACATTAGAAGAACTGAGTTTGAGAAAGTGAATAGAGTGTGTGAATTCAAGTGTGAATTCAAGAGAGTTTGTTGAGTGTAGCTCCAAAAAATATTTGTGAATTGTATTTGTGAGAAGATTGATCTGAGAGTGGATTGTACTCTTGTTGACTTGTAATAAAATATGAGCAAGTGTTTCTTGGTGGATGTAGCCTACATTGGGTGAACCACGTTAAATATTATCTTCTTTTTGTGCATTTTAATTTTTTTTCTTTATTTATCTCTAGTCATATCTCTTATTATTGTGATTCTATGAAATTATTCTACATTAATTTATATTTTAATCCTAATAACTGGTATTAGAGCTTTATGTTGAATCATAGGAAGGGTTATTAGTTTAAGTGGAAGCTATGGCTAATGAAAGTAGATCAAAGGCTAAAAATTTCAATGGGTAGAACTTTGGTCTATGGAATATGCATATAGAGGATTAAATCTATTAGAATGATCTCCATGAATTTTTAGGAGGAAAAGTAAAGCAACTAGTGGGTACATCAAATGAGGGTTGGGAGCTGCTTGATAGGAAAGCACTTGGGTCCATCTAGTTATGCCTTACATCTTTGATTGCATTTAATATATCATAGGAGAAGACAAAAAAATGTCTAATGAATGTGTTAAGGAAGTTATATGAGAAACCCTCTACTTTTAATAAAATATTTCTAATGAAAAAGTTATTTAATATGAAGATGTCTAAAAATGGTTTAGTTGTTGATCATTTGAATGAATTTAATATGGTTATGAGTATGTTAAACTCTATAAAAATTGAATTTGATGATGAATTTAGGCTATAATTATTTTGTGTTCCTTACCAGAGAGTTGGAATAACTTGGGAATGGCTATGAACAACTTGAACTCTAATAATGCTAAGTTGAAGTTTGAGGATGTCATAGGAGTAATCCTTAGAGAGGAAATGTAACTCAAAATCTCTAGGTAACTTCTAATTCAGGTGATGCTTTGGTGGAGGAGAGTAGAGGGAGAGAAAAGTAGAGAAGAAAAGGAAAGTGTGAAAAGTCAAATGGTCAAGGAAGGTCAAAATCAAAGAGTAGGATGGCATGCTAGCACTGTGGAAAGATTGGGCATGCAAAGAAGGATTGTTGGGCTCTTCATAACAAAAATAAAAATTAGGAAGAATCCAAGGATGTGAATGTGGTAGCATGTAATTTTTTTTAGGATGAATTAATTATCTCCATAGATAATATTGTTGATTCTTGGGTTTTAGATTTAGGGGCTTCTTTTCATGCTACACCACATATGCATTATTTTATTGATTATGTTCAAGGGGATTTTGGACATGTTTATCTTGGTGATGATGAGACTTAAAACATAATAAGAAAAGGATGTATTCAAGTCAAGATGTAGAATGGGAACACTTGGCTACTGAAGGATGTCAAACATATGCCTAAGTTGAGACAAAATTTGGTATCCATAAGGCAGCTGGGTAGTGAAAGTTGTATGGTGACTTTTTATCAAATTCTTGGAAGGTTACCAAGGGTAATCTTATGGTATCAAGAGGTAAGAAGGATGGTACCTTGTATTTATCAAGTAGTGTTGGTTATTTTAATTTAGTTACTACAAATGTGGATGCAACTTTGTGGCATAATAGGCTCGATCACATGAGCCAAAAGGGCATACAAATCTTGAAGGATAGGTTGCCTATATTAAAAGGGTTTGATTTAGATTTTTGTGAAGACTATGTGTATAAAAAAAAGGGTAAAGTTTCTCAAGGTTAAACCTATAAATAAGGAGAATAAGTTGGAGCTGGTTCATTCAAATGTATGGGGGCTGGTTTAGGTATCTTCTATTGGTGGCTAATCTTATTATGTCACTTTTATTGATGATGCAACTAGGAAAGTTGGGTGTATGGAATTAGGAGAAAATATGATGTGTTTGATACATTTAAAAGATGTAAATCCTTGGTTAATAATGAAACATGTATCAATTTAAAATGTCTCAGGTTAGATAATGGTGGTGAATATTGTAGTAATGAATTTTTTGATTATTATTCTAGGAATAGAATTCATAGATAGAGGATAATTATAGGAAATCCATAGTATAATGGAGTGTTAAAAAGATGAAAATGACTATCATAGAGCATGATAGGAACATGATGTTGCATATAAGACTTCCTCTTCAGTTTTGGGTAGAAGAAGTAAACACGATTGTATATTTGATCAATAAAAGACCATCTTCCTTAGATGAAGGCATACCTGAGGAAGCTTGGTCTTGTAAGAACATTGATTATTATTTTCTTAGAGTATTTGGCTATGAAGCTTTTATTCATATTAATAAAGATGATAAGACTAAGTTAGAGTCTAAATATTCAAAATGCACCTTTATTAGTTATGGTGAGGTTGACTTTGGTTTTTGGATTTGGAGTCTTAAGGACAAGAAAATATTTTGGTCTAGGGATATGGTATTTAATGAAAAATTCATGTATAAACAACATTTTCAAGATCAGAGAGAGAGAATTCTAGAAGAAAGCACATAATATTAGAGAATATTGCAGATAGTAAAGTGTCCAAGCAACTAGTTTAGGCACCTACTCCACAGGAATCCCAAACTCCTAAGGTGAGAAAGTATTCTAGATTAAGAAGGAAACATAAATGTTTTTCTCCATATCTTAATTATTTATTACTCACTAAAAATGGAGAGACATAATGATTTGAAGAATTAATGTAGGTAAATGTCAAGAAGAAGTGGAAACAAACAATGGAGTGAGTAACATCAGTCTCTCATGGAAAATCAGACTTGGGATTTGGTAAACCCACCTAAAGGTAAGAGAGCATTATAGAACAAGTGGGTGTATAAAATTAAAGAGGATTATGGAGGAAATAAAAGGTAAAAGGCCTAGTTTGTGGTAAAGTAGTTTGTATAAAATAAGGGAATTGATTTGTTGAGATTTTTTCTCCAGTGGTAAAGATGACTTCTATTAGGACTGTTCTTGGGATAGTGGCAGTAGAAGATTTATACTTAGAGCAGATGGATGTGAAGACTGCATTCCTCCATAGTGATTTAGAGGAGGAATTATACATGGAGTAGCCACAGGGATATGAGGTCATAGGGAAAAATAACATGGTGCATAAATTGAAGAAGAGCTTATATGGCCTAAAACAAGATCCATGATAGTAGTACAAGAAATTTGATAGTTTTATGAAGGAACATGAATACTCCAGGTGTCATTCAAACCATTGTGTATATATCAATAAGTTTGATGATGGTAGTTACATTATTCTATGTTTGTATGTGGATGACATGTTGGTTGCATGTAAGAACATGCAGGAAAAAAAAGTACTCAAGGAACAACTTAGTAATTCTTTTGCTATGAAGGATTTGGTGTAGAAAAATAAATCTTTAGTATGAGAATAACTCAGCTCAAGAAGATTACAAATGCACTTTGTATATAACTTTATATTAATAAATTATTGTCACCAAATGCCTTTAAGGGGATTTATATACATAAAGTATTGCGTAGTCAATTAAACCCAAGAAGATGACAAAAGTCAAATATGAATCCACCAATAAGTTAACTAATCATATTTGAGGATCCATATATATAAATTCACATAAAATCATTGTGAAAACAAGGATTGTACCAAATATGGGTACTTACAAATGTCTCTCTTTAATATATTATTTAAGTGTAACTAAAAATACTAGTTTAAGGGGATAAAGAGAATACAAACCTGGATTGGCAATTTTTAACTTGAAACTTCCATTTCCCTAATGTTTCATAGTGTCCAATGTTTTTTAAAGAAATGATGTACGTAATAAAATAGAAAACTATCTGAATGAAAAAAAGTATAGTCATAATAATAAAAAAATGATATTCAAATAAAAATTAAACCTATATGCTTGTGATATTATGCCACTCGTGGAGTATGCTCATCTTATGAAGAGTGGAGATACCATACATCATCAATTGAATCGATCCAAATAGAGAAGGTGCTTTTAGTCTTGTTCACTTCTTGGCCAGGGAAATGGTCAAACCTCTAAGCAGTTCTGATAGTAGTGCCTGAGTCATTGAGAATTGATAAAACTCAACCATACTTCTTATTTATCTAAACTTGAAACCTGAGATGAAAGGGAGAGCCACATATTGGGATCATGGGGAAATGATAAGGTTATCGAGCACCACTGAACCTTAACTAAACTAATAATTTAACTAATTCAACTACTATAGATAGACTTACAAATTAAAATTGCTCACTTCTAGGTATCATTGATGTCATAATAAAAAACTATAATAGTGTGCATGTGCATGACCAATGTTAATACCCCATAATTTTATTTAATTGGTACCAACATAGGAAACTTGTAATAATAGATACATAATTGTGTTCATGCCCCCAATCTAATGTAATCAATGCCACCATAATAAATTGAAATATTGGATGAGTGAACTATGCTCATGCCTCCAATTTGAAATAATCAGTGCCAAAATTGTGATATGTATTGATATAATATGTCATTAAATTTAATCAATATGATGGTATGACATATACACTGTATGTGCCCTAATTTGTTTAAATATGTATTTATATTATGAAATGAACCAATTTGAAACAATTAAATCAATCTGAATGGTTTTACCAATTTGAATAAATGTGCTAATTTAAATAAATTTATGAAATGGGGAAACCCACTATATGCCTCCTTTTTGATACAACTATCAAATTGATCATATCAAAAGATGCATATGCATCCCTTTTGACTTGTATAAATGTAGCTTGAGCTTAGTATTAATTGGCCACACTAAATATTTTAATTTGATATAAATTTTGGTATAATTGATTTTATCATTGAGCAACATTAATCATTACCATAGGTAATATTATATTATAAATAAATGTAGGAATATTTCCCCTCGTAAGTGGAATTACCATAAATTTTTATGTAAGGAGTATGTTTGTAAATTTTGTGTTTTATAAATTATATTAAATTTTCATGGATATTTTATCCCACGAAATAATTTCTTGTGTATGTTACAATGCAACTGATGGGGAGTGAATTTGATATACAGATTTAGAAGTATTGCATGTACAAATTTGATAAGTATTACATGGTGAATTAATTTTTTGCAACTTATAGCATCCAAAGTCACAACATATAAATACATTTATTTTTTTTAGTTTTTATAATTCATTTGAATAGTTATTGATTGTGATTTATGATATAGGCATCCAAAATACCTCTATGAAGAGATGTGATTTCAGCCCATTCTGAGAACTTGGAGAGTGTATTATAGTTTGATTAGCCTTTGGACCTCATATTTTAAAAAATCTCAAATTTGTGAACTATTTTTATGATTTTGAAAAAACTAGTTTTTGAAAATTGTCAAATTTTAGGCATTTTTATGTGATTTTGAATATTTTGGAGGCATCCTCTACTTGATGATAGCCTCCAAGTTTTGTTGAATCCATCTAGGATTCTACTAGACACATCTAATGCAAGGGTATAAATTATGAAGGATGTGTCTAAGGATAATAGATAACTAGTGTATGATATTGAATGCTTATTTTTTGATTTATATATTTGAATGATGGTGAATTTGATATATTTTGTGTTTGAATTTTTGCAAAGAGATATACATGTTAGAGACTTTCGTTATGTTAGGAATATGGAAACTATGTGAGGGTTATCTCTTAAATGCTGAGTGGAAGATACTAGATAGATCAAGTTTAAGCCATGATATCCATCACAAACATATACCATATGATATATATTTGATGACTATGTTGGCCAAAAGGTGGAAACTAAATACATGTATCTTTTGATTTTGACTGAGGAGATCATAGTCATTTTGGAGGATGTTTGGTGCATTTTGAGATTTATAGTGGAATGTACCAGTGTAATGGTAAACAATGTAAAGGGATTGGGCCATATTAGGCATGCCCATTGATATATGACTGGACATGATAGAGGATATCATTATTGATATGGTGATACTACTATTTTGCTATTAGATATTATGTATTTTTATGATTGTGTAAATGTTTATGTGTTTTTTTGGTATTGTTCATAGTTGTGGATAGGGGTGCAATGGTAATATCATATCACATGCATCATATAGTTGAATATATTGATAATCATGACACTAGATATGTAGGTGGGCATACTATGTTATCCCATTTGTATAGGGACTTGTATATATTTACTAGGGAGGAGTCTAAATCACTTTATTACATGTTTGGGATCATGAGCATAGTATTTTTACATGGCCTATTGGAAGTCCTCATGTTGATTGGGCAGATCTATAGTTATATGTTGAGTAGTGGGATGGTAGGATCGTAGAGGTTAAAACACTATGGATTATCATATTATGATTGAAGGATTAGATCATAATATAATTGTGTGGAGACCTTATAGATGTTTTGATGAATGGTTTGAGGATGCCACATAGTTTCAATATATTGAGGTTAGTGTATGATAGTGATTGGTTTCCTAGTGTTTTAAAGATATTACAATATGACTGAATGACTTACTAGTTAAACATTATATAGGAATTAAGCCCACTATCATACCCATGTACATAGGATCATAGATTTACACACTGTCTAGGATATAAGGGACATCCTAATGATGTGGACATGTTACCACTTTTAATAGGATATGTAGATCCTCACATAGTCATAGTTGACAATGATGATGTTAGTTGTATTGCAAACAAATACACCTGATGGTGGATGCAGATGAGATGAAATTTATTATTTGTTGGTTTGGCTGATGATGATAGAGTTAAACCTTAGGATTAAGTCATAGATGGTGGAGGAGATATATAAGCTATTGGATATCCTATTGTAGCTATTGTATGGATGACCATAAGTATATATGTTTATTAATATTTTATATATGATCATACTTTATTTGGAAGTTGTTAATGCCTTATGTAAATGGCATGTTTGTTTTTCATGAGTTGTATTAGATAGCCATTGTAGATGCATCCATCCATACTTTGACTTATAGATTTATTGATGATGTGTTAATAGGTGGACTAGTCGAGCACATGGAAGACTTTGTAGGTGTGTATTCACCTTTATTAGATCATTTTACTATTTCATTTGTAGCTTATGCTATAGTGGTTAGAGAGAGAGATAAGTTGAAATCATAGTTGGGGAGGAAATATATTACTCCACCCATTGTAAGTGGTAGTGATTTAGGTTGAAATATTTTTGTTGAGTATGTCTCTCTTTAGGTAGAGAATAATAGATTACGTGAGAAGTGTGGTAGGCTCTAAGTTAAATTGGTTTTATATGAGGATCGAGAGAGAATATAATAGGTATTAATCTTGAGTTTCTTATGTAGATAGTGGTCTATCATCATCTAGGTCTGTAGATGATACCGAGGGAGAGGGTAAACATACCCTAATTATTGATTGATAGTTGTTATTGTAAACACTTTTTTGAGATATATATGATGTCATATTTTTATGTTTCATGTTGTAATTTCACATTAAATTTTTTATATGATGTTATATTTTTGTGAATTATTTAATATATTTTAAGTTGTACTTTTTTATGATGATGCATAAAATAATATGGCATATAAGCATAACACATATGTGTACCATAACTAAAAAAAATTGTATGGGACGTTGAAAAATTATTTGACTAACCACTAAAAATATAAATTGTGTACAATAATCATGAGAAAATATTTGAAATTGAATGATGTATTTATCCCATAGCAATTTTTAATGGTTCTTTTTAATTTTCTTGTTGTGTAATTTTATTTAATAGTTCATTTAATTGATCTTTATCTATTAGTTTTATCTTTAGTATTGGTGTAATATTCTAATTATATATTGATGAGCCTAACTTAGGGAGTCCTTAATCCTAGGTGGCTTTAATTTAACCTTTATTTATTATAGAATTGAATAATTTAATAGATTAGAAACAATGCCATCATATTATAGCTTCGATTACATAAGCTAAGAAATTACTTATTCTTATGACAAATGGGAGATACTGTACAAGTTGTTGAATTACCCATATAATCTCATATTTTATTATATCTGAATATAATATATACACTTGGTTTTAGTATTAATAAATGTGAGATATTTTCATCAAATTTTATCTCTCATCTCTTTGCATCCTATAATTATGTGAGCTATGCTTCAAGTTACTTTTGATCCAGAGTAATTCAATATTTAGTATCCACACTTGTGTTTGAGATGATGTAATCATATCTATAGCTCCAAAAATATGAATGCAACCACCAATGTTTGGTCGGGTGCTAAAGCAAACCACTAAGAGGTTAGAAGGCTCAGGGGTTCTATAGGTTACAAGAGGTCTATAATAGCTATCTGATTTTTTGACTTACACCAAGCTATATATAGACTTGAAAAATAGGTTGGGGATAGCCTAAATAGGTACATAAAGTATGCTAATTACTCTAATAGGTCCAACCATAGTAAGGTGAGTAGCTAAGACTAGACTATGAATTGCATAAATAAAGCGAGAACAATAATACCAAATGGAGAAAGATAATGATAAGAATGTAAATATAGAAGCTAAGACACTTTAACACCAATTTAAAGACATTTTAAGTAATAAATACATTTCCAAGAAAAGGTTCAAGAGCATTCCTATTCTAGATTTGAGCTATCCTTCCATTTCAATACTATTATTTTCTAACAATGCAATGTTCTAGTTTAGCAAGAGAGAGAGTGTTAAACAAGTTTTCTAGGTTTTTTTAAGCATGTATATCTCTAATATGCAATGAGGAAGTGTTACAAAGAGATAAATGATATGAAAAAAATAAATATTTCAAGAAATGAAAGCATTCTTTAAACATATACAAATGCAATAAACTTTAGAAACTACTCCAAGCAATATACAAAATAATTATTTCACTAAAACAATTCAAACCCTAACATATACACCACAAAAACAATACAATTTCACTTTTCATAGAAAGGTGCCCTTAGATTAAGATTAAAGATGAAGTTTAGATGTTTTACCAACCAAGAATCCAAGTTAGGAAGGAATGTAGGAGGAAGACCAAGCTATGTGTAAGCTGAAGTCCAAACTAAGAGCCAAGAACAAAGGAGGAGGTGAAGTGAGAACTTGAAAATGGTGTAAGATATCTACCCAAGTGCATAGATCAAGTGCAATTCTAAATTTAGGAGCTTGGGATCAAGCCACAAGGAAGCACAAACAACTGAGAGTAGCAATGGAGTCTCTAACCAAGAGTGTAGCATCATATATGATTCCCTATCCCCAATCAAGCTCAGGAGTACCAAGAATGAATTAAGAGAGATTCAAGAAGACATGAGTGTCAAGAGAGGGAATAATAATCAAGAGAGGATGTAATGAGAAGAGAGAGAGGCTAAAAGTTATGAGAAAGAGGTATATATCCCCACCCAAATCTACCAAATGACTTAAAACTAGCCATTTTTTATTGTTTGGCTTCAAATTGGCCCTTTTAGACATGTTATACCCAGGCTGTGGCCTAGGTCATGGCTTTAGTGAAGGAAATGTGCATCCTAGGCTAGAGGTTTCCTTCACACAAGCCATGACTTGGGTCAAATAGGGCCCTGTGTTAGTTAATAGGCTCCTAATAGCCCCTGGGGGGTCTTTAAAAGACTTATCTTGTGTGTAAAAGGGTCAATATGGACTAGGGATGTATGGGGGGTAAGAATATGATGTGGGAGAGGTCTAAATAGGTAGTGGATGTATCAAAATAAGATTACTAGGGTCAGTAGTCTACACATGAATCGATGTGTAATCATAAGGAGGAGTAGGGTCATAGGAAGTATGATTATATTATCCTTAATTGTAATTGATTTATATTTTTTGTGTAATTAAACTATTTTGAAAAGTAAAGGAGATAGACATATTTTTATTGTCAAAAATTTACACCATTTTATTTAACCATGATTGTGCTAATGTGACATTACATAGTGAAATAGTCTTCTATACACATAATAATGTGTCTTCTATCTTAGGCCAAAGATAAATTTATATAATAAAATGCCCCATGGAATAACCTCATAAGTATGTGTATAATTTAAATATCAATAATTATGTCCCAAGTTATTAAGAAATATAATTGAAAATGTGTTGCATGGCTACTTTTAATTTTAAAGAATGACTTCCCTATATTTACCTATAATAAGGGCTTGCATGACCATTGGTTCCTTGATACAAAATTAATGGGAAAAATCAATCCTTATAAAATGTGAACTATAAAAATATATTCTCCTAGTTATACCTTCTAAATAAACCCAAGGGAGTATTGGTTCCTTTAGAGGAATGTCCTGGGATCTGTTAGTTTTCCTCGAGTGGGTAGTAAGAGAAGGTGGAGAAGGAGACCTTGTTAATATATTTTTAGCTATACCAAATATAATTACCCCTATATCCAAAATTTTATTAATATTTTTTTATTTTATAACAATTATTCTCTTTATGTCCATTGATATGATGATAATTTCAAAATGGTCTTGCGCCCACTTGTTCAAGGTGATAAGGAGGGTGATAATAATTAAGAGATGAGTTGATTATATTCTTATCAAGTAATGTCTATAAAATAACACTTGGTTGATCTTTAAAAATATGTAACTTAAGAGATTGATTCCTATTTTCAATAAGGTGTACTTATATTAACTTTTTCCTTGTAAAATAACTTTTGAAGCTTACTTTCTATTTAGAAACTTAATTGGACTAGTTGGTTTTGAAGGTGATATACTTGGTTAATATTTTTATGGTTAGTTTCATTATTAGGTGAATATGTTATTTTATCATTGAGATTTGAATTATGTGAATCATAATTGAGATTGATAGCATAATTGAAAACATCCATATAGAGTTTCTGAAAATAAGGTAGGAGTTATAAAGTATTTATTTCTTAAGTGGAGGCATAAGACCCTTGCTAAATCTAAATTTATTTATAAATCTAAGGGTTGATACAGAAAATAATGTAATGTATTCTTAAACCATAAAATTTAATGTTCAATAATCTCACCATAATCTTGATTTAAGATTTGAAGATGTTCCAATGTGAATTTAGTAACATTTTTCTTATTAGATTTTGGACAAGAAAATCTCTTATAGCTTCTGAAAGTAAGGTAAAAAACCATTATGAATACTATAAAAAAAATCTAAGGCCTCTCCTTATAAACTTTTATGGAAAGCTTTAGTAATATTTATCCATCATTTGAGAATTTCCCAAGTAAATACTTAGTTGACTACTAGGATCTCCATGGCCATCAAATGATTGGAACTTAGACATGATAAATCCTTTTGAATAAATATAATTGAATATGATTTGTTTTATAGGTTTTCCTTATATGACATTATTTTTCATATTAGAATCGAATGATCTAGATTATAAAATAAGACAAAACACGTGATTTGGTTGTCACCCATGGCATGCATCGTAAGGATGATATGGATAGTAGTAATAGTAGTGATTTATAAATATTCATTCAATGGTCATAAATAAATATCTATCTTTAACATAGGTACAATTTATTCATCACAAATATCATTACATTTCTTAGAATCACATTTTATGTAAGCCTTATTGTATAATTTGGAATCATATTTTATAGACACATCATTGTATATATTGGAACCATATTGTATGGAAATAATATTGCATAACTTGGAATCACATTTTATTTATAAATAAATATTATAAATGGTATCACATTATGTTTCAATATAAGTTTCATGTCAATAGATATGATTACATTTTTTTTAGGAGAAGCAATATTATCACATTTCATTTCAAGGGAGGAGAAAATAACATCACATTCATTTTCATGATTTGTAACTTGAAGAGAAGGGAAAGGAATATCACTTTATTTTGCATCATTTTTCATTTGAATAAAAGAGGAAGGAGCATTATGATTCACTTCAAAAGTAAAATTGGTATCACATTGTAGTTGAGAAAAAAGAATGATAATATTTTATGTATTATAGGAAACATCATTACATTTCTAAAAAACATCATGAACATCTATATGGGTATCATCTACACATGGATATATTTTATCTTTTTTATTTAAGTGACACGCTAGAAACATCAAGAGGTATATAATGTAATTCATTAATACTTTATTATTATTCTAATGTGTGATTAAGGGAATGTATAAAAGTATGAGAATTAATTTTAACACCACCTTGTTTAAATTCATTATATTCATCACTACTACTACTACTACTACTACTACTACTACTACTACTACTACTACTACTACTACTACTACTACTACTACTAATAATAATAATAATAATAATAATAATAATAATAATAATAATAACAATAATAATAATAACAATAATAATAATAATAATAATAATAATAATAATAATAATAATAATAATAATAATAATAATAATAATAATAATAATAATAATAATAATAATAAATTATATTGGATTGATAAGAAAATAATAACTAATGAGTTCTCTTGGCAGAGATAAAAGGCAGCTTGACTAACATGTATGTAGATTCAATTAGCCTCAATGGCTTTGAGTTAAAAGTTCCATCCTACTATATCGCTCATCATATGTGATTCCTATGTTTTCCACAAAGATTAGGCTGAGCATGATATTGGCACTTTTGTGGGATGTGTCTTAATTTATGGAACTATCAACATTTGTAATTCCTACTTCTTTACACACTAAGGAATTACAAGAAAAAAAAAGGTGAAAAAAATAGAAAGGGATTAAGGTGAAAAATTAGAAGAAAAAGGATGAACTGAGAATATTTCCATATGAAGTTAGTATCCCCTTTTTCTTAGGGTCTAAAGACATGTTTATAGATAATGTAGTGCAAATGTAGCTGATTATATTAGTATATTTAGCCCTTGGGGGTTGTTTTTAGTATCTTTAGTCTTAATGTTATATGCATATACACAATGTGACTTTTTTCCAATGAATACAAGCTATGATTTTTTGTTTGGATGATGATGATGATGATGATGATGATAATGATAATAATAATAATAATAATAATAATAATAATAATAATAATAATAATAATAATAATAATAATAATAATCTTCATCATTCATATGAGTAGCATAATTAATCACATAAGCCTGACCATTATCCTACTCATTTTATAAGCATAAGGAAAGAAATGATTAAAAATTAGAAATCCAAAGGATGGAGGGTATTATCGGTTTAGATTAGTCACTCATTTTGAATTTACCAAACTTGAAGATAACAAGAAGCACCGACACAAAGCCTACTCTTAATATGAGATCAAATATAGGAATATAGGATTTAAAGGATAGAAACCCTAGGTTTAAATAAAATTTTAAGAGGAAATCAGAAATTAGATTTTAAAATAAAATATAAATACATAAACCTAAAACCCTAGTGACAGAAGGATTGAATCCCTGGGGGACCCAGGGATTTGCAAGGTTATAGATAAAAATTGGGTTCACCAATATGTTTTACCTTATTTTTAATTTTGTTTTCTGAATAAGCATAAAATTTTGAATATTTAGATTACACAATGCACATGAACAATCATACAAAACTGAATGTTAGTTATGATTTATTGCACATGATAAATATATAAATAATCAAGCACCTAAGTGATAAAATGTTATTATCTTATTATATCTTAGTTCTTATCTCTATATTCTCTGATATCTATTAGATGCACTATGTTATAACTCTTTATGGGTTTGGATAAATTAAAAATTATGAAAATAACACAAGATAAGTACAGAATCATTAGACACCTACAAATGACAATTTTGTTTGATTCTAAAAAATCATATGGGGAGGTAGAAGCCAATTATTTTCACTCAAGGCTATGCATATGCACTCACATCTATAACTGTCTTATCTATGTTTGATCATCTTTGGAATTGCTTAGGTAATATTGTATTCTATCTCATTTGTATAAATCCCAAATCTTGTAGTATTGATTATAAAACCTACTGAAGGATAGCATTTTGGGTTGGATTAAGCTCAACCAATCTATGTCGACCAATTGAGTATTTCCTACATTTTTAATACTCTAAAGAGGGATCAAACTACATATAATTATTCCTTTAATGTGAATGTGTGCCAAGTCACGTGGATGATAGTCTAGATGCTCTTTCACCTAGGCCCTTATTTGATACAAACATCTATAATAGAATTTGACATTAGAAACTTAAAATTTTGAAATGAACATTGATCTAAGAGTAGTGTGCACTTCATATGTAACTTTTTAATAGTGGATACTTGTCCCTAAATGCCTTGAAGGAGAATTATATATATAGAGTTAAAAATTTTAAATTTGGGGAACTAGTGGCACACAAAATCCAAACCAAGAGTAATCAAACATGTAAAACAAATGGTTTGAAAAGAAGCTTGCCCAAAATAATTTGAAAAATTATTGAGGTTGTTTCTAGAAGTTTCACCTTTACATATGATGTTAGCATCCATAAATTATGGGTTCGTTTAAAAGCCAAGGAAAACTAAATTCTAAGTAAAAAATGACCATGGATAAATGTGTCATAGTAAATGAATATGAACATAATAAAAAGAGTCTTTTGTAGTCAAATAAAGTCAAGAAGGTGAAGAAAGACCAAAACAAATATGCCAATACATTCACTATTCAAAATTAAGTATCCATATATGTAAAGTTACATAAAAGCATTGTGTGAACAAGGCTTGTACCAAATTGGAGTATCTACAAAGATAAAAAAAATATTTCCCCCATTTCCCACCATATAAGCATGAAATAGTTTTCCAACATGAAACAATATGAGGCTCATACATGAAAAAAATTTGGGTGCATGATGTTGACTAGGTAAAAGGAATGAGAGCAAGATCATTCCAAACCAAAAATCTGAAGCACCGATATCAAGAACATCACAATAATATTACAAAAGATGAAATGCAAAGATAAAGACAAATCATATACTATCCAAAATAAAACATGTTTATTACAATAGAGAGGCCTTACATAAATAAGCAAGGAAAGAGAAGAAGAATGACTAACTAACCAATGTGGGATAAATACACAAAAGGACAAACTAGGAAAAATACAAAAATTATCTATAAAATCCCCCTCTAGTAAAGCTGGGGGACAACAATAGCCAAAAATCAAAGTGGCATATCCACAATATGAGTCCCATAAATAAGGCCTAATCAGGTATTCATAAACAATATATATCCATGAAATGAAAAAGGAAGATGTCCTCATAAACACCCCCAAAATATAACTTCTTAAACCTCAAGCATGCCACACAACTCAATGAAATGAGGTGATGCAAAAAGATTCATAAAGATGTTGGTAACCTGATACTAAGCCATAATGTACTCTAAGTAAAGAACTCTATCCAGAATATGTTAAAAAATAAAGTGCATGTGTATCTCAATGTGTTTGGTTTATTAGTGCTTAATTGGGTTGTGGTATATGTGAATTTCACTTAGGTTGTCACACCAAAATATAGTAGGTGAATCTTATGTGAAGTGAAACTCTATCAATAACTGATGAAGCCAAAGAACCTGATGACTCACTATAATTGATGCCTTATACTTAGCCTTTATAGATGAAAGTGAAATATCCTACTACCTATTACATGCCCAAGCAATTGGAGAATAACCATGAAAAAATATGTAACTAGAAGTGGAATGTCTGTCATAAAAAGAACCTACCCAGTCTGAATCAATGTACCCAACCGACTAAGTGTAATCCCTAGTATAGTGTAATCCAAAAAGGTTAGTGCCTCATAAATATCATAAAATCCTCTTGGTGTCTTGCTAATGATTGTCATGAGGAGCATGTGCAAACCTTGATACAAGCCCAACTACAAATGAAATATTAGGGAGAGTATGGTTCAAATAAATAAGACTCCCAACCTACTACCTATTCAATCTAGGATCATAAATAATAGTAAAAGTGGTAGTGAGAGTGACTCTAGACTATAAAAGAGAGGGACTTGGCTTGCAATCAACCATGTGAAAATGCTAAAAAATATCAAGGGTGTACTTATGCTGACTCACATAAATCCCTAAATATGACTAAGAAATCTGCAAACCAAGGAAAAAGTGTAAAATATTGAGATCTATCAATTAAATTACACTAAAAGAGCCTACTGAATAAATTAAATCTGAGATGAGGAGATGATTTTAAGAATCATATCATCAACATATAAGACTAGTATAATAATATCCTCTCCAACATGCTTTATGTATACTTTGGGATTTGAGTGGCAACAAATAAAGCTAGTAGAGAGAAGAAAAGAATCCATCTTTTTATACCAAGCTCGAGGGCCCTATTTGAGATCATAAATAGACCTCTAAGTTTGAATAAAAGGATAAGAATCATTAACAAACTAGGAATGATTCTCTATGTATATTTCCTCCTATAAATATCCATGTAATCAGGCTCTCTTAACATCCATCTAGTATACTAGACAACCCTATGATGTAGCAACAGAAAGTATAAGGCACACAAAATCCATCTTGGAAATGTGTGAAAAATTATTAGAGTAATAAATACCTTCAACTTAAGATAAACCCTTTGCAATAAAACATGCCTTATACTTGGCAATAGACCCATCAATTGCATACTTAGTGTGGTATATCCACTTGCACCTAACCAACTTTCTTCCCTTAGAAAGAGAGACCAAATCCCGAGTATGATTCTTTATCAAAGAAGAATAATCATATGTCATTGCATCATCCCACTCCTATGTCCCATGATCTTATGAATCCACAGAGAATGCATGACATAAAAGTCTAGTGTCTATAAAATGTGCATGATGATGTCTAGTGGGTGGAAGATCCTATATAAAAGATGCTGACTCAAAAACTATAGGTATAGTGATAACATTAGTGGTAATAGGATCCTCAACATCCATAACCTCCTCAGGGGCCTCTTGAACTAATTACTCAAAATAAGGAATCCTTAAGGGGAGGTGAGGAATCATCAAAAGAATAAGATTAAGGCATGGAGGAAGAATCATGAGAAGTGAAGTGCTCATCAATCTAAACATGTGTTTGAAAAATAACATCATGAGTATCAAGATCCAAAAGGTGATGAGCTCTCATGTCCTCACAATACCCTAAAAATATCAAGTGTTTAATATTCTTATCTAAGGCTTTCCTTTTATTCTTTGGTAAAAAATCCCAAGCATGGCTCCCAAAGACTCTAAAAAATGAGACATTAGGCTTGGGTCCAGACAAAGTCTCCTCTAGAGTCAAATTCTCAAGTGCTCTATGTGGTGTGTGATTATGAAATTAATTCACATAATTAACTGCTGATACCCAATAAATGAGAGGTAAGGCCTATGAATGCATCACACAGTTAGCCATCTCCTTCAAAGTTTTATTTTTTTATTCTGCTAAGCCATTATGTTGTGAAGTATGTGGAATAGAATGCTGGTAAATAATTACATGAACAAATAAAAAATTAGAGAACTCTCTACTAAATTAATCCCCCCCATTATCAGTATAAAGTTATTTATGTAACTAGAAGACTATTTCTAGACCAAAGAGTTAAATACTTTTAAGTGTGAAAAAAATCACTCTTTTACTTGAGAAAATAAACCCAAGTACTCTTCGATAAATTGTCAATAAAAGTAAGTGCATACTTAGATCCATTGAAAGGAGTAGGAAAGACCATCAAATCACTATGAAAAAACTCAAGTGGTGAAGACACTCTCTTGGACATACCCTTAGGAAATGTATCTTGGTGTTGTTTCCCTAATGCACAACTAGGAAAAAATCCATCAAGACATGAAACTATGGGAAGACCATCAACCATACCATGAGTGCTTAAATCCTTCAAATATCTATAATTAAGATGTCCAAATATCTCATGCCAAAGCTTACTCTTAGAATCTAAATGAGAAACTAAACATGTACCTATAAGAGGAGTATCATCAAAACCCTCAAAGTAATAAAGTCAAGAATTATGATCAACAACACCCTATGCAATAAGTGTATGAGGCTCTATCAATGCTTAAACTTCAACACCCTATGGTCTGAAATTCACTATCTTACCCTGACCAAAATCACAAATCTAATAAACAAAAAGAAAAATTGGAGTGATGTCAGGGACATATAATGTATCAATTATACTACCACAATCAAGTTATATGTCACCCTTTCCCTTAACAAAAATTAAAGAAGAATATCCAACCTTAGTGTTGGAAGTAGAACTCAAACCAAGAGATATAAAATACTTCTTATAAGAAGTAATGTGGTGAGAAGCACCAACATATGTAACCCAACTATTTGAAATAGGTGACTGAGATCTCCTAACAACATTGAGTATTTTCCATACTCATAGATAGAGTGGAGATATGAATCTTGTGTTTTTGACTACATCCTCTAGTGCTTTCATTCTTTTAAAACACCTAGATTCTTCATGATTGGTCTCCCCATAAAAGCAACATGAAAGGCTAAACTTATTCTTGAATTTGGAAGATGATTTGGGTTTAAATTTATTGGGTTTAGAGGCACTTCAAAATGGAGGACTGTTCTTGGATTTACTCTTTGATTTTACATTATTCTTAGGATTAGATGTTACTAATGCTTTTTGGGAGGTGGAAGACTCAAGATGAGACAATTTGGATTCTTCCCTAGTAATACTTTCACAAAACAAATCTAAATCAGGCATTTAAAATATATCACCTAAGGCATCCATGTTAGAGAAAAAGGTAGAAGCAAAGATTTGAATGGACCTCTCAACTTAGATATAATTGGGTACACACATTCTTCATCTTTATTATCGTGTCCACTCCCATTCAATTATGTCAATAAGTGTTTCAACTTAGTGAGATATTCTACAATAGAGTGAACATCTTTAGGATTAAGAGAAGTAATATCAACATCAAGATGCATGGCTCTCATGTGATCTACTTTCCCAAATAAACCCTTTAGTTTAGCTGATATTTTGAATGGAAAGTAACATCCATCCAAATTAAACAAAATAATATCACTCATATAAGCCCCTATCAAACCCATACACTCATCAAATTTACATTGGTGCTGAAATTTTCCATATTTTGTAGTGAAATATGGTTGAACTTCATTCATTAGGGACCATAATCCTTTGCATCTAATGATTGATTTTATTCTAGGTCTCCATGTATGGTAATTATGTGTAGTTAAAGGCTCACATTGATCTAAAATAGAAGAAGAAGCCATGATAGTAAATCACCAAAGAGTAAAATAATGCAAAAGGGTACACAAATTGACATAAGACAACCCCCCAAAAGATTTATATTAATCCCTTATAAAATTAGTGTGATTTTACAAAAAAAGATCCCAATTGATGGATAATTGAAAAACATACACTTTTAAAAAATATGAAACTCGATTTCAAGTTATAGTTACAAAAGTTATAAGCTTTACAAATTCTCATAAATGAGTTAAAATTAATAACAATTGCACCAAAAATTTAATTTATGAAAAAATTGGTAGTATATCTAGTCTTCCAACCACTTATTAGAATCAAAATTGATCCATGAACATCCCCAAGCTAACAAAATTGAAAAACAAACTAGATACACACCCCTATGAACTTGAAAGAGAAAGGGTCTTCCAATTTAAGGCCAAAAATATAGCTACTATAAAATAATGATGAGTAAAAAATAACTGATTTAATAAAAATGAAGTGGATTAGGACTGACACTAGCTTAGGAATGAAAATAAAAGAAACTAACACCCAAGTGAAAATAAAAATACTTTGCAAGTAGTTTGGGCAAAGAAGGCACTGCCTCATAAAAAATGCTGCAAAAGAAAACACCTTTCCTTAGAATCCACACTTAGACTAAAAAAGGCCTTCTACTTTGCTATTAAATAATCAGTTGCAATCAATTATGAAATCTACACTAGCTTTATTCAATCTTACTCATCTGTGTAGGGTCAACCTTCTTCATGTATAGCACTATGCCAGCCTGCAAGTGTTGAAATAAAGGATTATCACAATGCAAAACCTCCTAGCCCCACCTCGACCCAATAATGCAAAACTTACAACATAGGTTCTCTTTCTAATGTAGACCAATAAAAATAGTATTAATGACTAGAGTATGAAATATTGTATGAATTAAAGAGATTTGATTCCTACACTTGAACCAGATCACCAAAGGGAAGAATAGGTGTCTAACTCAATTAAGGAACTGATTCCCATAGATATCACCACTTGATGAATGTACTTGCCATAAATTAATTCAAACTCTATTGATAAGGGGCTAGTGCAGATCTAGGTGAGACTATGAGCTCAATCCACTATCTACCTAAGCTAAATGCATTGAATTTGGAATGTAATATGATGCAAACATTGGGGTTTCGATGTAAACCAAAAAAAAGGTAGATCCAATGTAAATAAAAGAAGTAAGAGTGATTGAAACTAGATAATGAGATTATCAACAAATGGATGAAATTAATTGAAGCTATGATGCCATTAAAGGAATGAGAGAAATATCATTCCAAACTAGAAATCTAAAGCATTAACAACAAGAACATCACAATAAGCTTACAAAATATAAAAATCAAAGATGACGGTAAATCATATATTATCTAGAATAAAACATGATTATTACAATAGAGAGGCCTTGAATAAATAGGCAAGGAAATATAAGAAGCATTACTAACTAACCAATGTGGGATAAATCTACAAAAGGACAAACTAGGAAAAAGATGAAAACTATTTATAGAACCTAGCAAACATGAGAATATACTCTAACACTAGGTTTGCCACAAAGGTTTGCCTTCTAAGGTAGAAAGGACATTTATGCTAAAGATAAGTGGATAGGGAGTTTCCCATTGTCTCACTCTAAGTATGTAGTAATGAACCTATAACTTATAAATATTTTGCATTACTTTTACCAACCACACCAATTATGGAAAATAAATAAAATTACAATCCTATTTGTATGCATGTGGGTGACATGGATATAAATGTGTGCATGATCTATTTATAAAAACCACAAAGGATATAAGTTTGAAAATCATTTAAGTCAAAAAATAAAAACATTTATAACAAGTGGTCATGTGGCATAGTAATTCATTGAAAATTATGTAAAAATAATATTTTCATCTCATATCATGGCATATTATGAATCATATTTATATCATAGAAATGATAAAAAATAAAACATTGTATTTAGATTATTATTTTTACTTTGTGATGACCATATACATGGATATGACTTTTTATTTTCTAACCATCTAAATTATTTTTGGGGTGGTCTTGAAAAATTGCACTATATTATTTCTTGGTTTGAATACAGTCTTGATTTTTCAACCATTGAAATTATAACTGGTTTATATTTTATCTTAACTTGTTCAAATGGTAGTAAAGTAGGAAGAACATTTCTATCATGATGCTTCACATCATCATTATCATTAAGTGAAGGTTTTATTTCACTATTGTATGTGCATTCATTCACATGCAAAGGGAATTTAAAATTATGATAACATGAATGAAAATAAGCCTTAGGAGGATTCATCATTAGAAAAAGTATACATGTCATGCATTCTCTAAGGAAATCCTTCATTTGTGTAAATATGGTAATAATCTCACATTTTATCTTATTTTCACGAGAAATTATACATATGTTTTCATGCTCAAAATTTTATTATAAATAATTATGTATCTCATTATGCTTGTTTAAAAAAGAAATATTGTTGATGTAGCCAATTCTTTGTTGATATGGAAGAATAAATAGAATATTTGGCTTTTTATACATTTCTCTTTTTTTCCCATTGTTTAACCTTAACAACCTAAATTTGATACATGGATCAATCCAAATTCATATTTTGTAACTTATTTAGTTTGAGATTATCATTCATACTATCATCACTTATGAAGCTACAATCAAATTTCATTGGGTTTTTTCATTTGTTTTTAGTAGTTTCTTTCATATTAAATTTTGGCCTTCATTAAGCTTAGGGAGTTATAGAGAACTAACATCAAATATATCTGTATTCTAAGTATACTCTCCTAGTATAGTAAGAGTGAAAATTATTTTTACTAATTTTTAATCATTAAATCATCACCTATGCCATTATACTCATTGAATTCCTTGTTATTTATACGTTCTCTGGACTCAAACATTTGTTCTCTTCTTATTATAATTTTGAATGCTTAGGTTCATGGGGAATTACTTGTTTCATATCTATATGAGGAATAATATTAATTTGAGATTCAACCATTTTTACAAATTGAAAAGTTTTCTCATTAATTAAGATTCTCTAAGTTGTATTTTCATGATGAAATTTTAAGCATCTATGTAAAGTGGATAGAATAATACCCATAACATGATTCCAATGTATCTCCCCAAAAATATTATAAGTCAAGTTTTTGGGCATGATATGACACAATTTATCTAATGTTTTTTTCCAAATGTAATTTCAATTATATTATGCTCACAAAATCTATACCTTCATTGTTAAACCCTCTTATAGTCACATTTGATGTACCCAAAACATCTTTATTTATATCAAGTGTTTGAATGAATATTTCACTACAAATGTTTAATATCAAACCATTATTCATAAAACACATAATTTAAAAAAAAAAAAAATAATGTTTAAGTAAATTCTACTCACCTGCACTACCAATCGTTGGAAAACTACATGGCATAAAACACACAATATAATGCAAAAAATCACACATTTTAAAATGACATAGATTCAAATGTGCTTGTTGTTTATGTAGGATTTTCCCCACTTTTGGTTTTACCTAATGGTTGTTAGTTGAGTTTCTTAAGGTTGTTAAGGTGATTAGGGGAAATACACTTAATGCATTTTATAATTGTGAATCGAGTTGTCACCTTTTTGATGAACTAATATCTCACTATATAATGTACCTCTTTTGTACTTTTTAGCTATTCAATAACTTAATGAGCATTTATGAATCTCACTTTTGATTTTCATTGATTTCACCTCATCCTAGGGTTTTTTTACAATCTAACATTTAGAGATATTGGAATGATTTGATATGGTATTAAAACTCTCATTTGATGGTCAGTTTGCCATTTTTGAAATCCTTAGTGAGATTTTACTTATTAGCATTCTTGTTGGTTTTCTTGATTTTCAACAGTTTCATAAGTTTGGTGGGATTTTATGAAAATCCATGAAAATTATATAGTTGAAGTATCTAATCATAAAATATATAATTATATCAGATTTAGAAGGCATGAAAACCCTAAAATTAACTGAAAATATGACCTATATTCATGACAACAAATTTTGACCATTTTTGGAAGGTTTTAGGGATTTTTTGTTCATTTCATGCATTTTTGTAAAATGGCATCCTCAAGTCAAGAAATAATTTTAGGGATTTATTTGGGCTTTTTGAGTTATCAAATGGGTCTCCCTTAGTTTTTAGAGGAGTCATACAAAATCTTAAATTTTAGGGTTTTCCAATTTCAATAGAGTTTCTAACACTTGTAGGTAGTTTTTGGTCTGGGTCAAACTTTTTTCAACAAGAAAATAGGCCTAAAAAAGCATTTAAGCCTTGATAGACATTCACGATCTTGCATATAGACCTATCAAAACCTAAAACCTCTGCTAGCAAGCTTGTTGCATGATGCACTTACCAACAAGCCTATCAGACCCCGATATCTCTATCAGTAGGATCATCAGACCCAGACTCCCCTACCAATAAGCCCATCATAACTTGATGTCCTTATGATAAAAATCACCAAACTTTGACCCCTTTGTAGGCATAGATCATTTACTCTGACTGCTACAAAAACACCTTGTATATTCTGACCACCCCTTCTACACATTGTGACGTCTAGGAAGCTATCTAATTTAATTAGGTGAAAATTGATACTATTCATTTGAAATTTAGTCTTATCCCCCTGGTCATATGGGAAATAAGCCTTTGGTCACTTCCAACCCAAAAATGCTTAAATTTTTCTCCAAAAGGCCTTAAGTTTTTTTTGATGAAATTGATTCACAATTTTTTTCAAGTTTTTGCTCTAATAATGCTCAAGTTTTTTTGGAAGTTGATTCAAAAATATTTTTCCAGCACTTTTTCCACCCAAATTTTCCATGCGAGTAATATTTTAAATGGCTATAAATTTTGATTAGTAACTCAGCTTTGAGTACCATCTTCTTTAAAAGTACTTAATTTTTCATGTTCTACGCATTGGTGGTCTTCTTGGGTCCACTAAAACTCCTTTAAAACTAACTATTGTACACACTTAGGTGCATTATCAATTGAGACTGACATCCCTCTAGTTTTTTCATACTTATATTAATATTTATCAAGATGCATTATCTATTGTGCTCAATGTCTATATGAGCATGCTTGAATTTGAAACTTTAAGAGGAGGTCATTTTGATAGTCATAAGGGGGTATTATGTGGTCCTTCAATTTTTTTTTTAAAATTTATTTACCTTCTGTAATATATTTTCCTTATAAACTATGGATTCAATTCCAATAAGTCTAGTCAAACCTTTTAATTATCATGAATGGAAATCATTTTAGAATCCAAGGATTACCATCAAACTATAATGGGCACTGAGATTGAATCTTCAATAGCAGAGTGAAAATAAAATGGTTCACCCATTATGATAAAGTCCATAGATTAATATGTCTTTTCATCTATCATGATCTACTTATTCACATATAATCTACCAAAATATGTAATCAAGTGCCGACCACTCTGGGAATCCTCTTTGGGAAGTAGGATGTGATGAGAGGTCATGAGCTAGAGAATAAGTTCATCAATTTTAGCCCAAATGACTATGACACTCTACAAGACTTATTCACCAATATTAAAATTTTTAGGTTGTAGTTGAAAGAATTTGGAATTGATAAGAAATATGAATAACTTGTTTTATTGATACTCTCCAAACTAGGTCTAAAGTATTTTATATTTGTGTCCACTTTACAAGCCACAAAAAATACTCTTAGAGCCACATGGAAGATGTTGTATACACATAATATTTTCAAACTTTTATTAATTATATAAGCTCTTTATTTGTAGGAACCCATCGAGTCTCAATATCTATGAGTGTATGCCCTAAAGGGTACACTGAGAAAGGGGTGGGTAGACCATCAGTGCTTTGCCAGATTATTTTCCCTTTTGCCACTTGCTATCTACAAACTTGTCTCCTAAAAACCATTCCCCTAAGATTTGCCTCTATTTTGCATACTCCTCTAGTATTTTACCACCTTCATTATCCCTTTTCCTAACCTAAACAAATTTTAGATAGTTTACATGACTATGTCAACTATGTTGACCTTGTATTATTATCAATAAAACTTATTAAGGGTCTAGGTCAGCCCCTGGTCGACCTAGTCTATGACCTAGTGAGTTTTTGTCAATTATGAAGGGTTTAGGGGTAGATTTTCCTATATAAACACAATCATTTTGAAATTTATAATAGAAGAGAAGAATAAGTAAGATATATTATCCATCTGTTTATCTACCATTCTACTTGAGGAACAAGCTTAGGGTTTCATAATTTTATTGGAAATACAGATCTTGTCTTATGGATAAGTCTTTTGGATGCATTAATAGGTTATGTAACCTAAAGATAATTCATCCTTATCATCCTTACATACCATAATAACCTCTTGCAAAACACCTTGGCCAAGGGAGAGATTGAGGCTTGATGGGTTTGTCTTCAAAGGTAAGTATTCCTAACTTTGTTCCTCCTTTGGAGGAGTAGATACATATGCATTTGCACTTCTCTTCCATGTATTAGGATTATATATACATTGATGTGAGTATATATCTTGTATTCATGTTTAATTTTAGTGTTTATCACCCCCACTTTATGTCACAAGCTTCAATAAGCACTAGATTAGATTTTTTCTTTACTTATTATTAGTTTAGTGAATATGAAAACATAAGACCTAGTTAGGGTTATCATGTATTTTTTCTCAACTGGAGGGTTTGGAACCCTCCCTAGTAATATTATTATGATAATAGATCCCTTTGTTAGGTTTAGTGGATCCATATTGGTTATGACCCTAATTATCTAATGTATCCTTAATAAGAAGTATAATTAGGATCTATCTTCTCTGAGCTAGGATTGATTTATAGATCTGATGTATTTCTCATTACATATATTTTGGTGAACCTGATGTGAATCTAACCCTTGTAGGTTTTCTTTCATGCCTTTCATTTCTATCATTTTATTATTATTTTTATATTTATGATACTAGGTCAACCAGGATGGTATAGTTCTAACTTTTGTACACAGGTTTAACACATAATCATATCAAAATGACTCTATTCTTTCTATGTAGGTCTTCATTAGATACATGTTACTAAATCAAATAGGTCAACACAGTACTCTCATTTATTCCCATAATAGAAAAATATGTCAAACAGGTTGGTTTAGTCTTACAAAAAACATCCATATAATAAACTACATCAACGAGATCGACTTAGTCATCTTAATAGGTTTCAACAAATACTGTTTCATAGAACTAGGTCAACCCAATCAACATAGTTGGTAGAACTTGCAAACAACATTCAAGGTAATTCAATAGAAAATTTACAATCTTCAACATCTTCCAACCCACCAAGTTTCTTTTCTTTCTCTCTCTTTCAATTCAATACTTCTTTATAGTTCTATTTTGTGCACATTTGCAATCTTCAAAACTATAATCCTATAACAAACTAAGTCGACCTAGTCAACTTAGTTCTGTAGTCTATCTTCTGTCTAAAATACTATGTCATCCTAGTCAATTTAGTTCTTAAGGGATCTTGTTTCTATAGTATGGTAGTGATCCTATCGACTTTATTTTGTAATGTTTGCATACAATTCCATATAAATTGATTCTATACCATTATTTTTTTTGGAATTAACAACTACATGGTAGTAATTAGTTCACACTTTCATTTTTAGCTATTTGCTTATTTAGAGTAGTTCACATAGTCTAATTAGGTGGTTTTTCAATATATTATTTAGATGCACTATTTTTATCTTTTTTCACACACTACTAAATCACATAATTTTAATATGCATTTAAGATTTATCTACCCAAGGCCTGCCTACTTGGATTTCATCACCAAGTGGAAGGTTGACTTGGTTTTTAGGCCAAGTATAAACATATGGTTAATGGTATATATTGTCTAAGCACCTGACACCCTTATCACTATAGGATTGTGAAGTGAGTGGGTAGGCCCCAATACCAAGCTAGTACCATTGCCAACACAGATCCCTTTCAACCTAAACATCCTGCAACCATCCATAGATTGCTTTATAGTTCCCTATTTTTAGCCAACTACCCTATCACACTTAAAGTAACACTTTATAATAATCTAACAACACTCAGGATGAACACTTAGTTACAATTTACTTTTCATTCAACTGCTTGCTCTTTCCTCATTATATGTTGTATTGCAAAAAATTGCATTAGACAGTGTTGGTGCAAGGATTTATGCCGTGTGCTCCAATTGGACCATTCTCATTGATACAATTGTTTGTGTGTTTTCTTTCACTTCTTTCTTCAATTACATTGCAATTTTTTTCCTTATTTTTAATATACTATCATTTTATTTGACACAGTCTCTTATAAACTATCTTTTTACCTAACTGCAGTACTGTTGGTCAACCTAATACTTATTTTCACCTATTAGGTTATAGTACTCAATTGACCTGGTTGATTCAATATCCTTATCAAACTATCTATTTTCTTGTTTACAGTACTCAGTTGACTCTATACTCTTATACTTATTGTTTATATTACTAAGTCAACTTCATTGACTCTGTACTCTTATATGTATCCTTATTTTTTGATTTGCATCATCTTTGCCTTTCCTAATCTTTCTCCTTTATCATGAAATTCCTATTTGAAGATAACACTAAGTTAAATGTAATAGATATGATGAGTCTTACCAACCCTAATAGGTTATCCCATAAACAACTTGTGGGTCCCTTACTATATGTAAATAATATGCATGTAGCCACTCACACTACAAACTATGGGACCCCTCCTCATTCCTCTTCACTTGATAATACTCTCTTCTTATTTTAAGATCAAACTAAATTAGAGTATACACCAGAAATGCTATTTTTCATCAATTAATTTCCTCAACGTCGAGGAAAGGACCCTTCTACCATTTACCATCTCATGATAAGTGGTCGAGTTGAGGAGCCCCATACACCTTATCCCACATTCTCCCATGGATTTAGAGATACTAGCTTATTTTATTCTCAACCTTTTCCCTCTATTTTGACCCCTTATCATACCATGACATCTTCCTCTTTGATTTCTTCCACCTTCATGCCTAGTATCTCTACTAACATGGTAGGTTCTACATCTAGTGGGCCTCTTCCAAGATCCACTCTTCTCAATTTTTCCACTAGTGCATTATTTTCTACCCACGGTAACCATGCATCTAGTGCTGATTCCTCTCATCCCTTTACTAGTACATATATCACCACACAAACAAACTATGCCATTAGTGCCTCACTTACCAACAATTCTTATCAATCTACTACTAACACCCATAGTGGTACCCAAGCCACTACTACCACTTCCAATGCTTCAAACAATGCCAATAATACAAATCAAACTCATAAAATATTATTAAAAAATCTTAATCAAATGAATGCTTTCCAAGATAACAATGCAAATCAAATGATGTAAATGCAAAATCATCTTATCCATATTCACACTCACCATCAATAGATGCCATGTGAAACACATAACCAAAATGTTCCCCCACATCCTCTTTGAGATTCCCATGGTAGTATTATCCCTCAATCTCTCCTTGTTAACAAAATAATCAAGCATATTCAAAATGAGCCTCTTACATCTCAAATTGTTAATATTGCTATAAGAGGTATCACCCCTACCATTGCTTACAATGGGTCAACTGATCCTACTCTTCATTTAAAAACATTTTGAAATCTATATAAAGTTTGGGTCAAATTAAATACATTTGCCTCTACCAATATATTATCAAAAACTCTCATGGGTGATGCTTTAGATTGGTATAACCAACTCAAAGTTCATTCCATCACTAGTTTGGAAGATTTAGTTAAAGCTCTAGTCCAAGAGTTCTAAACTAGTGATGTTCTTGAGAATACCTTGGCCCATTTTATAAATTATTAACAACTTGAAATGGAAGCCACATAAGATTTTATCAATCGATGGAAGACCTTGTCTATAAAATGTGAGCAAAATATGGTAGATGACAACCTTTTTCATTTGTTTAGCAACACTCTTTTTCCTAAGTTACAATATTAGGTCTGAACTCTCTCTCCATGCACTTTAGAAAAGGCTATTGACCAAGCTAAGCATCAATATTTCCTTATATGTCCATTCAAGCCATCCTGACCTTGTATGGGTACTCATATGTTAATTAAGAATAAAAATAATCATGCAACAAATGATGGTGTCAATAAATCTTATGATACCATTCATACTATTCAAGCTATTATTTCAAACCAAACTCTAGAACAAGCTTCCCCTCCCAACCACATCACTAATCCTCATTTATATTCAACCAATAACATCAATGTTCGTAAACCTTTATCCTTAGTTGAATTACAAAAGTGTCTACCAAGGCCTCTCCCATGAGAACTTAATCCTACCCATCTTATGAAATCTTGGTATGATCCTAATAAATTTTGTTGGTTTCATGATAGTTGGGGTCATTCTCATGAGACTTTTAGGAAAATTCATAATTTATCTATGGGTTTACTTATTGGTCCTAATTTTGACCATGGTTCTATCATTTGTAAACATCAACAAGCCTATGACATTCCTTTCAAATCCCATGAAACACATAATAAATCTCAAGCTTTGAACTAGGCTAATGCTTATTTGGCCATCTATAAAGATCTTCTTATAAATAACCAAGACAAACTTACCCCTTCTACTAATAATGTTGAGAGTCTTATTGACCCAAATACTGAAGATATTATGGTCAATATAAATAATATGTGAAGGGTGGTTTTTTTCATTGATCCTCTTTCCATCCACACCCCTCAATTGTCTCACACATTTTGTGTTATCAAAGACTCTTCTCTAACTCACTTAACAGAGTTGGGGAAAGAAGACCTTATATTTTTTGATAAACCGATTCCAACACCTCCCTTGGATAACACTTCTCATACCATTTCTATCATTCTTCCACCCTCTTTACCCATCACTAATGATACTCAAATTTATATCAACACTTCTTATCAAAATAAATTTGCATCAACTAACCAATCTTATCAAGGCAATCAACAAACTTATCCTCTAATTAAACCTTACATATCTTATCAACATAAATTCACATGCACTTCGGCTCCTCCTTCTGAGGACCTCCTTCAACATGATGCACCTATTTCCAATATTCCTCTTATGGGTTATGATGAATGGGATCCTATTATGGATCTTATTAATCTCCCATCTCAAATCCCATTTCTCTAACTTATGCAAACCTCTTTGTGTCATCATAATCATCTAATATAGCTTTTATTCAAAATGAACATCCCTCATCCTCCCTTAGTAGGATGCAAAGCCACCTTATCTAGATCAGAAGATAGTATTTTACAATAGTACAAAGAGATGTCCATATATGTTGGTGAAACAATGGACACTTCTCTTTCCATCAAATTTTCCATTACTTCTATGATCCTTGATGATTTTTTTTTTCATGCAGATCATTCTCCTCTTTTTATCAATGTCCAAATTGGTGATATCTAAGTCAAGCATGATTTTATTGGTGAGGGTTCTGACACTTGTGGTTTTTCTCTTGATTTTATCAAAACCCTTGGATATTCTAAATGTAATCCCATATCCACATGTATCACATGTCAAGGCTATGACTGAAGGCAAATGCCTTGTATAGGTTGTGTGTGGCTCCCAATTACTATCCCACATGTCACTATTCATATGAAGGTGATGATATTCAACTTTCCTCTATCCTATAACATTTTGATTAGTAGGCCATGAAATCATCACATGAGAGTTTTTGCCTTTTTTGCTTGCCAATGTGTCAAATTTCCTCATAATAGATCCATCTATAGGATTCAAGGTGACACTAATACTTAGAATTTAAAAAAATTCCAAGACCATGGTGCATTCAAGATTCCTACCCTTAAACCCTTGCCAACATTCCATTCATGAATCTCAATGGTTTAACTTTACTATCAATTTCAACTGAGGTTACAATGGTCACCCCAAACTCATTGGGAATATGCCCCTAACCTCATAGATTCCAATGATGATGAAACTGATGAGATCAACCTCAAGATTAAAACCTCAGATCTCTAACCTCATCTCATTTCTTAGATTCTTCCTTATTTTAAACCTCTTTCCCATCAAATACCTTGTGATGATATACCCATTATCTCAACTAAGACTCAACATTCCATTCATCATACCACATTAAATGACAAGGTCATCCCTACTTATGCCATTAATCTTCATACACTTGATTATGATGATGGATACACCTTAGATGATCCATTCTTAGGATGTCTTATTCAATCTTGAGATGCTAAGATTATTCATTATTGTTCTTCTTTGCTTCAATATTTTACTAGATCTTCTTGTATTCCATATTATATCATTCCTAATTTAAACATTTTTCCTCTTGATCATAGGGTAGAGATGGTGCGCACACCTCCAGTTTATAAATAACCTCATAGGAGTATGATTATGGATCATGCTATGATTGGTACCTATCACTTTGATAGATTCCACAACCCCTCTACCCAACTTATTCTTGAAATGATTGTGACTATTCTTCAACCTTCTATGCATCCTGCCCCTCCCTTAGTAGAGCCTAATTCAAATCCTATTCACACTCCTTCTCTAGCTGAGTCTCTTCTTGTTTCTAATTCCATTACTCCTTTGATCGAACCTTTCCTAGTCTCTCTATCAACCCATCTTCTCTTTGTAATGGTTTTCTCCTTTTATTGTAATTTGATCCTTTGCCCACCAAATAGACTGATCATCCATACCATGATATTAGTAAAGTTTCCAATCATTATACTTGAGACTGTTCATTATACCAATCTTCCTTAGCTTCTATTTCAACTTCTCTTGTGACTATACCTACCAAACTTACTCACAAACGTATCTATTGCTTCTACAACATAGATAATAATTCATCCACACATTGTCATAAGTTACAATAATATATCAATACCTTGTATCCCACCACTCCTCAACTCATAAACAAGGCTGTACCTCCCATGAAAGTGCTACTTGAATATCTTCCCAAATATGGAGAGGTATATTGTCTCTAGTACCAATGTACTACACATCACACTGATTATTACTGCATCCTTGAACATCTCAAGGATCACCTCATAACCATTCCTATAGATTCTACCCTTCCCCTTATAGATTTATCTCATAATAAGGCTCCCCCTTCTTCCCTTATGGCTCCACCACCTATGGTCCCTTCTCTACCTACTATTTCTTGACCTATGAGTCCCTCACCCATAGATCCCTATCCACTAATGACTCTTTCACCCATGGCACATTCTCCACCAGTGACTCCATCTCTCATAGAGTCTATTCCCATTTATTCTCCCAAGAATCTCATGCATGATAGTCATCATCATGATCCTTTGGGTATTCCTACATTTCTTTTCAAGGAGATTTTATGTGAAGTGTTTTCTTAACTTTTCCTGAAGATCGATGAGATTTTGGATACTATTCACATTCAACTTCATAGATGCTTATTAAATGTTATGGATAATGTGTGTGGACACATATATCAGTACTTATGAACACAAGCATGGTGTTCTTACATTTATTTCTTCATTTGGATTAGACGTATGCTCCAACTTTTAATTTATCTATTTTATATCATTTGACATTATGTCAAATTCTTATCTATCTTACATGGTGAATTTTCTTTCACACTATATGTTGACTATGATTCTTCTTATGTTGTCTTATGGATTATTTTTCGTAATGACATACTCGATCTTCTTGAGTTAATTTTATATGCTTACCTTTTTCTTTTTCATGATTGTTTGTTATCTTATCTCTATAAACATGGATACTTATTATTATGACTTGGTTATATAAACCTTGATCCCTTTAGTCATTCCTCATTTAACATTTGATTATTTAGAAAAAATTTCATCTCATTACAATATCTTTTTACTAGTCCACTTTGGATCTCCCCTTATTTCCCTTTATTCCCTTTCGTGAACTAAGCATACACTTGTTTGAGACTTGAGATAACATGCTGGTTCATAGTTAAGCCTACGTGTTCTTGTTAGTCATATATTTAGATACTTAGCTTCCTTTAGCCAAATCCTAAATCTCATTAGTGTGTATCAATCTATCTCTCATTATTGGTATTTTTAAGTCCATATGGAGGAGGAATATTAAAAGTCATAAAATACTCCAAAGCCAAATCATTTAACAAAAGGAAATGATCTAAAAGGCAACATTCAAATATTTCAAATTTCAAATCATACTAAAATATGTGATTATAAGAACAATTCCTCTTTCTAATAAAATCTTAAAAATCCATAGTTGGCCTCATGATAGAGCTGAGGTCCATTGGGGTGTGGCAGGCTAGTAGATTAGAAAAGGAGAATAAAAAATCTTTTAGTGATACCTACTTTCTCATGCGAGTACCAATCTTTGTAGTAGACTGATGGCTCTATAAGGGATCTTGAGGAATGGGGAACACATCATGGGAAGGTAGGTCTATTTTAATTTTCCCATTCCTAACTTCCAACATGAGTTGATATTAGTAACACACTTATTTGCCTACACATCTTTATGCCTATAGTGAACATGTATACTCTGTATATTGATAATCACTTATCACTTAGTGTCATATCATATCCTTAGTATGCCTCATGTATCCTAAGGTATTATCATAAGACATCTAAGTTATGGTTCTTACATTCCCTTTTTCATTCCCTATAATCCTAATATTTCTCCTTGAAAAATATTTCTTTGTTCACTGATCACTCCCCTAGGGATTTCATTTGTGAGTTGCAGTGTAAGACCATGGATAGGACCTGGCCTTCCTCATAAATTACCAAAATTTTCACATTCTTATTTCAAACATCCACTTTTACAATATTTTAAAATTTCTTCCACCTCATTGGTGTTCCCTTTATGAATTGTAGTGTAAGACCATGGATAAGACTTGATCTTCCTCAAATTTTTTTCAATATCCAAGTCACAACAAAATTACATGTCAAATATGAGATAAGATGTGATTGATTATGAATTACACATCAGTGACATGCTTCCCATCTTGATTTAGTATGTTTTATGCTTAATTAATATTTCACTTGTATATTCGTCTTTTACGATTGTATGTAAGAAACTAACAATTTTTATTAAGTTTTTAATACTTCCCAACTTGAATTAGTGTGATTAATTTAAGAAAATTTTTGCCAATTTTATTTATCTTTTATACTTCCCAATGTGATTTAGTATGATTGATTGACTTAATTGATTTATTTTTCTATCATTTGTATTTCACGTGCTTTCCATTTTATTACATTATTTTCATATTTCCCAACGTGATCTAGTATGATTTACTTGTTTTAATTTGGTGCCAATATTTTTCATGGTTTAAAAACATTTCCCCCTCTTATTTACCACTTTTTTTTGGTTGATCATACTTAGTCATCTTTTGTTAATTACACATTTCACATCATGATATAGTGTGTAGTGCATTTTTTTTGATTAATTATACTTTTCAAAATAATTTTTGGTTGTTTCTTTTTAACCATGCATGTGTACTACATAATGATAGAAAAGAAAACACCCAACGTATTTTTCCTATAACATATACAACAAAAGTAAAATACATGTGCTAGAAAGATATATATCCATGCATCCACAACCACAACCAAAATATAACACATAAGATCAACATCCAACTGTCAAAATAGTATATATATATATATATATATATATATATCATGTGTTTTAATGCAAATAGTTCAAAAATACATCACTCTAGCCCTATGGCTATGCTCCATCATGTCTATCTCATGGCATAGCCATGCTACCCATATATGCATAAAATTGTCCCCTTTGAATAGTATGTTATAAAGAGGCTATACAAGATCTTAGACCTACTACCTATCCTTTTAGGTTGGCCACCTAGGCCTATACCTATCCCAATTGGATAGTGGTAGCCATATGTACAGCTCTCTCCTAAGCCAGGGCCTACCAAGTCTATGCCTCTCCTTCTCTCACCCCTATTGATGGATATAGCCCATCTCTATATATCTATAGTTACCTTGTGGCCTCCCCTACTAGTCTGAACTAACTCACTTGAGCTGGGGTAGATGGTACCATAGGATCATCCAAAATGGTGGGGTCATATGGTGCCAACACTCCATCTAAAATATCATGGTGTGCTCCCATCAATAGGGATCCACATCTGACCTCATCATCCATAAGATCTATAAAATTCAAACTTGATAGATATTAGATCACATATACATCCTAGAACCTATCTATCTATAATCATATATGACTAGTATTTTATATTAATTACTAAAAATTACAACATTTACTACTTGTCCAAGTGTCACCAATCATTGTCTCCTTATCTACTCATCCATTGAGCATTGTATCTCCATCAACTCATCCCTTGATCACCTCATCCATATGATGCTTCCAAATAAAATAAAACCCTAAAGTCACCACCCATACACATCTAAAGCCTCTCCTTAGTGGTGCCTCTATAGACTAGCTCTACCCTAGGCTGACTGATGGGTTATGCTGGATGACCACCCTCTATGCTCTATCTTACCATTGGCATCTCCATCAGTGATGAGACTGAGGTGGTCACTACTCCTTCTACTATGGTGTTGGATATGGTAGTTGTGTCACCCCTATATCCATATCCATGCCTTATCCAACTACTAATTATCATGTTCAACTAGTCCATGGTCTCACATATCATGATCTGATCCCTAATCTCTCAATTGGTGATCCTCCTCCTCTTCCTCTACCCCTCAACTCTCTCACATGTAGAGCCAAAAATTTAAGCACCACTATAAGAAACACAAGGTAAGGGAGTTTGGACTATCCTAAAAATGTGTTATTAGTTACAACTCTACCCACCAAGTATAGTGGCCTATGATCTATACTCATGCTAAGCCTAACACCATAATCACCCAACTTAGCCAAACTATCACAATATGTGCATAAGGATAGCATATGATCTATTATTATGTGACCATATATTGTGTTGGTATGTGGGGCATGACCCATACCACCTAATCCTATCTCCACCTCACTACTCGAGGTAATCAATCATTGACCACATGGGGTAACTATAAACACCTAAAACTAGCCATCCATAACCTCCAATTAGGATATTCTCTAATTTCCACCTAAAATGCACAATTTGGCCTAAAAACACTAAAACACACAAAATGATGTGAGACTGACATATTAAAATGATAATTTTAGCTAGGGTATCCCTAAATAGGGCAATGCAATTTATGGGCCAGCTAACTTTGATCAATTCATTTCGAGTCAAAATGCCAAAATTACACCTACATGCTCTGGACTGCTCTTTCCTATCAAATCTTTTTCATAAGACTCATGCCTTTGTTATTTGTTGTTGAAAACATCCTAAATGGGAATATGCATGTAATGCATTTGACAATGACTTCTAATTCCAATCTAGTCAAATTTAGGGCTAATAACAAGGTATTCTGATCAATTTGGGTAATTGGTGCATAAAGTGCTTAATCATGTTTAAGATCTAATTAACCCAAATCAAGGCCTAATTAATAATTCCATGGAAACTTGTTGAATACTTATTTTTGGAAATGAATATTGATTCTCTGCATCATCAAGTGACCTCATTTCTTGGGAAGACATCCCTAGGCCATGAATGCCACAAGTATTAGGATTCATGCCTCCCATGCCTCATCAATGCCTTCCATGATGCCCTCCATGCCTCTTAAATTACCCCTTCTTCCAATGCCATGATGAGGATAATTACAAACTTAATTCCAAAAATTGAATTATTTTCAACCACACATCTCAATCTTGAGATGGATGGTTGAGGATGATTCTGATCAAATCCAAAAATCTATAAATATGAGGCCTCATAACATTATTTCTAAGCTTAATTTATGCAAAGTTATAATGCAATATTGGTTCCAAAAAGCTTCAAGAAACTAGTGTTATAATTCCAAATTGATTCCAATCCAAGCCAAGCCAAAGCCACAAGGTGCCAAGAGGAGATGAAGGTAGCCACACTCTATTGAAGAAGACCTCTTGAAGCACAAGCTAAGAAATCCACCATTACAAAGGCATTTGGAGCATCCAAGGAAGGTGAAAGAAATTTTTGTGTTTTCATTCCTTGATTTTTAGTTGTGCTTATCATTTGCTTTTATTAACTAAGCTCTCCCTAGTGTCTAGGCCTAGAGATGTTATGCTATTAGTGTTTTTATTTCACTTTGTTTTCATTTTGGAACTAACACGATACTAACCATACTCTCTTGAGTCAAATTCTTAGGTCACATAATGGCACGCCCGATGGGACTAGACACATCTTACACATGAAAGAGATCCTTTTTCAACTTTAAAAAATTCATTCTAACCTTTAAAACTCTTGCAAAATTGATTTTCTAACTTTACTTTGCCATTTTTAGTTGCCACAATTTTTACACAGTAACTGACATCGGTAAAAAAACTGACATCAGTTACTTGGCTTAACCGACGTCGATCAATAGAATTGACATCAATCAGATTTTGGTTGGCCGTAATCAACATCAGTGGTATTGACCGATGTTGGTCACTATGTTTTTCCAAAAACATAGACCCAAGGCCTACTTTTTCAAAGTTTGTTGTTTCAAATTTAAAAGGGCTTCAAAGCTAAAAGACATGCTAACAATTTTGCTACAGGACCAAGCAGGATTTTTGATCAAAACATGTTTAAATCACTGTTGCATGCTTAAAATTTGATTAGGAACTTTGTTTTGGATGTTTAACAAAGAATTTAGGTGTTTTTTGTGAATTTTTTTCAAATTTTACAACTAAGACCAATAGGTCAAATGAACACCACCAAACATTTCATTTGGGTTTTAAAATTGAACACACTTGTCAATTCTTGTTTACAATAGTTGTTTAGTTTGATTTTATTTAGAAAAAAGAGGAATGTTACATATATGCTCTTCCATTTGTCCCCTATAGGGAACCCTTGGAATCAAAAGTGCCATTCCTATTGCAAGTAGCCGAGTCCAAGGCTTAGAAAGAAAGTCATCTAAAGTAGTCCCAAAAAACTTGTCAAAGTTTGGGTGATCTTAAAAATGACCCTAAAGTCTTTCTAATTTCATGCTTTATTTATGTATCTTGGCTTACGAGGGGGAATTCATCACCTCCCACAAGTTCTTTAGGAAAGCTTTGACCCAGGGTTTCATCTCCTAACATTGACTTCATTTGACTCCTTTAGAGTTACACATGAGACATAGTGGCACTTTGGACATCACACTACACTAAGTGAATAACAAGATGTAGTGGTTGCAAAAAGGAGTAGACCTTTTTGCAACAAGCTAAGTGATACAAACCCAAAATCCATGATTTTATTTTACATTATTTGGAATGAAAGTCATTGGGTAATTGATTCCCCTAGATCAGTCAGAAACTTGTTAGATTTTAGATAAATCCCCACTTGCTGTGGAAGTATTATTAGTGCAAGGTGTGCCTCAAGATCCATGTCATAGTACTATCATTTGAGAGAAGGGGGGTGTAAAAACCCTACTATATAATGCACATTTACTTTTGGATGAACATTTAAAATCCTCTCAAATGATGTATATTGATGGATTCTAACAATACCAAGCAACCTTGTCAGTTTAGGATCTAAGGGTGATTAATTAGTTGGTCCTGTCCTAAATTAAAGTCTTATTTGGAGTCAAAACTTGGTGTAAACAAACAATCCAAACCAAACACATAGTCCAAATTTTCCTTTGAACAAAGAGGCGTTATGCTGCCTATGTGAGATCATGCATTTACCTTCGTATCATCCACTTTGGTGTAGTATGCTACCCAATTAAGTCTAGACCTTTACCAAAGTTTTTTAATTCCTTCTCTTATAAATTAAATTCAAAATTACACCTTTACAAGTTTATAGGGTTGATGTGTTAAGTGGGTTCACCATTTGCACTAAACTTGAGGGAAATTAGGTTTAATTTCCAATTTGGGTTGAAGGCCGTTTAAGACTCATAATCATTATCCTCATCTGATAGACTTAAGCCATTTTGTGATAAATACTTATAATTTAATTCTATATACCATAACATTTTGAGTCAAGAAAGGTGTTGTTATGCTATCAAAATTGTGGAAAAATGTCTTTCCCTTAGAGAGTCTTTGAAACAAACTTTTTAAATCATACCTTTTGGGTAGCATAGCATCGTTACACTGCCCAAATCATTTCAAACTATGTTTCATAGACCTTCTTGCATAGAGTTTAAAATTTGTTCCTACATTTTTAGACCAATCCAAGTGTACTACTTTGATCCTTTATCTAAAGCACAATTATACTATTCACCTTTGTCTAGCCTATTTGTCAAAAGATCCAAGTCTTATACCACTATTTGTGAGAAAATAAACTATTGCTAAAAGTGCCTTTTATTTCATACCTTATACCTAGTTAATCAAGTTCATGTCCAAGAATCAAAATCCTAGTGTTTGTTAGAAGTGTTTCAAATCTGTTAGATTAAAACTTTCATCTATTTTTCAAAAGTCTAGCTTTTGACACCATGTTTGGTTAAAAGACCTAGAAACTTTGAAATTCATAGATTAGTCTGATTTGAAACACCTTGACCTTAGAGTTTGATATTCTATTTTTTGTCTATTTACTTGCTTATATTTGTGTGAACAGTGAAATGTTAGATACTTCACTCTAGCTTATTTCCTCACAAATATTTGCATAAACCTTTTGATCCTTTTGAAAAACCTAGACCAAGTTGAAGGCATCATTTATTTTAGATTATATCATTTTTAGAGTTTGTAGAACTCTTTGACCTTTTATCACAAAGCATTGACTATGAATCCCAACATGTACTCCTACACTTGTAGTGGACTCATGTACAATTTGAGGATTAGTAATGTAGTTACATAGGAAGAAATGGTGCAAGACCCCTATGCAGATAACATTTCTTATTAGATGGAGTCTTATCCCTATTATAATACTTAATTAGGGGCACAAAGCCAAGATCCATTGGCTAACTATCTAGTTAACACACCACCTTATATAGAATAGGACCAAGAACAAATAATGCAATACTTAGGTACAATACCTATAGTGGACGAGCCAGTACTTCAACAGTCATATTCTACTAATTCAACTTCCACGTATGATCCATTTTTATTTGAGCAACATTTGTTAGAGAATAAAGATGAGATTTTAGTTAGGGCCATAGAGTTAGGGGCTAAGTTTCCAGGAGACTTCCTGCATGAAAATTTACGAAGTCTAGTAAGAGTGCCCCATAATATCATTTATGATCAATAGGATTCTTCTAGTAATCCTATGGTTCTAGTCCAAACAACATTCCAAGACCCTAATATATCCAATCAAGGTAAAAACATCATGGAAAATCACTTTAACTAATGCAAATGGCATACCAAACCTACCTGAATTTAGCACATGATTTCAATCAGATGAACATGGTAAATAAGCCTCTCATTGGCCTAGTTCCTTCAATAGGAGTGTTGATGGAATTAACTAGACAAGAAAATTTGAGTTCTGACCCATTTGTACAAACTGCTTCGACAGATAACTTGATACATATGCCAATTATTAAAGAAGTGTCTTCGGCTTCTACACTAAATAGTGAGCCAAATGTAATAGACAATGTGAAAACAACATCCATTCTTGATCAAAGTTGTACTAATGCACAAAAAATTAGCCAACAATGTGTGCCTATAGTCAATCTCATGAGCAGATCATCATACCAAGGAATAGGAGTTTCTATACCCTAGCCTCAACTTGCCACTTCCTCAAGTGTACAACCTACAGGATTAGATAATCAAACAATAGCTAATGTTATGCCTCATGGATATAATGTGACGAATCCTACTCCCCCTCAATAAGTAGCGAGTGGTATAAAATAATAATAGATTTAATCTAGTGTATCAACACAACAAAGGATGAGTACATTACCACCTCAATTAGGGGTAACTAATATACCACCTCACCAGGTAATAATGAACATACCTCTTCAGTCATAGACTAATATGCCAATCTAAAACCATGCAATGACTAGTCAATAATATGCAAATATTGGTTAGTGACAGATCTTGAATCTATAACATGCTTTCACTTCCTCACAAGGATTCATGAAACAAGGAGGTCCTCATATTTCTCAAGTACCTACTAGACAAACATTGGTTTAAAATGTCCCACAAATCTAGAGATAGGGTCTTGGTCCACAAGTTTCCACTCAACAACAAAGTTTGATTAGTCAGCATCATGTTCCTTTTCAACCACAATAGGTACAATATAGTTATATCCCTCCATCCAAACCACAAAATCCACTAGGTCAAACTTTTATCATCAACCCAAACCAGAATATTGCACAACTAAATGTACAATTTTAAGTACATCCCAATCCACGTATGCATATTCTTGGTCCATTCCCCAACCAAGCCAATGTACCTCAATAGGTGTCTCAATCATACCCTAGTCAAAGTGTTCTACTTGTGACCTCCCAACCATCTATCCAAACCCAAATTATCCCTCAAACAAATATCCCTTCTAGTTTCCTATCCCAAGAATTACAACAGATGAAGGATGTAATTGCTACTATTTAGGTGGAGAAGCAAATTGAAAAATTCAAATTGGATGACGTATGTTCTTATCCATTCAATATGGAGTATTTTTAGATACTATTTTCTCTAGGATATGAACCACCCAAATTTTATAAATACAAAGGGAAAGGTGACCCTAAGGCCTATTTGAATGAATTCTTTATTGCATGTCAATCAGTGGCATATAGTGACATATACCTTTTTCTATTGTTTCTAAGGAGCTTGGGTAGATAATCCTTGGAGTGGTTTTTGAAGTTACCCAATAATTTAGTAACAGAGTTTGATGATCTTTTTGATAAATTTGTATAACACTTTTCCTATAATCTCGAGCATGAGATTTCATTAGTAGACCTGACACAAGCAAAGAGAAAAAGTTGAGGAGAGTTTTGCAAGTTATTTACAGTGATGAAGAGCCCTTGTAAGCCATTTCACCCAAAATTTACTAGATAAATAATTAGCTACTATGTTTACTAAAAATTTGCATAGTGAGATAGCCTATCATCTAGAACTGTAATGTGCACATATGTTCAAAGAGATAATTGATAAAGGTTTTTTGATTGAGAGGGAACTCATCAATAAAGGATTCATCAAACTTAATTCTACCAATCAGGGGAATAGCCAAAAAAAATCCTAATCAAGCTCAAGCATCACAACCAGCAAATGCCAATAACCAAGAAAGACCAAAGTAATTCAACTGTAATAAGAATGTCGTGGGAAATGGAGTAACTGAATCTCATCATGTCCAAACTATGAAGACATCATCTATACTACCTTTTTAGTGATCATCTAAACTACCTTTTTAGCTTACTCTTACCCAACAACCTCTCCAACCAATGCTGTAAAAAAAAACACCAAGACTTACACAACAAATACAACAACCTTTATCATGACAAACCCCTTCTCTTAGAAGAATCATCCCTACACATCATGTCTTTAGTGACCTAGGAGAACCTATTGAATCTATATTTCAAAAGCTTTCTACCACTAATCTAATTAGTCTGCCCATACCAAAACATTATTTTTTAAGCATTCCTTACCTGATTGGTACTGTGAAAATGAATTTTGCGACTATCATCAAATCAACGAACATAATATACAAAGATGTGTCCAAATCAATCATTTAATTGAAAATATGTTGGAGAATGGGGAGATAAAATTGGATAATGGTGATTCCACTTCCAATCAAACTCTTGAGATCTATCAAAACCCCTTTCCCTGAAATAACAATCAATAACAGTAGAGTAATCAACAATAACAACGGCTAGTGTAGTAGTAAAATAAATAGTATCAGAATCAAAGGCTGAACCAACAAAATCAAAAAAACCAACAACATAATCCATAATGACAAAACAATGGATAAAACCAAGATTAGAATGATAACAACCAACAAACCTACCATGTAGTTTCACATGACTACAATAGGGTTTTAGGTCATATTATAGGGGGTATCATTAATACCATCTCTATTAATCCTTGACCAAGCACTAATCAGCCTAGACCATTGCTAAACAACAATATTTAGCCAAATCACATGGATAATCCTTCTTTGACCATGGAGTGCATACATGCAAACCAATAAACTAGGACTTCCACTTTTGGATCTTATAAAGACAACTCATTTTGTCATGTGACCATATGTAAGTGCACTGACAACTAAGACTTGTCCTATCTGGTCCCACACCATTTACAACATCAATTAGCAATAATGGTTTGGTATTTAATCCTAATTGTTCAGTCATAATTTAGAGGTCAAAAATTACTATCCCAAACCCACAACCATCTACCACTTTTCTTATCATCCAACCAACCATTCAACCTTAGAATAAACCATTCATTACTGACCAAGACAAGAAGATTGATATTGTGGAACAATTATAGAAGACACTAGCACAAATTTCTATTTTAGATTTGTTGTGGATGTCAATAATCAAAAAAATATCTTGAATGAGTTTTTGACCCAATCCACTATTGCTAGTGACATATCTCTTGATAACTTTCAAGCTTTGGTTGGACACCTAGCTCCAACCCAACAAGTCACATTCAACCAAAGCGATATGTCTTCTCTTGGCCTACTCCATAATAACCTGTTGTACATAGAAGTTTGTATCAGATGGCATAAAGTGAAACATGTCCTTATCAACAATGGATCTAGCCTCAACATATTGTCTCTTAAGTTCATCAAGATTCTTAGATACATGATGACAAATCTCCAGCTAGAAATAACAACTATCAAAGCTTATGATAACCAAAAAAGAGAATCACAAGGCACCATCAGTTTACCAATTATCATTGGGCCTTTAACCGATGTTATACTTTGCCATGTGTTGGACCTTGAGTTATCATACAATATGCTTCTAGTTAGGCCTTGGTTACATGAGATTCATGCAGTCCCATCAACACTACACCAATGTATCAAGTTTTCCCACTCAGGGATAGAGGTGAATATTCTAGGATATTTACATCCATATGAACACTATAATCATCTTGAGGCTAAATTTCAAAGCTATAATTATCAGTATGATATGAATCATAGTTCCAAGTAGGATAAAAGAAAAGTTATATTTATTGATCCTTTACCAAATAATTGTATAGATCCTAATACCTTGGATTCCCTTTCCCACATGCCACCTCCTGAAGCTTCTAATCATTTCACCATTTTAGATAATGGACTGGGAGAATATGTGACCCATGACACAATTTACATTGCCAATCTTCCTCAAAATCTGAAAACCTTTGGGCGGCCTAAGGTCATCCCACATATGCATTGGCAATGAAAGAACAAAGATATGGGACCTGCCACATTTATACCAGTATCTAGCCTAGGACCCGACCCTCTTAAAGGGGATGAATCATGGTTATATAATGATGACCAAGATGATTGTTATAAAAATGCAAGGTATCCTATTCCCAATAGGATCATTGAGCGTCAAAATTATGAAGAAAGAGGCCTCAGACCAAATCAATAAGGAACCATCGAGCCAAATTCCATGACTAAGTATGAAAGACCTTATGGGCTTAGATTTAAACCACCTATGGTTGACCCCACATATCTTATCTAAAATCCATCACTAATGACTAGTGATGATTATGTCGATAGTGAAGCAGAGTTTGATCATAGCCTCACTTTTGATGACCTAGCTGAAATCAACCTATTTGATAACAATGACATTTGTACCCTTACTCAAGCCATTCATCACAATCCATTACCATTATATTATCCCCAAATGATATATTGGGACCAACAAGAATCTAGTCTATCGATTGATGAGTTCCAGAATGATGAGTCATTATGTGATTTCTTAGGCCTTAGAGACAATGTTTTGTTGGGAGATCATAAATCAAGATTCTCAATCACATTGGATCCTGTAGCCTATTTTAGAGAGTGAGTGAACACCCTTAGCCAAAAAAAAAGTAAAATATTGAGGTCCCAAAGTGAAAACCTCTTCGAGGTGTTTTTTGACTAGGGCAAAAGTAAAGATAAATGCTAGTCTAGTGGTGAAAACTTATTTTAGGCACCATTAGACATGGGTGTTCATTATTATTCAAATTTAGACTAGGAGACCACCAATGATGAACTTATCTATGTATCTAAGTTTATTTTTGAGAAATAATAAGTATTTGATAAAATTCTCCAAGAATTTTTGACTATTTTTGTTACATGGCCAAATATCCCATTAGGAGACTCAGATTCATCATGCCTAAGAGAAGGTAAAGAGCAAGTCTTAACAAAGGACCCTAACATAGTCTAATAGTTCAAGTAACTACCTACTATCTTAGAAGATGGTTTGACTCTCCTAGTCAAAAATACAATAGAGGTAAATATCAGGCCTCTATCAGACCTAAAATGGATAAAATTAGGTGCATACCTCACTAAGGAGGAACGTTACATTTTTACAACTCTGTTGAGAGAGTTTGTGGATACATTTGCATGGACCTATTTTGACATGCTTGGATTAGACCCCACCTTGGTTCTACACCACCTTATGGTTAATATTGTTTCCAAATCAGTAAAACAAAAGCTCCATAAGATGCATCCTTTAATTACTTGGAAAAACTCTTAAAAGCAGGATGTATCTAATTCATTGACTACTCTGAATGGATCTCTAATGTTGTACCTATTAGCAAAAAGCCTGAAGGAATCAAAATTTGTATTGATTTTTTGGACATCAACAAAGCTTATCCTAAAAATGATTTTTCTTTGCCTAATATTGACATGATTGTCGACTCCATGGTAGGTTATAAAATACTTTCACTCATGGATGGATTTTCAAGATACTATTAGATCAGAATAACATAGAAGATCGACATGAAATAACATTCACCACTCCATGGGGAACATTTTATGATCAAGTGATGCCATTTGGCCTTAAGAATGTGGGAGCTACATATCAAAGAGCCATGACTATCATATTCCATGATATGATGCATGATATTGTTGAAGACTATGTCGATGACATATTAGGAAAATCCAAAACTAGAGTTGACCATCTAGTAGTGCTGCATAAGATATTTGAAAGACTATGAGAGTATAAAGTTAGAATAAATCCAAATAAATGTGTTTTTGGTGTAATTTAGACAAATTACTAGGCTTCATCATGTCTCATAGAGGTATTGAAGTTGATCCAGCTAAAGTCCTTGCTATAACTGAGATGTTGCCACCAACCAATTTGAATCAACTCTATAGTTTGTAGGGTAAAATACAGGAAATTTGATGCTTCATCTCTCAGCTAGAAGACAAGTTCCATCCATTTACACATCTTTTATAGAAAATATTTTCATTCCACTAGGGTGATCAATGCCAAATAGCTTTTCAACATCTCAAAGATTATCTTGTCAATATACCTATTTTATTACCTCCTATTGCAAGAAAGCAATTTTTATTATACGTATCAGCCATTAATCATGCTCTAGGGGCACTCTTGGCTCAACATGATGACAATATAAAGGAGCATGTTATATACTACTTAAGCTGTACCTTGGTTACATATGAACATAACTATGCACTTATTGAAAAAGCTTGTCTAGCCATGGTTTTTACAGCTCAAAAACTATGTCATTACATGTTGAATAATAAAACCATGGTCATTTCAAAGGTAGATCCACTCAAGTATCTACTATCTAAAATATATTTTCAAGGTAGAATGGCTAAATAGATCATGTTTCTTAGTGAGCTTGACATAGAGTATGTCAATAAAAAAGTAATCAAAGGACAATTTCTTGTAGATTAACTTAAAAAACCACTCAAGTAAATTCCCTAATGAATCCATCATGGCCATCATGGATGCACCCCTTGAGGAGTAGCCCTATAAGTTGTACTTTGATGGTTTATTCACTATGCATGGATCAGGGGTAGGCTTATTGTTTATTACACCATAGGGGGATCTAATCCCTAAATCCTTCAAAATTAGCTTTCCTTGTACAAACAACATGGATATTTATGAAGCACTTTTTATAGGACTTTGATAAGTAGTGCAGTTGAATATATCTTGTCTCTAAGTTTATGGTGATTCTTAGTTAATCATCAATCAGGTTACGAATGATTTTTAGACTAAAGATGACAAGATGGTTCGATATAAAACCATGGTCGACACTCTTAAGCAACAAATTTCCAACATTCAGTTTGAGCACATACCAAGGGCTAACAAAACTTTAGATGCCATGGCTACTATTAGCTCACTAATTTGGCAAACATATAAATCTAGAGAGTATCAGTTCCTTATCAAAAATTTGTTAGCACCAGCCTCCAATCATTGCCATGATTTATGATATTGTTGGTATTAATTCTATCTAGTAATCAGACCTTTATAACTACCTTCATGACCAAGTTTTACCACCTAACCTATCTTGAAAACAAACCAAAGCCTTTATTCATAATTTTGCTCATTATACTCTACTTGGATCCACTCTTTACCATCATAGCTTTGATAGAACTCTACTTCGTTGTTTAACTTTGACAGAGTCTACATTAGCATTAAGAGAAGTACATGGAGTAGTGAAACCCATTCTATCGGGACATTCCTATCCAAAAAGATCTTATATACTAGTTATTATTGGCCCATAATGGATGCAAATGCCACTATATATGTAAAGAAATATGACAAATGTCAATGACATGCCAATTTGATTCATGCCCCAACAAAAACTCTAAAAATGATGTTGACACCATGGCCATTTTCTACATGGGGACTTGATCTCATTGGGAAGATTAGCCCCACTACATCTAATGTCCATAAACATATCCTTACTACCACTAAATATTTCACTAAGTGGGTTGAAGCTATACCCCTCACTTACGTGATTGGAAAGTAAATTTCCAAATTCATCTTTAATAATCTCATCTACCGCTATGGGATCCCCTGTAACATTATCTATGATAATGGAGGATCATTCAAGAACAAAGATGTAGACCAGTTATATACTGAATACAACATCACATAACACTTTTCTATAACATATTACCCTCAAGGTAATGGCTAGAATGAGGCATCCAACAAAACCATTGTCAACATTCTCAAAAAGACTGTCAATGATGTTAGTCATGATTGGCACCTCCAGATATTCCTCACCCTTTAGACATACCATACCAATCATTTCTATGCTGACAAGAGCCACTCCATACTCACTTGTTTATGGTACTGAAGCCATCCTTCCCATTGAGGTCAAATTTCCTTCACTATGCATCTCTTTCAAGCATGTCCTAGATGATCATGACTATCGAGTAGCTCACCTACAAGAGCTAGATCTACTAGATGATAAACACACATCCATACTCAATAATATTCAAGCATACTAGAATTGACTCAAAGGCCACTACAATTAGTGTATAAAGTATTGAATATTTTAACTTGGTGATCTTGTTCTCAAAGAAAACCAAAAAAATACCATGGCCGAGAAGAAACATAAAGGAAAATTCAAACCAAAATAGATAGGGCCTTTCATCATCACTGTGGATTATGGATCAAGAACATACAGGCTTGTCACACTAGATGATGATGAACTTCTAGATCCCATGAATATTATTCATCTCAAGTGGTACCATGCTTGAATGCTAAGGTGTATTGTCTATAAGGAACATTTTAGTTATGCCTTTTTGTCACTATTCTTCTTTGTATACATACCATTCTTATCCATCCTCTTTGCCATATCCACTTTCCATTTATGACCTATCAACCCAGCATGTTCTAAAGCCTAGCCCATTTGACTTTGGTTTTTGTCATTCATTATGTAGTTTCAACATCAAGGTATTTGATCAGTTCATTAGTTTGTTCAAGAACTTCAGATAGAGATCATATTTTGGGATAGTGTGATAGAAGTTTTGGTAGTTGCATCCTTCATTTGTTAGTCCTTTCTTACCAAAAGTCTTGCTACTAATTATAACCACCTTTGGGAAGATTAGTACCATTGATTTATGCCATTATGTCCTAGTTATAACTACCTATGGGCAAACTAGGGTCAATACTAAGCTATGACATACCAACTTTCCACTTCCTATGCCATACTATGTCTTTCTACCAACTATGCCTATTTTTTTTGAATTGGATATCATACTAATCAAATTCCTCTGCTATCAAGGTAGAACTATAATGACTTGAAGTCTTATTCTGGGACAATGTAGGCAGTGCTCAATACTTATTGAGATAAGCTCCATCACCCTTTTCCCAATGCTCTCACCATTTTGAGAGCAATCTAAGAAATGCTTTGACCATTTTGAGAGTAATCTAAGCCACACTCTCACTACTTTATGAGCAATCTAAGTTATGCTCTTGCCATTTTATGAGCCATCTAAGCCATGCTCTCACCATTTTGTGAATAATCTAAGTTTGAATGCTCTCACCATTTTGTGAGTAATATAAGCCATGATCTCACTATTTTATAAGCAACCTAAGCCATGCTCTCACCATTTTATGAGAAACCTTAGCCACACTCTCACCATTTTATGATCTTGAACCATTTAGTGTCTCATCATTCTTGATTAAGTTGCGACACTCCAAAACACTTCCAAAAATATTTGAAAATTATTAGAAAGTAACTAAAACATTAACCACTTCCTTGCCTTAAGGATTATGGGAACCCTTACTAAGTTACAAGAAAATCACTTATCATTTAGTTTCCCCATCCTTTTTGGCCTTTTCTCTCATGCACTTGCTGTTTTGAAAGACCATTCCTCTTCTTCTATCATATCCATTCTATTTGTTTTCATCAGTTATCACATTCTTCCCATTCCCTGGGAGAACTACATTTGGCCTAAAGTTTTATTGGATATTACATCCTTGAAACTATGTAGGTAGCATCCACTTGCCAAGTGCATATGGAGACAATTCAACCACCCCTTTCCTTTTATTCTATTCCCCATTTAGTTTATTTGTTAAGTTGTCACCTATTTTCTAGGGGAAATGTTCGTAGGTTTTTTTTTTTAAATTTTTATTTATGATTTTTGTTTTTGTTTATCTACTTGTTTGTTTAATTTCAACACTATTGCCTTGATTTAGCTTATGTGTGTTCATTAGATGATTCCTTGCCCACACTTACACTTAAATCCATCCATATTCATATATTTACATTATCATCATGGTTTTTATCATTGGTGCATTATTTTATATTGAGTATTAGATTATAGGGTCCAGTCCTTATGCATATTTTGGCTAAGTATTTATGGTGTTATATCATAAAGCCTACCATCACATTCTACAACAAACCTTATCTTCAAAAAGTCTATTTAGTAATGATGACATTTCTTCAGCACCAACATCTTAATTCACTCCTAATCATATCTCAAATAGAGTAATTAACCACAAAAGAATTTCAACCTTTATTATTTTAGATGAGCATCTCCCTACTAGTAGGTTGTTTCAATTCATCACTACCCTCTATGTTAAGTTATCATCATCCTCAACCAAGTTTATCATGTTTTCCATAATGGGGGTCCAATGATTATAATCACATATGGGCAAATCATTGTACACCATCCCACCTGCATTTCTCAATAATTATAACCACCTTTGGGAAAATCATTATGTTATCACCATTTTACTTATTCTATCCATATAGGGGCATGTTATTATCTTGTTTATCTATCCTAACTAGGGTAGCTCCATCTTCTCAATGATTATAACCACCTTTGGGTAAATCATTTCACACCATCCCACTTACATTCTCAATGATTTGTAATACTTTTTTAGTATCATTGTGTTTATCACCCCATCATCTTTCTTTTCTTTGGTCCTCTCATTTCACTTTTTATCGAGGGACCATTTGCTGACCACTTGTGTCAATCATTCCCTCAAGGGGGCATCATACAGTTGGTTTATCATCATTGAAGTTGTAGGAATACAAGACCTTTTATTTTTTTGAGAAGACGTTACTATGATTATAGCTTACAATACCTTCCCAAATAGGGGCAAACTATAGACACCTAAAACTGACCATCGATAACATCCAATCAGGGTTTTGGCTAGTTTCCACCTAAAACACACAATTTGGCCTAAAAATACTAAAACATGCAAAATGATGTGAAAAAGATATATTTAAATGCTAATTTTGGCTGGGGTATCCCTAAATGGGGCAATGCAATTTATGGGCCAGCTAACTTTGATCAGTTCATTTCGAGTCAAAATGCCAAAATTACATTTACATGCTCTGGACTATTCTTTCCTATCAAATATTTTACACAAGACTCATGCCTTTATTATTTATTGTTGAAAACATCTTAAATGGGAATACACATCCAACACATTTGATAGTGACTTGCAATTTTAATCCAGTCAAATTTAGGACCAATAACAAGGCATTATGATCAATTTGGGCAATTTGTGCATAAAGTGCTTAATCATGTTTAAGAGTTATTTAACCCAAATCAAAGCCTAATTAATAATTCCATAGAAACTTATTGAATAATTATTTTTGGAAATTAATATTGAATAACTGCATCATCAAGCGACCTCATTTCTTGGGAAGACATCTCTATGTCACAAATGCCACAAATATCAGGATTCATACCTCCCACGCCTCATTAATGCCTTCCATGATGCCCTCCATGCCTCTTAAATTACCCCTTATTTTAATGCCATGATGAGGATTATTATAAACTTAATTCCAAAAATTAAACTAATCCTCAACCACACATCTCAATCTTGAGATGGATGGTTGAGGTTGATTATGATCAAATCCAAAAATCTATAAATAGGAGGCCTCACAACATGATTTCTAAGCGTAATTTGTGAAAAGTTATAATGCAATATTTGTTCCAAAAAGCTTCAAGAAACTAGTGTTATAATTCCAAATTGATTCCAAGCTAAGCCAAGCCAAGCCAAAGCTACAAGGTGCCAAGAAGAGATGAAGGTAGCCACATCCATTGAAGAAGACCTCTTGAAGCACAAGCTAAGCAAGCCACCATTACAAAGGCATTTAGAGCATCCAAGGAAGGTGAAAGGAATTACTGTGTTTTCATTCCTTTCTTTTTAGTTGTGCTTATAATTTGATTTTGTTAACTAAGATCTCCTTAGTGTCTAGGCCTAGAGATGTTATGCTATTAGTGTGTTTATTTCAATTTATTTTCATTTTAGAATTAACACCATACTAACCATCCTCTTTTGAGTCAAATTCCTAGGTCATAGTAACCCAATTAGATGATACATTAGGAGCCTCTCATATATACAGGTACTCAATAGTACCATTAGTCACATGGTCTTCTACCCTCTAGACACCATCCCATACATATCATGTATGAGCTAAACCTAGATGACAGAATCCAAGTCTTAGAGTGTCCCCTGATCTAATATAAAATGACATAAGGCTATCATATACATTGGTACCTTGTCATCCAAATTGTGACACAACACTCATTCTATCACAAGCCCTATCAAAACCTTCCAAATATCTATAATCTATGCAATATAGACATCAAACAAACTCACCCTTAGTCCCAAGTAAATCTTATCTGAGCATGTCATCTACTGGGCTAGTGTTCATCTCTCATCCTAGTCATCTAGTGTCCTCATGATCACCGATGTCCTCCTTATAATAAGTCCAAATAATCTATGGATGTCCTCCAAAGTGATACCAAAATTATGGTATCCCCATCCACCACCCATATAAATGTGTTGGTCAAATGCTCTTAGGCTCCTAGGAACATGACCACAAGATCAACACTTAGTGGGATCTGCCCATCTCCATGATGCCTTCCAAGCCCAACATAACGAATCTAGCTCTATCTATATCTATCAAGCACTCTAGTAGATCCAATAGTCATGATGCCTCCACCAATCACCAAAATCTCTAGTGTCTTTGAAAAATATAAAATAACAAAGGATGTATTAGACTTTCATGTCATTTATAATCAAAATACATCTTTTAAATTTCACAAAAATAGGCTAATTTGATTTAATTTATTCATTTTTACCAGATTAACCTATTTTAAAACTACATCAGCCCTTTTAGTACTAAGTCAGCCACCATATGGCTTAACATTACTATATAGGCCCCCTTCTATCATTGCAATACTATATCGGCCACTTAGAAAATAAATAAGTCATCTATATAGTACTAAGTTGGCCACCTCAGACTTAACAAACTAAGTTGGCCTTTTTTCTCAATAGTACTATATTGACCAATTAGAAAACATATTAAGTCAGCCATATAGTACTATGTCGACCCATTTCCTCAACCAACTAAGTCAACCCACTAATTTTTTTGTCTTCTACCAACTAAGTTGACTTGATCAACCTTGTTCTTTCACTACGATGACTTTTTGACCAATTTCCATAAATGCCTTAATAATTTATTGCTCTGACATCTTCCTACCCAATACCGTATTTGATCCCTCATGTCCCTAAATTTTTTGTAGGGTTCATTCTGATCTCTAGATTTTTTTTAGTTTCTTGCATGTGTTGCTGTCATTATGGCTGCTATGCATCCTCCCTATCTTAGCTATCATCTCTGCACCATCCTAGCTCTTTTGGCTCTTACTAGGTATCTCAAAGCTCTATTTTTCTCAAAATAGTGAATAATAGTAAATGAATTCTTTTTCACCCTATTTATACTTACGATTCAAAATTATTTACTTTTAAAAAATTTACCATTATATTTATTGTTTTGCTCAATCTTTGTCTCTACCAACTCTTTTTACAAATCATAAAAAGTTATGGAATCTTATCATCGTAGAGAATCTTTGTAACTATTATATGCCTATGTTACATTTTTTTTGTTGTTTTGCTCTTTTTTTCTAATCTCTATAGGTTCACCTAATATTCATCACATTAGACACCTTCACATTTCCCACTTCTCCTTCTTTATCTAGAAGACTAAGGTAAGTAATGGTATGTATTTTTAAATTTTATCCTTTCATTTATCTTATTTACTCTTTATTGCATTTTAATTAGCATTAGCGTATGTGTCCTCATGTTCTTTTCTTGAAGCACCATCCCCTATTGCACTTAAGTGACACATGATGAGCTTCGAGTGGGGCATATGTATAAACATAATATTTTCAAACTTTTACTAATTAATGATGTTCTTTATCTTGCAAGAACCCATTAAGTCTCAATCTCTTTGAGTGCATGACCTAAAGGTTACACCAAGAAAGGGGTGGGAAGACCATCAGTTCTTTTTAAGATTATTTTCCCTTTTTCCACTTACTATCTACACACTTGTCTCCTGAAAACCATTCCCATAAGCTTTGCCTCCTATTTTTCACAGTCCTCTAGTTTTTTACCACCTTCATTAGCCCTTTTCCTAACCTAAACACATTTTTGATAGTTTACATGACTATTTCAGCTGTGTCAACCTTTTATTCTTATTGATAAAAATTATTAAGGGTATAGGTCAGCCCCTAACAAACCTTGTCCATGACCTAGTGAATTTTTCCAATTACGATACTAAGTTGATCGGGTCGACCTTATTGGCAAAAACTTTCAAAATGGTTTAGGGTTAGATCCACCTATATAAACATAATCATTTTCCCATTTATAAGAGAAGAGAATAAGAATTAAGATATATTATACATCTACTTATCCACCATTCTACTTGAAGAGCAAGCTTAGGGTTTCATACTTTCTTTAGAGATACAGATCGTCTTATAGAGAAGTATTTTGGATGTATTGATAGGTTGTGTATCCTAGAGATAATTTATCCTTGTCATCCTTACATACCATAAAAACCTCTTGTGAAGCACTTTGGCTAAGGTAGATATTGAGGCTCGATGGGTTCATCTTCAAAGGTAAGTATTCCTAACTTTTTCCCTCTTTTGTAAGAGTAGACAGATATGTATTTGCACTTCTCTTCCATGTATTATGATTTCGTATAAATTGACATGAGTATATGTCTTCTATGCATGTTTAATTTTAGTGATTATTACTCCTAATTTGTGCCATAAGATTTAGTGAACACCATATTATATTTTTACTTGTTATTAGTTTATTGAATATGAAAACATTGGACCTAGTTAGGGTTATTGCATAGTTTTGCTTGACTAGAGGCTTTCAAACCCTCCCTATTAGTATTATTATGTTAAGAGATATTTTTGCTAGTTTTAGTGGATCCATATTGGTCATGACGTCAATTATCTAATGCATCCCCAATCAGAAGTGTAAATTTAATCTATCTTCTCCGATCTAGGATTGATTTATAGATTTGATGCATTTCTCATTGCATAAAAATGCCTTCTTTAAATACCTTTATTTCTAAATTAATTTGAGAGAAAGACAAGCTGATACATATGGATATAATGAAGTCCTAAAAATCTCATGCACTTTTTACTAATAAATATAAGGCTTCAAACAATAAAGAGAAGAAACAAAAAAAAATGATCAAGAAAAAGATGTAAAGCCTCTCACCTAAAAACCAAACAATGAGATCTCTTATTCCAGTATTAAGCCTAAGAAATATAGGATCAAATGTAGGTTTTAATCAAGAAAGCATGATGAAATCAAATGTTTGAAGAAGCAAATTAACTAATTAAATAATATGTTTGAGAAGCATGATATCAATGCCCTTGATTCTACTTATCATAGTTCATCAACCTATGAATTATCTAATGCAAATGACCATGGTAAATAAAATGTAAGGGGAAATCAAAAGGCAAGGCCCTAGTTATTGTTTTACCTTTGAGTACTACATGGGTCATTGAATTTGGTGCTTCAAATCACATGGCCTCTTCATAGATAATGTTTAATTCATTGGAATCATATGACATGTCCTCTATACAAATAGGTGATAAAACTTCTAAAAAGGTTCTCAAGAGAGGATCTATTAAAGTGAGTGGTGGAACATTAAATAATTTTCTAGGTATTCCTTCACTTTTAACTAATCCATTATCAATTTACCAAATCACTCACCTTGGTTCGAGCATGTGAGTCGAGTTTACTACATATTTAGTGTGTGTTAGAGAGATGCACACTGATACTATCTTGATAGTGGGAATAGTTGATCATTAGACTCAACTATATGAATTATCACACTTTGATCCTAATTATCCTTTAGATTATTCTTATTTAGAATCATCTAAACTTGATGACATTTCAGACCCTAACCACTCATTTGATATTGATGACTCTTCTTTTAACACAGATGACTATAATAATGATGGGGACACATCTCCTTGTCACCTTCCAAATGTCAAGGAGTTACTTCCTAATAAACCTACCTCTAGTCTAATTTAGACATTATAGGGAACATGCATCATGATCCATGATACATTAGCTATTAGGTAGTCTATTCCAAAATTATATTACATTTCATAGTCCTTCTTATCCTCTAGTCTCACTACACCCTATTTACTTAGAGCAATTATACATCCTACCTTAAATGAGGAGAATGGTTCCTTATATGGGCATCACACCTTGGTTGAAGATCTATTAGGAACTTGGTAAACATATTAATTTTTCTAGGGTGATCCACTCTTTACTACATTTACTTTTGATCCAAAGTCACTTCCAAGAACTTAGTTGCATGATAAAGGATGGCTATATGAATTTGTAGCTTCTAGTGGAGATTTTTAACCCTCTTATCTTATTTTATTTATTTTTAGAGAGGATTTTTTTTACTATGGGTTTTCTCCCTTTATTAATTTATTTGGATTTGCATTATGCTTGGGTAACTCATCAAGCATCATTACCATGACCTAATTCTTCTACCCACCTAAGCTACACTTCAAGAGGGGTGTTAGTGTAATATTTTTCCTGCTTTTGATTTTACATACATGGTTGTTATTCAAATTACTTAGGGTTGTTAAGGTCATTAGGATAAATAAACTTAATGTGTTTTCTAATTGTGAGTTGAGTTTTCACCTTTATGGTGACCTAATATCTCACTATATAATGTACCTCCTTTGTAATTTTTGGCTATTCAATAGCTTAATGAAAATTTATCAATACCAATTTTTATTTACATTGATCTCACCTATTCCTAGGGTTTTCATGTAATCTGTGATGTTCCAATATCTTTAAATGATCTAACACACATGGTCACATGGTAGCTTACATAACCATTCAACCTTACTTGCTCAAATCGGCCTTCAAACTCTCTATAAGCCTAATAATATCTAAGCTAACCTAATAGGTCCGATCATTCTAAGGTCCACAAAGTAATTTATACTAAGGAGAGGTGGGTTTGATCAAACATTGACCTAAATAATTCTACTTGACTCGTCACAGTGATAAAAAACATCTTCAAATGAATATGACCAATCACAAGGCTCAGTTCACACTTAAGTCAAAATTAAAATCTAATTTTGACTTAAGTTAAGGTTTTAGAAATTGCTCAAGTAAAAAATCATATAGTCCTTATATGACCTCAAAAGGGGTCTAAAAAATATAAATTAATCCCCCTGAGGATGGAGCAATCCATCTCCACCATTAGATAAATTCAACCTTAATCATTAAATTTAACCAAAGTTGATGAATCCATAATAATATTTATGGAGATCAATATTGAATTCAATTTAGTAATTACATCATAAAAACACATTTTATAAAGGAGGGAGGAGGTATTCAAGTATGACTTGTTCATAGTCATCCCCCCTCTCCTTTCTCAGCCTTGGATGACTGCCATTAATGGAGTTTTTGAAATTTTAGAACAAAAACTATTTCATTTTTAAAATCATAACATGATACAAAGTTGTGTGAACTAATTTTCTAGTACCTAGCTTGAAAAAAAGTCTCTAGGTGGTCTCAAACTCCTATGGTTGTCAAAATAATAATCTGGTAGCTTTAAACACCTTTACAACTATTAAGGGTTGTTAAGTTAGGTATAAGTGAAATAATAATAAAAATTTAGTTTCAAGTTTAAAAAATTGTTTCATATGATACAAAACAAAAAAATAATAGATGTCACTTTTGGGGCAAACCAATTTTAGGGATTCTAGGAAGCCACACTTATCAACAAGGTTAAAAATTACCTCTACTTGAGAAAGAGGTCATATATAAAAAAATACAACATTTCAAGCCTTAAAAATTATTTTGTATGGAAGAGCACAAAAAAATAAGGGGGTTCCCTTTTGGGGTCACCCAACATTATAGCCTTCAATATGTTTGAATTGGTTGTACAAAATCACAAACAAGTTTGGATTAAATTTCTAGTTTTTAGTTGTTAACACGTGATTTATAAAGAACAAGGTTTAACTTTAATAAATTTAAATTGAATTAAATATTCATAATTTTTTAAAATTATATTTATGTTAACCACGTATGTAAAGCTAGGGTGGTGGTCAATGGTCAACCCTAGTTTACCACCCCTTTTTGCTTAAGAAATCCATTCAATGGGATCGCCATGCATTCATGTAAATGCTTCAATTACTAAGTCGTTAGCCATCTATTTAACCATTGTGCTAACCCCATTAGGGGATTTCCCATTCATCCCATGGTCATGTGGTTGAATGATGGATAAATAGGCATTTACCCTACTAGAAAAGGACAATGCCATTCAAAAGGGCTTGTATAATTAACAACTAGCCTACATAGTGAAAAAATTAATAACTAGATCACTGATAGTAAAAAAAATTTAAAATGAGTGGAAAAAGGCTCATAAAATCCTAAATTTTTATTTAAAATTATTTTAATTCCTCCACTACACTGATTTACATGGATTAAAATTAGGTGAAGTTGGAGTATATTACAAAGGATATATAAAAAATTTTATCAACCAAAAATTGAAAAGATGTAGAAAATTAACCATGAGTCCTAAAAATGAAACATAAATTATATTATTGTCCTAATCAAGTTTATTTATAATAAAATTAAAATTGGAAGGAATTGAGATATTTTAAACTATATAACAATTGTATAAATACTTATATCCTTTTTTGGGCTTCACATAAATCAATACAATGTAAAATTTTAGAAACAAACCATCATTTTTATGCTAAAATGTAAACATATAAAGGACAAGCTATCCAAATAGTATTTACAATTTTTTTCATAAATATAATAATTAAGATTCAGTTATAGTCTAATACAAATAATTTTGAATAAAGTGCAAGAGAGAGAAAATTAACACACTTAATTCTAATGCATATTACAATTTTTTTCCACTTTACACATAACTACCATTGAATATTCTAGTACAATGTATTTCAAAACAACTAATAAAATCTTCACAATTCACTACAAGAGTATTGAAATAATAAATATTCAAGTACACTCCTTAAAAAACCTACCATGTCAACCAAATAAGGGCCCCACCTCCCATCTATTTTCCATTGTTAGGCCACTGCACTAGACACTCTCAATCATATGACTGCCATCTCTAAGCAAAGTGAATAATAAGGGTATTAAATAGGTTAAGGTTAACAAGATGAGGTTTTGTTGGTGGATAGAAATCTTAACTAGGATACTCAACTAGAAGGCTAACAATCACTTCTTCTACTAGAGGATTGCATAACCTAATAAACACAATAAAAAACATTAAAGTAAACACCATATAAACATTTTCAAGGCAACCACAAGAGTATTACAACATAATAAGGCTCACCAAGGGAGAAGGATGATGTGGGGATGCCTCTCTCTTATCCTATGACTTATCTTGGCCATTTTAGGACCCTATCCCAATCAACTATGCCAAATATCCAAGTAGGAGGGCATAGGAACCCACTTCCACTAGCCACTACCACTATAAAAAGAAGATCCATGTAGGAAGGCATAAGAACCTAGTTCCATTAGCCAAAATTAGTAAGAAAAATAAGATAAGAATATAAGACAAAATGGACTTCATAACAATATCAAAATCAAACAATAAATGTATTTTTAAAACATCCAATAAAAATAGGAAGGATAGTGCATGTGTAAATCCAAAATGGTCAATAAAATACACACAGTGGTCATAGGCACAACCATAGAATAAAAGGGTGAAAATAAGGTAGGCCAAGTGGCCCTACACCTATTGAAAACAAGTGAAAGAAGGGATAAACTTCTCTTTCAAGTAATAAAATAATACAAAGAGAAAAATGGAATCTTACCTCATGTTCTTTACTTGGTTTCACACAACGGTTAGGTTGTTCATATCCTCACAAGGCAAGATTCCTTCCTTCTTCCCTTAGCTCCTTATTCTATCCTTTAGCTCTCCCACAACTTATCAAAATGAAAATGGAAAAAGGTGATCCAAACAAGGATTTCCTTCCTTATATATACAAATCAATAAAATCCATTGGCCAATGAGAAGGTGACATGTGTCCCTTCCCATTCCTTGGCTCTTGGTTGAAAATTCCATCGAAGTATTAAATCCTCTTACAATCCCATGTGGGAAAGCAAGGTAAGTCCATGACTCTTTAATGTTTCCTATTTTCACTCAATTTTTTAGCCTACTCCAATTGAGTGAAACAATGGGATTACCCCTAGACCTGTGGGTTATCTATAGTAGCGATAAACCTCTAAATTAAAGGTCTAGCTCCCTTGATATGTCTATCTAAGCTCATCACCTATAATAGAAACTTGTTGAGATGAAAAGTGAGAAAGAAAATATGAATGAAACCTATTATAGTGAGGTGATGCACCAAATATAAACTAATCACTACCAACCAACTATAATTTCACTTCAAAAAGGGGCCTAACATGCACATGACACTAATCCAAATATGCCTTTCTACATTAGTATTTGTCATGGAGGTTTATGAAGCAAGCTTAAACTAGGACTAAAAAAGAGGTCATGACATGACATTAGTGAAGAGACAACTCACTAAAATCATATACACTTCATTTGAACACTTCAAAATACCACAAAAGGATTTTTAAATTGAATGTTATTGCTAACAAGGACAACATGCCAAAGAAATGAATCTATCACTTAGAAAGATCAACTAGTCTAACATACACATTGAAATTGTCCATGGATAAGGTAAACCAAGTTGTTATTCATTGATCAAAGGCTTAAAATAGGCAGGACTTCACCATACCTAGGTGGAGGATACACATTTAGCCAATTAAGGCTTAGTATATAACACAAGTGAGAGATAAGAGAAGAAAGGCATAGGAGAGAGAGAGATGATAAGTGTATCATGAGTTAAAAATAAGAGAGGAGTTATGAAACTACCTCAACAAGTCCTAAATTTCATGTGTATCTCCTCTAAAGATGTTTCCTTGCTCTAAGTGGCATAGGAGTTAGAATGTTTACTTGACACCTTGACTAGCTCTCTAAAACTACCCTTTGATTTGTATTTTTGAGTGAAAAGTGGCCTTATTCATGGTCATATTAGGTTATATTACATATTTTATCTAATTTTGACACCTCTCAACTAATCCATTCAGGTTCTCTTTGACACTTCACTTTATTTTCTTGCTAGGTGTTTAGAAGACTCTTCATCTCTTTAGGCCATTCTTGCATATAAGTTTCAAAACTTGAATTATTATTATTCAAATAATCATATCTTCATGAATGGTCTATTAAAATTATTTTGGACCTTCAAAAATCCATTTTTAAATATCAATCTAGCCCCAAGAATTTGTTCTCTACCAAAAGCCCCAATTAGGCCTCATTTCTTGTAACCCTAAAATTATGCAAACCTTCTTATGTAGAGAGTTTTATGGATGGTGATGAGAATATGAAAGCATATTATAGGACCCATTATGACCTTACATCTTCATGTTTAATTTAATGTCCTGAGAGTGAGTGGGATTCTATTTTTCTATTTCTTATCTATCGTAACTAGGTCTAAATTAGGCCCTCCTTACCTAGAGATTGACAATTAACTCTATAAGATTCCCACATGTTATGAACCCAAATTAAGCATGTAATTAAGTTATATGACCTCCTCCCCATTATCCATGAAATTTTTTAAGCTTTGACACTTGTATGAACTTGTTAAATAACATAAAATAACCCTTTTTGAACTATTTTATATAATTTTGTATAATGTTATATGAACCAATGGCATGAAGTTATGATTAGGGGAGTTTTGAAATTTTTAAATTAATTTTTAAGTTTTTCCAATCCATATAGAGGCATATAAGTTCACTTCTTTCTCATCAGGTCGATTTGGCTCTCATAGGCAACCTCAAAGTGCCTTAAGGTCTCAAGGATGATTCATAAATATTAGGGACTGAATCCTCCAACTAATTAAAAAAAATGGAATTAAAAAATGGTATATAAATTCCAATAGGATCTCAAGGTCCCATGAAATATCTCTATTCCATACCAAGCAAAATAAAATAGCTTCTCAGGCTACTAGTAGGTGTTCTGTGAGGGCTAAGAGAAGATTAAGGTTTATGATAGCTTTCCTAAGTTTTTTTATAGATATGAAAAAATTAAGGAGTTAAATGAAAAAATAATTGACTTGTACCTATGGTTTTTCAACCCTTATATCTCCATTTTTTCACTATAATCTCTTTAGCCAAGCCTAAGGTTCCTAAGCCAAATTGCTCAACTTAACCTAACTGCTATATTTCTCCATTTCTCTAATTTTCAAGGGTGTATAACCTCATTAAATGCTAGTAATAATCCCTCACCATCTCCTCAGGGTTTCAAATTCCTCAAATCACCTCCAATTGGCTATCCATCTCCTTAACTAACTACCTTGTAGGCCTGTGCATGTGACTAGGCTTGTTAGGCCTAAACATGGTTTGACTATGTTTTATATTCATTATTACTTGAGTTTGAAGGATCATAGATTTATTAATCACATGAAATAATATTCAAACGCTTACTTTCCCTCATATATCCTAAAGTATTTTCAACCTCTCAAACAACAAGTACCTTGTGAATAAGCAAACTTGTGTATGCATTGTGTTGTCCCCGAAAAATGACTTCTCATTTTTGGGACAACATATGAACTATTTTGGCCCTGCAAGACCAAAATTGTCCCTTACCTTTACAAAAATTTGTTCTGAGCTTTCAAATTCATCATTTTCAAGCTTTTCCAATAAAGGGATTAGCTGGTTCAAAGGTTCAATGTCATCAGCAAGAGCTAGGTGCATTTGTCAGAGGTTCAAAGTTCAACCGTTTCAAAGGTTCTATAGCTTTGAGCACTTAATGAGTTTTAAAGGCTCAAAGCATTGAACCATTGAACCTTGAACCATTTTGGTTCATCAGTTCAATGGGTTCAATGATCAAGAGGTTCAATGCATTTGGTTTAAAAGGATATCAAAGGGGCTTAGCCAAATAAATGGAATGAACTGTTGAACCTTAAACCACTTCAAAGTTCAATGGTTCACAAGTTCAAAGGTTCAAAGGTTGCCCTAGTTAAGGAAAGAAGCATGTGTAAAAGTAAGAGTCAGATAGATGCTGCCAAGTGTCATTAGCTGAGCCCATTATACTTTGTTTTGGGAAGTGGTGGAAGCTGCCACCTGTCCCTTAAAGAGATTGGTAGAGGCTGACAATTGTCATCATCTGCGAGAGCCTAACTAAGCCCCAAACATTTTTATGGTGTTTCAAAAGCTTGAGAGCAAAAAGCACCAAGTGTCAATAGTGGAATGTTTTAGTAAGAAGAGGCAGAAGATGCCACGTGTCAAAGGATGGGCCCCCCTCAAATGTAAAGACAGAATCAAAGGGAGGTGACTTCCTTTAGACAAATTGTTCGAAGGAATTCCTTCAGACATTTTGTCTGAAGGAAATAAAGGGACCAACAACCCTCCAAAGAAATTGAAGCCTGAAGGCCACATGGAAGATCCTAAAGGGCAGATACCCTTGTGGTGGGGAACACTTTACACACATGAAATGAACCTTTTTCAAGACCCCAAAAGGCATGTTCCCTTCAGAAAAAGTCAAAGCATCAAAGCACAATGAAAGCTACCAAGTGTCATGTACTGAGACATAGTTTCAAATGAGGCTTTAAAGCACAAAACTCACCATGTGTCCCATCCCAGTGTAGCAAAAGCTACCACGTGTCTGCATCCATGCCCCCAACCTTTAATAGTTTCAAAGCTTATTTTGATAAGCTTATTTCAAAGACACGGATGCCACCACGTGTCATTACCCATGTCACAAAAGGATGATAGGCCCGTGAATGTCAAATTTAGAGTGACTGGCTAGCTGCTAACCTTCAATCAAGGAAAGACCCATGAATGCCAAATTCACTGCAATTGTCTATTGATTTTTACGAACTCAAAAGGTGAACCCAGATGCATCTAAAGAGCCTAAGGCTAGGACATAGAGAAGGAAGAGGCAAAGAGGGAAACTCAGCATGAGTTATTTCTAGTAGGTGAAGCAGTTCACCAGGTAAATATTTGGGGCCTCCAAACATTAAAAGCACAGTCTATTTGTCCCCTTTGAGATAAAGTCAGAATAGACAATTGTGTAGTTAGCAGGTGATGGAATGAGTGATTCAGGCTAAGGAGTAGACAAAGGAGATAAACCAACACACCATAGTTAAAGTAGCTACCCTATTCTAGCATGACAAAATAAAGAATGCATCCAAGGCATTAATGCATCGAATGGATCACCCCATGGGAAAAGGTGCTAGGCCTCTCTCTCTGCCTGCATATAATGTAATATTTTGTATCATCGAAGGATACTTTTCATTTTTATAGGAGCGAAACTCTGCCCATTTTGAAAGAAGAAAACTGAGACTTTGAGCTTAGATTGTAATTTCATTTCATTATATTTGAATGAGGAAGCAAGTTATTTGTAGACTTTGTGCTGTTTTGGCTTGTGCTACTTTAGGCAATTGTTCTTATGTCTATTTCCTAGAAGCATTCTAGTTTATTTAATTTGATAAGTAAAACCAATGGAAGTAATTAGTAAAGTGTCCTAAAATCAATTGTGAGGAAGACTTTGTGCTTTCACATTTGCTTTTAGTCTATGTTTTTCTTTTCTTTTTGTGTTGAGGATTTTGGGATGACTTTGTGCCCCCATCATCCTTTGTGATATGCTCTTTGGGTAGTTGAGTTAGAAACTTTGTGTTCTATTTCATTCTATTGGTTACTGCGCCCTTTCACCATCAGTTACTTTTACTACCTGAAAAAAACTCCTGTTGTTTCCTGCAAGAACACTTCTAAAAAAAGAGAAGAGCCTTCAGTGTTTCCATCAGGATTTTCTCCTTTGTCTATGAGCATCATCTCTAAAGGAAGAGAGATGGATGGTTTATGCTACCCCCATGTGTTATTTTCTACTTATATATATAATATATAGCCTCCGTATATTTAATAGGGAACCTCCCCTTGATGAGAGGAGAGATTTGTCCCCTTTAGATGTGGTAAACCTACAACATTGGATGACCAATCTCCCTATGCTATGGTGATAGGAACTATTTTGGTCACCAGTTAGCTGGCCGACAAAATATTCACCCAACAATTTTTGGCAACTCCCTTGGGGAGGGACAAGCAGTTTGAAGCCTCAAGCTTCAAATTGAAGCAAGACCAGTCCTTTTCCATTTTTGTTTCACAATCTGGTAACTCCATGGTATACCAGAGGCCATAAATCCCAAGGTGTTATTGACCCTACTTTTGAGTTGGCACCACAGAGTAATTTAGAGTTGTTTCCTCCACAACCTCACCTTAGATGAACTAGGAGTCTTCCTCCTAGCCCTACCAGGTCATCACCACAAGGCAAAGCTTCTTTTTCTACTACTAGATGAGCTTTGCCTATCCACACTCCACCTGGATTAGTGATCCCACTTTGATATAATCAAATCATGGTTCAAGGGCCTTGGGGTAACTCTTTTGGTCCACTGAATTTGACTCCACCTTTGCATGAGATTCTATGCAGTTCAAGGAAAAATTTAACCAAATTCTTTGGTGATGGAAAAGTTCATCCTGATGAACACATTGTAGCTTTTAGCATAGCCTGTGGCATAATAGGGGTGGAATTTGAAGACATAGTAGTTAGGCTATTCATGGAGACACTACAAGGCACTACTGTAGATTGGTTCTACCACCTACAAGATAGATTAGTGATTGATTGGGACACTCTAAAAGACAAGTTTGAAGCCAAGTTTAAGCCTGTAGAAGATGCACATGCCTTGCTGGCCCAACTCACTCAGATGAAGAAAGAGTCTCATGAGCCTATGAGGGATTTTATTGCTAGGTTCGACAAGCTGAGGCACAAGATTCCCATGGTCGCCCAGCTGACACCTCAGAACCTCAAATGCTTCTTCATCAACTCAAAATTGCCTGAAGTGAGTTTCTTACTGAGATGGGATAGACACATAGACCTTATTGCTGCTTAGGACTTGGCTACTTAGGTAGAAGATGACCTTATCTTAGTAGGAAAGATAAGGAGAGACCCTAATAAAGGTAAATCCTCTTCATCTTTTGAATACTCACCTATAACCACCACTGACCCAATGGTCCAAAAGCTGGCAAATGAAATGCTAGCTCTCAAAAAGCAAGTGGTGTAAGGGATGTCATCTGATCTTACATATAGAGATATGCCTAGGAGGACATTTCATAATTAGGGATACCAAGGCAATGCTGTCAAGAATTTAGGATAGTAAAATCACCTTCCTCCTCCATAAAGGAACCTCGCCCTCAAAGCACCTCCAACTAACTCAACAGTTGGGTATCTTGAAGCTAAATTAGATTTCTCATTCCAGCCTGAGTTGAATCTTAAAGATGATGCTAATCTCTTCACTGAGGAAGAAGAAGAATTAGCTGACAACTCTCATATTGGTTTTCTAAACTATCAGGATGAACCCAAAAGTGAAGGTAATGCAGCTGAGGGGTCATACGCTATTTTTACCTAGTCCAAGAATCAATCAACTCAACAAGCTAATAAGGAGAAAGTAGAGGAGTGACCTCAACCAATAGTTTCAATTGCTAAGCAGGGATCCCCTCTTCCTTTCTAGCCAAAAGACCTAGTGATTTTGAGAAAGGTAAGTACCCCAAATGCCCCTATGCCTTCTACTTCAAATTTGTAGTCCAGTCCTCCCCATTTCAAAAATCAAAAGGATGAACTCCCATCCTCTAATCCTAGCTCATTCTAGACATTTGATATCATTGACCATATAAAGAAAACCAAAATTCAAATGCTTGAATTTGAATTTCTATAGTCCCATCCTGAGCAATTAGATAGATTGGTTCAATGTGTTAAAAACCAGAACATCCCTGTTGAACAAGCAATTCCCAAAGTGACACATGATCCTGCTAGGAATGCACCCACCAAGAACAACCTTGTCATTGCTCCCCCTACTAATCCTAACAGAACTGAACCTTTTTATGTCTCATTGTTGATAAATGGACATTAGCTAAATAATTACATCATTGATTATGGAGCTTTAGATAATGTCATGCTTGCTAAAGTAGCTGAATCCCTTGACCTCACATTAACTAAGACTTTTGGTAGATGCTTCTCCATGGAGAACAATCAAGTGCCTTTGCTGGGACAAATTAAAGATGCCCAATTTACATTTGCTACCTTTCCAAATAAAAGAATCAAGATGACTATCTTGGTAGTAGATGTCCCAGCATCATATGGCATCCTTCTTAGGTAGAATTTCTACAGGGATGTTGGAGGTGAATTGATCATGGATTTATCAGAGGCGAGGATTCTGGTCAAAGGTGTTATGAAGAGGCTACTCTCCGAGAAGGAAGTGAAATATGTGGTTACCCAGACCTCAACACCTAAAGCTCAAATTCTGTTTGAGTCTTCAGGCATGGGTAACTACTTTCTATACATAGATGGAGTTCATGAGACATCTAATGAAGCTCCTATAGATGATAGCCTAGAAATGCATTTAGCTGGAATAGAAGAGGAATTGGCTGAGCACAAGGCAAGTTTGGAAGTATCTCCACCCTCGAATGAAGAAGAATCCAAAAGAAAATTAGTATCAAATAAGGTATGGATTCTTGAATTTGATGGTAGCTGCTCTTCCACTGGTTCAAGAGATGGGGTTGTGTTAATATCTCCTCAAGGAGATATTTTTTCCTCATCTTATGAATTACAATTCATCAACATGAATAACACAACTGAATATGAGTCTCTATTGCTTGGATTGAGATTCGCTCGAGACAAAGGCATCAAGCTCCTTCATGCTAAAGGAGATGCTGAACTAGTGGTTTATCAGGTGAGAAACTTATATCAAACCAAGAATGAAAGATTGCATCATTACCGTAATCTAGTTTGGGACCAGCTTCAAGACTTTGACACTTTCAACATCTCTATAGTTCCCAGAGAATTTAATGATCAGGTAGATGCAATGGTTTTTTCAACTACTCTCTTGGTCCCCCACCCAGATTTCAAAGGAGATAGGTACATAATTGAGCTGGTCTTTCAGCCAAGTGTACTTGATAATGCCAGTCATTGGCAGGTATTTAACAATGACAACCAAATCATTGCCTTCTTGGAACAAAAAGATAGCTTTAAATGACTGCATTTTGAAGGTAGTGAACCTCAGAAGTGTGAAACAACTCCTAAATCAAATGTAGACAAAAGTGAGGAGTTCTTGCAAATTAAAGGGAATAAGATTCCCAAAGGCCTAGTTTCCCTTGAGAAGCTATTTGATAAGCATGATAGATTCATCAAATAGTGGCCAATGGATTCAAGCTCATCTCAAGAGTTTGATCAAGTAAATATAGGAACCAAGGAAAACCCCAAGATGATGAACATTGGGAAATGCTATACTTATGAAGAGCATTTCAAGTTCACCTCTTTGCTCAATGAATACATGGATGTCTTAGCATACTCTTATGCTGACCTAAAATCACTTTAGCTTGACGAAATTTGACACAACATCCCTCTCAAGGCTAATTCAACACCTTACAGGCAAAAGTCCAGGCATTATAATCCAAAAATATCAGGTACTATTTTATTTGAGATACAAAAATTCTAAATGCCAGGATAATCTTCCCAATCCATCATTCCACATGGGTTTCCAATATAGTTCCTGTGAGAAAGAAGAATGGTGAAATTTTCCTTTGTGTGGATTTTAGAAATTTGAATTAGGCATCCTTGAAGGATAATTATCCTTTGCCAATCATGGATCAAGTGCTACAAATAGTGATGGGCTCAGAGATGTTATCAATGATAGATGGCTTCTCAAGATATAATCAGGTTGAAGTTGGTGAAGCAGACCAGCATAAGACCGCTTTCACCACACTTTGGGGGACATTTGCATATAGAAGAATGCCTTTTGGCTTGATAAATGCTGGCGCTACCTTCCAAAGAGTAATGGACCTTGCCTTCAAGGATGAGATGGGTAAGTTCATTGTAGTTTATGTTGACGACTTGACCATCTTCTCTAAGCATCACCTAGATCATGTGAGCCATTTGCAACAAGTGTTGGAGTGCTGCCACCAGAATGATATTTCCTTAAACCCCTAAAAGTCAGTCTTTGGAGTAACGGAGGGGAAACTTCTTCAACACATTGTGTCCAAAGGAGGCATAAAGATTGACTCAGATAGAGTCAAGTCTATCCAAGAACTTTCCTTGCCCATAAGCAAGACTATTGTTCACTCTTTCTTTAGAAAGGTGAATTTCTTATGGAGGTTCATCCCTGAGTTTGTCGAGAAGACTAGGCACATTGTAAACATGATGAAGGTAAAATCCACCTTCAACTGGACTGAAGAAGGTAAGTCAGCATTTGAAGATATCAAGACTGCCATTACCCATGCTTCAATTTTGGCTTGTCCAGACTATAACAAAGAGTTCACCATTTACAGCTATGCTTCAGAACATACACTTTCAACAATTTTGGTTCAACAAAATAAAGAAGGTATGGAATCTCCCATTTCCTTCATGAGCTATCCTCTCAAAGCTCATGAGCTGAAGTACTCAAATATGGAGAAGCACGCTTATGTAGTGGTGAAGGCCGTAAAACATTTTCGTTTCTACATCCTTAATTCTCAAGTTACTGCCTTAGTCCCTAACACCATAGTGAAATCTATACTGACTCAACAAGAGTTTGGGATGAAAAAAGGCAATTAGGTTACAAAGATCTAGGAGTTCAATCTGATCATCAAGCCAATAAAGCTAGTATGTGGAAAGGGGCTATGCCAACTAATTGCTGATAATAAGCCAAGAGAAATAGAGCATGAAGAACCTGAGGTGGATGACACACCAGAAATCCCCTTTATCTCCACCAAAAATGAGTGGTATTCAGGTATTGCTCATTTCCTTATGGTGAATGTCCTAGTCACCTATCTTATAAAGAAAGGAGAACCATCAAGCTGAAAGTTGCTAATTTTGTCCTCTGGGACAATGGCTTATATAAGAGGAGCCTTGATGGAACATTCCTTCACTATGTGGACAAGGAGCAACAAAGTTGACTTCTAAAGTCTTTCCAAAATTCAGCCTGTGGAGGACATTTTTTTACCCCTGTGATTGCCCATAAGATCCTATGAGCCAGGTATTATTGGCTAACTCTCTTTCAAGATGCATACAAGTGGGTCAGGGAATGTGAACTATGCCAACAATTTTTTAAAAGGCCCAAGTTAGTTTCCCTACCCCTCAAACTAGTAATCATAGAGGAGCCATTCTAGTAATGGGGGATTGATTTTATTAGAGCTATAAACCCATCATCAAGTGCTAGACATGACTATGTCCTCACAGCAATAGACTACTTCACCAAATGGGTGGAAGCAGTTCCAACCAAACATGTTACTTCAGAAGTAGTATGCAATTTCCTAAAAGAAAACATCATGTCTAGGTTTGGGGTCCTAATCAAAATTGTCACTGATAATGCCACCTATTTCACTTCGTAGGAGATTACTCAATTCTATTTCCACTACAAAATCACACTCTCCCACTCTTCTGATTACTTTCCACAAGAGAATGGACATGTTGAATCAAGCAATAAGAACCTGGTGACTATCATCAAGAAGCTAGTGGATGATAACCAAAGGACTTGGCATAAGACATTAGTTGATGCTCTATGGGCAGATAGAGTTATACCGAAGAGGGCAATTGGTATGTCTCCCTTCCAACTTCTTTATGGTGTCAATGCTGAGATACCAATCACCTTGGAATTGCCAGCATTGAAATTGGCTAAAGTAATTGAGGATCAAACATACGAGAGCTCACTTGAGAAGAGGATCATATGCCATACTGAGTTAAATGAGCAGAGAACTATAGTGGTGGACCAAATTGCCACCCATAAAAGTCTGGTGAAGAAGCTCTTCAATCGAAAAGTAAAGAATCATGATTTCTAGATTGGAGATCAAGTCCTACTGTGGGACAAGAGATGAGAACCAAAGGGGATGCATGAAAAATTTGATTCCCTATGGAGGGGCCCTTTTACTATTCATTTTCTCAACGGTAAAAATAGTTTCTTGTTGAAGTATCAAGATGGCACTCTCTTTTTTCTGCCTCATAATGGGCAACATCTGAAGCACTTCAACTCTTGAAGTATCAGATGAGTTCCCCTATACATATGTATATCTGTGTAGTCTTTTGTTTCTATTTTGTTCTTTTGTTTTCATTTTTGGAGCCTTTCTTCTTGGGTAGCATGACTGCATAGCCCAATGGCACACTTCAAGGCACTGGAGATTCTAGTTTCTACTCCCCTCAACTATGTTTCAAGTTTCCAACTGAAGGTAGTTCCCCAACAGGAGCCAACTGTTGTCCCTAAAAAATGACTTCTCATTTTTGGGACAACATATGAACTATTTTGGCCTTGCAAGACCAAAATTGTCCCTTCCCTTTAAAAAAATTTGTTCTGAGCTTTCAAATTCCTCATTTTTCAAGATTTTCTAGTAAAGGGATTAATGGGTTCAAAGGTTTAACATCATCAGCAAGAGCTAGGCACATTTGATAGAGGTTCAAACTTTAACCATTTCAAAGGTTCTTTGGCTCTGAGCACTTAACGAGTTTCAAAGGCTCGAACCATTGACTCGTTGAACCTTGAACCATTTTGGTTCATCGGTTCAATGGGTTTAATGATCAAGAGGTTCAACACATTTGGTTCAAAAGGATATCAAAGGGACTTAGCCAAATAAATGGAATGAACCGTTGAACCTTGAACTGCTTCAAAGTTTAATGGTTCATGGGTTCAAAGGCTACCCCAGTTAAGGAAAGAAGCACACGCAAAAGCAAGAGTCAGGCGAATGATACCAAGTGTCATCAGCTGAGCCCATTATACTTTATTTCAGGAAGTGGCAAAAGCTTCCACTTGTCCCTTAAAGAGATTGGTAGAGGCTGATAAGTGTCATCATTTGCGAGAGCCTAACTAAGCCCCAAATGTTTTTATAGTGTTGTAAAAGCCTGAGAGTGGAAAGTGCCAAGTGTCAATAGCAAAATGTTTTAGTAAGAAGAGGTGGAAGATGCCACATGTCAAAGGATGGGGCCCCCTCAAATGCAAAGACATAGAATCAAAGGGAGGTGACTTCCTTTGGAAAAATTGTTCGAAGGAATTCCTTCAGACATTTTGTCTGAAGGAAATAAAGGGACCAACAGCCCTCTAAAGAATTTAAAGCTCGAAGGCCACCTCGAAGATCCCAAAGGGTAGATACCCTTGCGGGGGGGGAACACTCAACACACATGAAGTGAACCTTTTTCAAGACCTTAAAAGGCATGTTCCCTTCAGAAAAGGTTGAAGCATCAAAGCATAGTGGAAGCTGCCAAGTGTCGCATACTGAGACACAATTTTAAATGAACCTTCAAAGCACAAAACTCACCACGTGTCTTGTCCTAGTGTAGCAGAAGCTACCACGTGTCTACATCCATGCCCCTAGCCTTTAACAGTTTCAAAGCTTATTTTGATAAGCTTATTTCAAAGACACAGATGCTACCACGTGTCCTCACCTGCATCACAGTAGGATGATAGGCCTGTGAATGTCAGATTTAGAGTGACTAGCTAGCTGTTAACCTTCAATCAAGGAAAGACTTGTGAATGCCAAATTGGCTGCAATTGTCTATTGATTTTTACAGACTCAAAATGTGAACCTAGATGCATCTAAAGAGCCTAAGGCCAAGACATAGAGAAGGAAGAGACAAAGAGGGAAACTCAACAGGAGTTATTTCTAGTAGGTGAAGCAATTCACCGGGTAAATATTTGGGGCCTCTAAACATTGAAAGTGTTGTGTATTTGTCCCCTTTGAGATAAAGGTAGAATAGACAATTATGCAGCTAGCAGGTGATGGAATGAGCGATTCAGGTTAAGGTGTAGACAAAGGAGATAAACTAGCACACCATAGTTAAAGAAACCACCCTATTCTAGCATGACAAAATCAATAATGCATCTAAGGCATTAATGCACCAAATGGATCACCCCATGGGAAAAGGCACCAGGCCTTTCTCTACCTCTATATAATATAATCTTTCATATCATTGAAGGAGAATTTTCATTTTTATAGGAGCGAAATTCTACCCATTTTGAAAGAAGAAGACTGAGACTTTGAGTTAGATTGTAATTTCATTTCATTTTATTTGAATAGAAAGCAAGTTGTTTGTAGACTTTGTGCTATTTTGGCTTGTGCTACTTTAGGAAATTGTTCTTATCTCTGTTTCCTAGAAGCATTCTTATTTATTTAATTTGACAAGCAGAACCAATGAAAGTAATTAGTAAAGTGTCCTGAAATCAACTATGAGGAAGACTTTATGCTTTCACATTTGCTTTCAGTCTGTCTTTTTCTTTTATTTCTATGTTGAGGATTCTAGGATGACTTTGTGGCCCCATTATCCTTTGTGATATACTCTTTGGGCAGTTGAGGTGGAAACTTTGTGTTCTATTTCATCTTGCTAGTTACTGTGCCCTTTTGCCATCAGTTAATTTTACTACATGAATGAAACTCCTGTTGTTTCCTACAAGAACACTTTTGAAAGAAGAGAAGTGCCTTTAGTGTTTCCAATAGGATTTTATCCTTTGTTTGTGAGCATCATCTTTGAAAGAAGGGAGATGGATGGTTTATTTTGCCCGCATGTGTTATTTTATGCCTATATATATAGTATATAGCCTCCATATATTTAATAGGGAACCTCCCCTTGATGAGAGGAGAGATTTATCCCCTTTGGATGTGGTAAAATTGCAACATTGGATGACCAATCTCCCTATGCTATGGTGATAGGAACTATTTTGGTCACCAATTAGCTGGTCGACAAAATATTCACCCAACACATTGGAAGGGGTTTCTAATGTTTGAATTCTTGTCTTATTTATTGCTATTTACTTAGAAATTATTTGATATTAATTAATTAATAAAATTAAGATATTTTGTATCCTTCAAACACTCATACACCACTATCTCAGATTTTGAAAACCCTTACTCACTTGAGCAGACCTACAAGCAACTAATTTCCTATTTATATTCATTTAGAATGGTCTGCAAACTTGGCATTTTAAGAGCCCTAATTTCAATCATTAAACCTCCTCAAAATCTTTTCATTATATTGAATATCTAAGTAGCTTATTAAAATCCTTGAAACTCTATACTCCACCATCATCACTGTCGAAGGCAAATTCTTCAATAGGTGGTTGTAGGTGTCAATTTGGATAGTTTGATTATATTCAAAGATTTTAATTATTCAATGCTAACATAACACCTAAAATAGTTAAACTCAGGTTGGTTAACAGATTTGTCCCATTCTAAAAAAAATGTTTTGTTCTGACTCTATATCCCTTTCTTTGAGAACAAATGAGTTAAACAACAAATGAGTGAACTATTAGGGATAATTCCTCTCTGAATTAAGGTACAACTCCCTTTAAAAGTTTCAATGAATTCAAACTACTTTAATCATTTGGACACACTTTTAACCAAAAAGTGTTTAAGGAAAACTAACATTCATACATCACCATGTTATGAATGTGGTATATTTTCTCTATATAACATAATTTAGTGATAGAACACACAGATTCTATTCTCAATAATAACCAGACATATAAATATGTATATTACTAAACCAACAAAAAATAAAACACATATGATGAGTTATCCAATGAAAAAATAATTACCACTTGAAAGGAGAGTTCACATAGAAACTTGATTTCAAATACTTAAACACACAGATTTAAGTATGTAGCAATTACTTTTTCTTTTCACTCACAGATGAAAATTCTTCAAACAATCATCACATATAGTGTAAAACAAAGAAGTTTATATTTAATATTCTCTTGTCATCTTCTTTTTCTATCTTCTGTTCCATTTTTTAACAACTAAAAACATATATATAGTTACCCTAAATAACTATTCTTTTAAACCCAGAGTTAAACAAACTCTAACCCACATAGGATTTAGTTTCATACAAGCTCATTAAAAGACAATTTTTTTTAAACATAATTTCAACTGAATAACTGAATGAAGAGATTGTGTAAGAAAGATCAAGATTGGGGTAGTGGATTAAATCTTTGGATTTACTTTATTCTGCTGAGGAGACATGTTTCACCTTCCATTCCTGATGTGTAGTAACAAATTCTTGGATTTTTGAGAAGTTGGCGATGCCAATGTGTTTAACCCATGCTTTCCAAACATCTTTCTCTCTGAAAATTTTCCACTTTTTCCACGTGTTTTGGGAGTACAACAACACAAAGGTGAATAAGTGATTCTACTTTTGAAATCTAAGAGAAATCCTCAATTAATAAGTTGTCATTTTATTTATTGAAACTGATCTTCTCTCTAAAGGATTGAACCACAGTATTGATATCATTTTCTGGCTCCCCATCATCTTTTATATATTTCACATTAATATATTTCAAGTCATGCTGTAAGGATTGAGTCAACTTAGTTATTTCTTTGATCATTTTTTAAAATTTAATTCATCCCTGTCTAGATACTGAGTTTCTCCATTCGATATTTCTCTTACTTACATATAATATATTATCATTTAGACTCATCAAAATTTTCTCTGATAAAAACTTTGTTACCCCATATTTTTAAACATCACCAATTTGATTTATCACATTCATCCATTTTCCTTCCTCTTTTTCCCATGAAGCATTATGTGTTTTTAAATCTTTGATGATAGCCATAGTCTTATCATATATATTCTTCAATTCCTTAATATATTCCATACCTTTCTAGATAATGCCATCCAACCAATCATCAAACACCTTAGTCACCATTTTATTTCTATGTATTTGATCTAACATTTTTTGGTTGACCAAAGATTTTGAATCAAAAGACAGAGATAGTTGGGAAACATGTTGTGGATTTGGATTATAAATGGCATTGATATACTCTAACAATGACCATAAGGTCTGTTTCAACTCCCTCTTATCTTTTTCATCCTTCTAGGTATGGTTGACTATCCTTTTGGTAGATGCTTCAAGATGGTGAACATCTGTAGTGTGTGATGTAGTCCCAAGATCTATTTTTATTATTATGAAATATTGAATTATGGGATCTTAAACTTCCTTATCAGTTATTGTTTGGGCTATTTCTACACTCCAATTCTTTCTATTAGGGTCAATGTCTACCCTAGACATTGTTTTTAGCTTCTTGCATTTAGGCATCTTTCCTAGACACTTGTTAACCATGTCCTCCAATGGTAATGAAAATGGAACTATTTTTATTTTATCACTGATTAAACATTCCAACCATTTGGGTAGAAGGACTAGAAATTTCTTATCTGGATTCAATTATTTAGAAGGCACATTTGATATCACCATCAGATATGAAAAATCTAAAGCAACCTCTATTTTTTGATTTGCACTAATCTCCTCTGTGATTGGCAGATCAAATCCTTTAGCACTTGTTACCTCTCCCAAATCATCTTCAAATTTTAATTCCATAATGATTCTTTCAAAAATCTCCTTTTTCTTCTTATTTTTAGTCCTTAATCTGGTAGTACAAGAAGGTAGAATAGTTGCAAGGGTTTGCTTGGAATTTTTGATAACATAACCCTTTCTAATTTTTGGCTTGAGAGTACCTACATCACAAATAGTAATAAGATAATTAGAAGAGCTTATTAGAGATGGTGATTAATCAATTGGTGTACATAATTGGGAATCTTCATTTTGAACTTCTTTTAGTCTACAACCCTTTAACCATTTCTCAATTCTTCTTATCACTAGGAGAGTTTTGAATTCAATCCGATCCTATTCATCTTTATTCTAATCAACTTCTAGAATAGGTAGCTATTTTACTTGTTCAAAATGAGGATCAACCACCTGTTCTTCATCATCTATTATTCTAGAGATATTCATGCTCAGATTGAGTGTAACTATTTTCCCCAAGGAGAACATACACCAAAGATTTCTTCTAACTTCAAATTCATCTGAATAATCCTCCCAATAGTCTTTGATATGAGGAATGTGTGAAAATCCCATTCCAAAATCCAAATTGTCCCTAGTAAAACCTTTACTATCAAACTGATGTTTGGCATTATAGTACTAAAAATTGAACTTGTTCAGGTCTACCTCTAAATTTAAGGTGTCAAAAATTGACTAGCATGAATAGTGTCCCAATTTGATAGGAAAAGAAATACCAGATTCTTTCTTCATTAGAAATTTCTTATCTATATGGGCTAGCTGCCTGCAAACTTCTATTAATATAAAGTGATCAAAAAAATATTTGGGTAGCTTCACTGGTTCACCATCAAAACTACCAACTCTGATATAAGTAAATTTTGAAAATTAAATGAAAAAACTATCATAAATACTGATCAGCTGCATGCTTCATTAGACATTCTCTTATTAACATTGCTTGCCAATTCATAAGTCATTCTACTAGTAAAAACATCATTAACCCTTGCATAGTTTTCAAACAAATTTTTCATTCTTTAAATGTGGGTAATAATCATAAATTCTATTGTATTCAACTAAGGATGAATGAGACAACCCTCTCCATTCTCTTGTAGATACTAAGTAGTGAAAGAGATATGAAGACATATAAAAATCCTTATTCCCAAAATAATTACTCAGACCTAGATGCAAACATTCAACTATGATTTTCACCTAATCCAAATACTGTTCTCCTTGGAGGGTCACCTAAATGAAGAAGTACATCCAATCCTCCCAATAAAATGCTTGAGAACCACCTTTCACCCTTTGTAATAATACCATGATGTCTTTAATTTCTAGTATCATATGTTCTCTAGTTAATGCTCTAGGTAGTCTTGAACCTCCTTTTTGGAATTTCAGTGACTAATTTATAGCATTTACACTCCTATAGATTATTTTCTTTAATGAAAAATGAGCATAAGATGAAGTAATATCAAGGTCAGAGGATGGCTCCTTGGGCAAAATTTTCATCACAACCATTAGGGTTTCTCTATTGACATGCAATAATACATTGCCATTCGCCATTTTGATACACCTATTTTGATGGTCATAAGGGTTGACACAGGATTTTTAACCTTCTCTTTAAAATATTCTAAATCACATTGAACTAAAGAAGTATCCCTAAATTTAAGAAGAGAATAAACAAAACCAGGGCCATGTTTGTAACCAAGACAAGCAGATTTCATGGCTACAGATTGGAGGATATAATGAAAAATGCTTTGAACTTCTTAAATAATACCAAAAACTCAAAATTATTCTCCTTTCCAACAAAATAATGAAATCAACTTGTAGAAAAAGTCAAACTCACCTTCAATAGATCAAAAATTACTGAGAAACTATGCAATAAAAATATTATACCTCCAGCGCTACTTTTATTTGCATGAACCTATGTTTTTACTATTAAAAATGGTTTTTCCTTTCTTGATAAAGGCATGAAATCAGGTCAAATAATTATTGGATCAATTAACTTGTACTGAACTTGTTTGATAGGACGTAAATTATGATAGGTGCATTAATTGGAAGGAGTTTTCACATATGACCTTATTGTGTAATGATCACTCATAACCTTTAAAAATTATAACTTTCCATTTCATAAAATATTCTAGATATATTTCCATTTAAATGATTTACTTAAAAAAAAATCTCCCACAAATTTTGACTTAAAAGGCTTCAGGAAAGGTGGGACTAAAGTCACAAAATATTGAATCTTTGAATTGTTGAACCTTTGAACTCTTGAAATAAGGTTTAATGCGAAGGTCCAAAGATACAAATTGAGTTACATAAAGGGACCAATAGTTCATGACTTTTGAGAAACATTGAACCATTGAAATCTTGAACTTTAAAAAGGGTTCAAGTTCAAAGGTTCAATTCTTCAGTAATTTCACACATATGAAGACAAGCATATAACATTTCAAAATAAAGAGCCAACTTAATAAATAAACATATGATCAATAAGTTAAGATGGCAGGTCAAATTTCACTCAGGGAAGGTTCATGAAAAAAAGATGAGAAAGGGTGAATTAAAAGGTAACATTGGCTCTAACTAGGGACTGCATTTTATGAGAAAATGCAGAGAGCTCAAAAACACTAGTTATGCACAAACTAAAACACCAATATGGAAGAAAAAGAAATAAGGCAAACCCAAAAATGGAAGAGGAAAACAATAGCACATGAAAACAAAGGAAAGACTATGTACAAAATAGGGGACACCTATTTTATAGTTGATACAGTTTAAGGTCCTATCCATTATAAGATAGGGGTAGAACAGTTCCATCTGGATATTCAAATTTGAAAGAATTAGGTCTGAATACCTAATGAATTTTGAAGGGGCCTTTCTAAAATGAATCAAACTTACCATGTGCTCCTTTAGGTTCTCTCCTCTTATCCCATAGTAGCACTTTGTCTCCTTCCATGAATTTTTTGAGCCTTGATTTTTGATCAAAAATCTTCTTAACCCTGGCTTGATGAGCGATAATCTAATCAACCAGTTCATTCCTTTCCACCTCAGTCCTGGTTAAGTACATATATCTCTTTTCTAGGGAATCTTGAAAATATTGATCTTTAATGACATTTTGTAATTTAGCTATAGATAATTCGAGGGGTAATGATAGCTAAGCTCCCATTCCATAAACTAGTTAAAAATTTGCCATTCTTATTGCCATTTTTGGGGTTACCTTGTCAGCCTAGAACACTTTGTATAACCTATTATACCAATCTTTATGGTTATCACTCACCAATTTCCTCATGAAGGCTATTAGATTTTTGTTATTGGACTCAACTTGTCCATTCCCTTGAGGGTAATAATTTGATGAGTGAGAAAAAGAGATACTATGCTCATAACAAAAAGAAGTAAGTTCAATTGAAGAAAAGCTAGTAACATTATCTACCACAAGATTATGAGGAACACCAAAATGTACCAGTATATTTTCTCTAATAAAATTACATACTACTTCTAAAGTGGTTCTCTTTATAGGGACTGCTTCAACCCATTTTATAAAATAATCAATTGCTATAAGGATGTGTGTGTGTGTTCATCACTTGAAGAAGGTGAGAGAGGCCCAATAAAGTCTAATCCCCATTGTTTGAAAGGTTCTTTAATAATGACAGGCCTCAGAGGCAATGTTGCAAGTTGTGGCTTTCTTGAAAACATTTTGCATTTTTCAAAGTTAGCTACCCATTTGTATGCATCTTTAAACATACCTGGCCAATAATAATAATTTCTAAGGATTTTGAAAGCTATGACCGAAGAAGAGAAGTGTCCATTGCAAGATTCATTATGAAAAACTTCTAAAATCTTGTACTATTATTCTTTATCTAGACATCTCAAAAAGGTTCCATTTAGTCCCTTTTTGTATAAGACATCACCCCAAATGACATATTTTGTTGCTTTTAACTTCATATTCATTTTCTCCTTTAGGGATAAGTTACTAGGATAGTCTCCATAAGTAATATAATGTGCCACATTTAGGAACCATGGATCTTGTAAACTCACCAATAAGATAGTGGGAAGTTCTTCCTCTTTTTCTACTTTACTTTCAATAATCAATTTGCATAGGCCTTGACCTCTAACTAATTTAGTTGGCCTAATATCCAAGTCATATTCTTTAATCTTAGCAACCCATGTTGCTCTTTTATTCATCCCAACATCTTGTTGAGTCAGAATGCTTTTTACAGCTAAACTAGGGATGAATACAATTGAATGAGAGTGTAGTATGTAATATATAAACTATTTAACAACATTTATCACAATGAAAGCTTACTTCTCAGTTAAAGAATATTTAAGTTCATGTTGCTTAAGAGGAACACTCATAAAGGATATTGAGGCTTATTCATTCAATTCATTTTTTTATATCAAGATACTAGATAGGGTATATTCTGAAGCATAAAAATAAATAATAAAATCTTTTTAAAAATCAAGGTTTACCAAAGTAGGTGTTTTTGCAATCACTTCTTTAATATATTTAAATTCTTTCTTTACATCTTCAATCCATTTTAATGCTTGTTTTTCGCTCACCATTCCCACAATATACTTCATAATTTAAGCAAAATTAGGAATGAACCTTTTGAGGAAGTTAATCTAGCCAAAGAAAGACTTAACTCCAGTCCTATTAGAAGGAAGACTTAGTTGTTGTATTACTCTAACCCTTTCTGGATCAATCTTGATTCCATCCTTTGAAACTAGATGTCCCAACAAGTTACCTTATGTTATATAGAAAATTGACTTTTTAGGATTAAGAGATATCCCATGACTCTGACACCTTTGCAAGATGATCTCTAAATATTTTAGATGATCCTCTCTTTTTATAGAAAAAATAGCCAAATCATCAAGATAAATGACAATAAATTTATCTTTAATCTCTCTAAAATATGAATTCATCACCCATTGGAAAGTTTCACCAGCATTAATCAAACCAAAGGGCATATGGTTATAAGAAAAAGTTCCTCAAGGTGTAGTAAAAGCATTTTTATGTTGATCAACTACAACTACACTTATTTGATTATAACCTGAGAATCCATCTAACATGGACATCATCTTTGATCCAGCAACTATCTACAAAATGTGATCCATCATAGGTAAAGGATAATTATCTTTCAAACTGGCTTGGTTTAGATTCCTAAAATCAACACAAATTCTTATTTATCCATTTTTTTTGCATACTGGGACAATATTTGCCATCCAGGTGGAGTGATGAATCAGATAAATAATCCTAGCTTTCAACATTTTATCAATCTCTTTAAAGGAATATGATGTTGAAATTGCCTACCCCTAAAATCTTTCAGGTCATTGGAGCACCAAGTAAAGAATCCTTATATCTAATGAATATATTAATCAATTTATTTTTCTTTTCTGATGAGCAATAATGACCAATGGAAATTCATTTATGGTCAATCTTACTCCCAATATTTATCTTTTCATAATCTCCTATTTTGTCAGGGTTTTGAACAAGTTTGTCTTTGGTATATTCATCTTGTCGAGTGAACAAATGTTTCAGAGAGACTAATACTCTAGGTATTTTGTTTGCCTTTAACTGAATTACAATATCCTTTGAATTGATCCCTAGATCAAGACTAAATTCTTTATATTCTGATTTAAAACTTTCAAAATAAGGCCCCAAAAACATTTTAGCATTCTCCAAGAAGTTTTTGATCTCCCTATCATTCTCAAAAACTTGAAAATTCTCAACATTATCTTGGACATTAGGATGATAGATCAATTGTATTCTATATGAATCCTTTTTGAAATTAGGGTGTGGGAGAAGAAGGGAAGCTGACACTTCTAGAGAATCCAATCATGTATTCTGATCTCTGGGAATGGCCTCAATAGAAAAAGCATCAAAATGTTCTATCTCATCCCAAACCCTATTCCTATAATGTCTCAATCTTTCATTTTTAACTAAGAAAATGCTTCTCACCTATTTAACAATTAATTTATCATCTCCTTTTAATCTAAGCATCTTTATCCCCTTTTCTTTAGCTTCATTTAAACCAAGTAATAGGGCCTCATATTTTGCAATGTTATTAGTATTTTTAAATTCTAACTTGAAAGAGTAAGAAATTTTTTTACCTTCAGGTGAGATTAAAACAACCCCTACTCCTAAATCAATAGTGGCACAACTACCATCAAATTCCATGGTCCATAGATCATTTGAATGAGTAGATTTTTGGGTGGACTGTTCCTTCATGTCTTCGAAAGAGAGAGTAATTTCTAAATTCACATTCTTTAAATAGGATCTAAGATTTAGGATCATCAGAAGGATACATAGTAAACTTGCATTTAGGTTTAGGTTCTAGTTTAAATTTTTTCTTTCCCACTAGAATTGTAGCTTCTGACCAATCCAATTTAATCTCCCCACCTAAGCCTTTACAAAAGGTCCTGCTCAACAACATCCCATAACTAGCAAGAATATCTACTACCAAGATAGTCAATTTCACTTTTTTATCAGGATAAGCTGCAAGGGTGACCTGTGCATCTTTGATTTGTCCAATCAAATAATTTTTTTTGCCATCCATGAAGTAACACCTACCAAATGTTTTTGTAAGGGATAGGTCTAGAGCTTTAGCTATAGAGGAAGGCATGATATTATCAGAGGCACTTGAGTCTACAATACAATTATTGAGTTTATGGCCATTTATGAATAACAAAACATAAAATGGGTTGGGTTTCATATCAACCACATAAGAAGTATCATTAGTTGAGTCAACAACCATTTTAGGAGTATGCTTGGTTGATTCAGGTGGGGAAGAAAATAATTGGGCAATCAGAGACTCAACACTAGCATTTAGTTGACCTTTGGGTTCAATTTGTGAAGGATCACTTTTGACATATTTAACCGATTTATTATGTTCTTTGGGATTCAACTTAAGATACTCAATAGGGGATATTTGAATCTTTGTAGACTTGTAAAATTCTATAATATCAAAATAAGTTTCATGATCATTCCTATGTAATAATTTAACTTCTTGGGCCTTCAAATTAATGTTAGGGGTTCTAGTAAAAGGCTCCTTACCTTTAGAAGGTTTTTCTTGAGTATTAGAAAATCTCAGATTCTTCTAACTTTTGGTAAGCACAACATATGAAGGATATTCAAGAGTAACTAATATTTCACCTCCTCTTTTTGAATCTGATTCATATTCTAGGAAGTATATTTCAGAGTCGCTAAAGTTGCTCAGAGTTCCTTTCTTCTTCGATAATTTCTCCCAATACATCTTGAGTAGTGGCCATTTGAGCATATCTAAGCATCTCCAGACAAGAGTTTCCATCCTGATTAGTAGTCAAATGAAAGGTACACATATTTCCTCTTCCAGGGGGAGCTTCAATAGCTAGCTTGGGTTGTGCTGATATAAGTGGTAATGTCCTACCAATATTTGTATATTGGTTAAAATTTCTCCTGCTAACATCTTGATATGGTTATTAAAATGAAGTACCAACCTTAGGAAATTATCTTTTTAAGGTAATAATATCATTAGCTAATCTTTTAACCACATGATCTGTAGAAGATGAGGGATGAGTATTAGCTACTTGGACTTCTTTCTTCCATTTTCCAGCCATAATGAGATCATCTTCTAACTCAACTACCAAGGTTTGTGTGATTGCTAGGTTGGAAACTACACCTCTTCTAAGATGAAAACTAATATTAGGAGGCATATAATTAATAAAGAAATATTTCTAATTTTTAGGAGTTGGTCTTTTAGCATTTGGGATTTTGTGCACAATTTTATTAAATTTGGCTATAAATTCCCTCATAGGCTCATGCATTTCTTTCTTGAGCTGAGTCAATTGAGCAAGAAGGGAATGTTCATCTTCCATGATTTTGAACCTATTTTCAAATGAAATTTTCATATCATTCTAGTTTGTACTTGAAGAGTTAGATAATAAAACTATTCTATTACAGTTTCAATTAGAGTTTACACAAAAAGCCTTATGGCTACATCTTGATGTTGCACACCTAACACACCACATGCTATGTCAAAAGCACTCAAATGCTCATATTGTGATTGTCTTTCATCTGCATTAAACTTGGGTAAGTTTTCCCTTGCATTTTTAGGTAGAGGATTCAAGTTAGTCCCTAAATTTAAAGGTCTTATAACTACTCCCCAAGGTTGAGCCATTGGAGGAAAACTGATGGCAGAGGGAATGATAGTACCAGAAAGGGTCAAGGCTTGACAGATAAAGGATGTAGAAGGCTTAGGAGGGATAAGAGGTCAACTTCTAGCTCTCCTAATAGGAGTAGGGATATAGGGAACATTAAGGATTTGTAGTGTTTAAAAAGTAGGATCCTCAACTCCTTCTCTCCTCAAAGACCTTGTATATATTTTGGACTCCAATTTATGATATTAGTTTCTAAGCTACTCTTGACCACTTTAGACTTTAGGGGCTTGATTTCTTACTGCGATTTTTTCTTGAGTAATAATAATCTCAAATTATTGGCCAATTCTTCTTCTTTTTCTAATACTCATCTGGCCCTTCTATAATCCTCAATGCTTCGGAGAGAATGCCATGCAAAAGTGTTTAATTGACCAATTATATCTTCCTAAAACCAAGATTAGGTTGTAGAATAGGAATTATATTTTCATGGGGAAGCACCATCATTACTTCATATTAAGGTGACTAATATTTTAACAAATGACTTCAAATCCCTAGTAGAGTTACCTAAAATTGTTGGTTAACAGATTTGTCCTATTCTAAAAAAAATGTTTTGTTCTGACTCTATATCCCTTTCTTTGAGAATAAATGAGTTAAACGACAAATGAGTGAACTATTAGGGATAATTCCTCTCTAAATTAAGGTACAAATACCTTTAAAATTTTCAATGAATTCAAACTACTTTAATCATTTGAACACACTTTTAACCAGAAAGCATTTAAGGTAAACTAACATTCATACATCACCATGTTATGAATGTGGTATCTTTATCTATATAGCATAATTTAGTGATAGAGCACATATATTCTATTCTCAATAATAATCAGACATATAAATATGTATATTACTAAACCAACAAAAGATAAAACACATATGATGAGTTATCTAATGAAAGAATAATTACCACTTGAAAGGAGAGTTCACACAAAAACTGATTTCAAATACTTAAACACACAGATTTAAGTATGCATCAATTACTTATTTTCACTCACAGATGAAAATTATTCAAACAATCATCACATATATTGTAAAAAAAAGAATTTTAGCTTTAAAATTCTCTTATCATCTTCTTTTTCTATCTTTTGTTCTAATTTTTATCAACTAAAAACATATATATAGTTACCCTAAATAATTGTTCATTAAACCCAGAGTTAAAACAAACTCTGACCCATACAAGATTTAGTTTCATACAAGCTCATTAAAAGACAAAGTTTTTTTTAAACATAATTTCAACTAAATAATTGAATGAAGAGATTGCGTAATCAAGATCAAGACTGGGGTATTAGATTGAAATCTCTGGATTTACTTTGTTCCACTGAGGAGACACGTTGCGCCTTCCATTCTTGATGTGTAGTAACAAATTCTTGGATTTTTGAGAAGTTGGGGATGCCAGTGTGTTTAACCTATGCTTTCCAAACATCTTTCTCTCTCTAAATTTTCTCCACTTTTTCTACATGTTGCAGGAGTGCAACAACATAAAGGTGAAGAAGTGACTCTAATTTTGAAATCCAAGAGAAATCCTCAATTAATAAGTTGTCATTTTCTTTAATGAAACTGATATTCTCTTTGAAGGATTAAACCATAATATTGATATCCTTTTCTATCTCCCCATCATATTTTATATATTTCACATTAATATATTACAACACATGCTATAAGGATTGAGTGAATTTAGTTATTTCTTTGATCATTTTTATAAATTCAATTTATCCTTGCCTAGATACTGAGTTTCTCCATTCGATATTTCTCTTGATTACATATAATATATTATCATTCAAAAACATAAAATTTTTATCTAATAAAAACTTTGTTACCCCATATTTTTAAAAATCACCAATTTGATTTATCACATTCATCCATTTTCGTTCCTCTTTTTCCCATGAAGCATTCTATGTTTTCAAATATTTGATGATTGCCATAGTCCTATCATATATATTCTTCATTTCCTTAATATATTATGTACCTTTCTAGATAATGCCATCCAAATAATCATCAAACGCCTTAGTCACCATTTTATTTCTATGTATTTAATCTAACATTTTTTGGTTGATCAGAGATTTTGGGTCAAAAGATAGAGGTAGTTGGGAAACATGTTATGGATTTGGATTATAAATGGCATAAATATACTCTACCATTGACTATAAGGTCTATTTAAACTCCCTCTTATCTTTTTCATCCTTCCAGGTATGACTGACTATCCTTTTGGTAGATGCTTCAAGATGATGAACATCTGTAACGCATGATGCAGTCTCAAGATCTATTTTTTATTGTGAAATCTTGAATTGTGGGATCTTGATCTTCCTTATCAGTTGTCAGTTGGGCTATTTATGCACTCCAATTCCTTGTGTTAGGGTCAATGTCCACCCTAGACATTGTTTTTAACTTCTTAGATTTAGGAGTCTTTCCTAGACACTTGCTAACCATGTCCTCCAATGGCAATGAAAATGGAACTATTTTTATTTTATCACTGATTAAACTTTCCAACCATTTGGGTGTTAGAATTGTAAGTTCCTTACCAGGATTCAATTGTTCAGAAGGCACATTTGATATCACCATCAGATCTACAAAATCTGAAGTAACCTCTATTTGTTGATTTTCACTAATTTCCTTAGCCATTGGTGGATTAAACCCTTTATCACTTATTGCCTCTCCTGAATCCTCTTCAGAGTTTAAGTCCACAACTATTTTTTTAGAAATCTCCTTTTTCTTATTACTTTTAGTCCTTAGTCTGGTAGTATGAGAAGGTCGAATAGTTGCAAGGGTTTTCTTGGACTTTTTGATAATAGTACCCTTTCCAATTTTTGGCTTGAGAGTAAAATAGTAATAAGATAATTAGAAGAGATTATTGGAGATGGTGATTCATCAATTGGTACACATCATTGGGAATCTTCATTTTGAACTTCTTTCAGTCTACATCCCTTTAATCATTTCTCAGTTCTCCTTATCACTGTGAGAGTGTTGACTTTAATACGATCCTCTTCATCTTTATTCCAATGGGCTTCTTAGAATAGGTAGCTATTTTACTTATTCAAAATGAGGATCAACCACCTATTCTTCATCATCAATTATTCTAGAGATATTCATACTCAGATTAAGTGTAACTATTTTCCCCAAGGAGAACCTACACCAAATCTTTCTTCTAACTTCAAATTCATATGAACAATCCTCCCAATAGTCTTTAATCTAGGGAATGTGTGAAAATTCCATTCCAAAATCCAGATTTTCCCTAGAAAAACCTTTGCTATCAAATTTGGGTCTGGCATTATAGTACTAAAAATTGAACTTTTTTTGGTTCACCTCTAAATTTAAGTTATCAAAAATTGACTGACATGAATAGTGTCCCAATTTGACAAGAAAAGAAATACCAGATTATTTCTTCATTGGAAATTTCTTATCTATATGGGTTAGTTACCTATAAACTTCTATCAATACAAAGTGATCAAAAACATATCTAGGTAGCTTCATTGGTTCACCATCAAAACCAACTCTAATATAAATAAATTAGGAAAATTTAATGAAGAAACTACTATAAATACTGATAAGCTTCGTGGCTTCATCAGACATTCTCTTATTAACATTGCTTGCCAATTTATAAGTCATTATACTAGTAAAAACATCATTAACCCTTGCATAGTTTTCATAACAATTTTGCATCTATAAATGTGGGTAATAATCATAAATTCTACTATCTTCAACTAAGGATGCATGAGGCAACCCTCTCCATTCTCTTGTAGATGCTAAGCAATAAAAGAGATATGAAGACATATACAAATCCTTATTCCCAAAATAATTACTCAGACTCAGATGTAAATATTCAGCTATGATTTCTGACCAATCCAAATACTATTTTCCTTGGAGGATCACCTAAATGAAGAAGTACATCCAATCCTCCCAATAAAATGCTTGAGAACTAGCTTTCACCTTATGTAATAATACCATGATGTCTTTAATTTTTGGTATCATATGTTCTCTAGTTAATGCTCTGGGTAGTCTTGAACCTCCTTTTTGGAATTTTAGTAACCAATTTTTGGTAATTACACTCTTGTAGATTATTTTCTTTAATGAAAAATGAGCATAAGAAGAAGTAATATTGATGTTAGAGTATCGCTCCTTGGGCAGAATTTTCATCACAACCATTAGGGTTTGTCTATTGACATGCAATAATACATTACCATCCATAGTTTTGATACACCTATTTTGATGGTCGTATCTATTCATGCATCCTAGAACTTATTCAGGACATTGTACTGCCATGAGAAAAGCCACAACTTTGACTAAACCACTTTCCTCTATTTTCTCCATCATAGGGGTTGACATATAATTTTTAACCTTCTTGTTAAAATATTCTAAATCATATTGAAGTAAAGAAGTATCCCCAAATTCAAGGAAGAGAACAAAAAAGACTAGGGCCATGTTCATAACCAAGACAAGTAGATTTCATGGCTACAGATTGGAGGATATAATGAAAAATGCTTTGAACTTCTTAAATAATACTAGAAACTCAAAATGATTCTCCTTTCCAACAAAATAGTGAAATCAACTTGTAGGAAAAGTTGAACTCACCTTCAATGGATAAAAAATTACTGAGAAACTATGCAATAAAAATCTTATACCTCTAACACTACTTTTTTTTGCATGAACCTATGTGTTTACTATTAATAATGGCTTATCCTTTCTTGATAAAGGCATGAAATCAGGTCGAATAATTACTGGATCAATTAACTTGTGTTAAACTTGCTTGATAGGATGTAAGTTCTAATAGGTGCATTAATTGTAAGGATTTTTCAAACATGACCTTAATGTGTAATGATTACTCATAACCTTTCAAAATTAGAACTTTTTGTTTCATAAAATATTCTAGATATATTTCCCTTTAAATGATTTACTTAAAAAAAAAAGTCTCCCACAAATTTCTACTTAAAAGGCTTCGGGAAAGGTGGGACTAAAGTCACAGAATATTGAATCTTTGAACTATTAAACCATTGAACTCTTGAAATGAGGTTCAACGCAAAAGTCCAAAGATACAAATTGAGTTACACAAGGTGGCCAATAGTTCATGACTTTTGAGAAATATTGAACCATTGAACTCTTGAACTTTTAAAAGGGTTCAAGTTTGAAGGTTCAATTCTTTAGTAATTTTTCACATATGAAGATAAGAGGATAACATTTCAAAATAAAGAGCCGACTTAAGAAATAAACATATGATCAATAAGGTAAGATGGTGGGGCAACTTTCACTTAGGGAAGGTTTATGAAAAAAAAAGATGAAAAGGGTGAATTAAAGGGTAACACTTCATAAAGAGGCTTTTACCACTCCACACAAAGTGTAATCACCAATTTTTCATAACTCCCCCTGCTTGCTTCCTCAAAATCAGGCCTGTGTAGAGGTACTAGGTCTATAGACCTCTCATATGTTCTGAACCCTATTGGTCATTTCCTTTACTATTCACTCATAAAAATGTTCTAATTAGTCTCTACACTTTTTTTTGGATGTATTAAGACACTTATTAATTCTTTTAAAACTCCAAACTTCATAAATATCACTGTTCAAGACAAATTCTCACAATTGGCTGTATGTGACAACATGAGAGTTCTGCATGCACATTGTCTTGAATTGGAATTTTCAAATATACCATGACAGCTATAGTGTTCAAACTCATTGAGGGGTATTTATCACTAACCTCAAGTCCATTAGCCATTTCAAGTCATATTCAAACTTTTGCATTCACTGTCCCCACACACAGTCCTATAGGTGCATTAGGCTTGTTAACTTATCATTTAGCCACCACTTGGATTTAGGTGATTTTGAATCATAATTGATCCATGAACTTTTCATATTTAAACTATTTCAATGATTTCATGACTAATTATATAACTCTAAACATTTACACCATTGATTTAGCTTGAAGTTGTAGACCTACAGGTCTTTAGACCTGTAAGTCTGTAACCTTATATAGGAGCTTTTAAAAAGTACAAAAATGGATGTTAGGGTTAAAATATCATGTTTTCATGCATCAACACATTATATAAAGAATTAAAATCTCTAAAACTCCTTGAAATACATATTCAAACCTACTCAAATCAACTTGTTATATAGGCACACTAGGACACAATCCATAAGGTGAATGAAGGTATGACCCTTTATTCAACTAATACATAATGTTTACCTAATAAAAGGGTCATGAATGGATTTTGAAGATTTTATAATACCATGAATAATAACTTATATGTATTAGACCACTTGGATAACTCTAAAACATAGAAATATTACCAGTCATTTACAAACCATGCATAAGAAAAGCTTTTCTTGCCAAAAGACCATCCACACATGCCATCATCATGCATGAAAGTGTATTATGCATATATAGACCTTTGAGAACTCACTCCAATTTTTTCATGTATATAAAGAGTTCACACTTATTTTTGAGTTACACAAAATGTAGCTTGTGGGGATTTGAGCCTTTAAAAGTTAATTTAGATCCTTAACAATTTTTCATAAAGCTAAGGAGCTCAATTTAATGATCAGTGCCACAAATTCAAATCCAAAACTATGGATAAATTTAAGAGCTTGTGAAAGGAGTGATGGAAGAGAGAGAAAATTATAAATCTTTGGGACTTGAAACTTCTTCCCTTTCTTGTTTCTATCTTGTAGAAGCTCAAGGGACACCTATACAACGTTTTTACCTGCAAGTGACTTCAAAAAGTCCATAAAAATCTTTTAAATCCTTAATATAGCATTGAAACTCAAGATTCTAACCCTTTTCTAACTCTTTGATAGATGTGGTAGCTATGTAACTTCTCCAAGGTCCTTGGAAGGTGTGTGGTATGGATTTATCTCTTGGAGGACTTTGACACACATGAATGTTAGCCTAAAATCACATTTTCACTCATTTTCAACACCTTCAAGTTTACAAATAAACCTTAAACACTATAAGACATCATGAAATGTTATGACAAAGTGATTTAAAAAAAAATGACCTTGAGAGACTCCTAACAACCTATGACACCACTTGATCAAGCCTTATCTCTCCATGACATGCCTAGACCATTATATGACCAAAACAAGACATTACCTTAAATTTTCTAAACTAACCTTAGAAAATGCTAATAAGGTTTTATGAAGACATTTAGGGACCATATAATACATGAAAAGACCACATGACAATCCTATGAAAATTTCAATATAGATGGAGTGACCAATTTTGACTTGAGGTCAAAATTTGGTCAACATTCTTGGTGATTTATAAGGGTAGCATGCCTATAATGCTAATGGACCAGTAACCTTGTTTTTCCATTGGGAAGTGGAGTCACTATCACTTAGCTTCAAACTTGACAAGACTTTGACCATGACCCAATAGACTGATTTGACCTTCAAAACACACCATGTTGAGTGTAGAGTCCTTTAGGGCTATCACATAACCATATGAATAAATTTTGGGGCCTAAAGAGATCCAAATATGTGGGAGGCATAATTTTCATGTTCTCCACATGTGAGTGGAATATTCCTTATATTCTTAATTTCTATGTATTCCATATTTCATGGAATTAGTTGTTAGATTCCTTTTCCCATGTTAACTTCCTTGTTTTGAGGAAGCTAGTTACTTTTTGGAAAAGGGAACTCCTTCCTTGTTGAGTGGAGTTGGTTAGGGTTACATGTTTTTGGGAAAATGTGCCCTTAGAAGGTGGAGAGATGAATATGGTGAATTCCTCCTTGGGAGAGCTTTTGGATAAGCTTGATGAGGTGGAGGAGGGTTGCCACATGTTAGATAATGCTTATCTTAGATAAGTATTGTGCATTTGCTCTTCCTTTTGTGAATTTTATTTATTTTACTATAAATACAGGGTGTGGTTTGGCCTTTATAGGTTGATGGTTTGTTTGTAGAGTGTGGCTTTGAGGATTAGAGTCAAAGTGTAGGTTTTATGCAAAGTATAGGTGTTCATTACAGGGTGTGGTTTAACAACTTGTGAGATACAACATTGTGCAGGTGTAGGTAAAAGTGTAGTTTTTGTGCAACAGTTTCTATAGGAGATTTTTCTATCTCTATGAGAGTTCATTATAATCTTGTTTTAGATTATTGATTTATTTGAGAACTTTCATTGGTGGATGTAGCCCATATTGGGTGAACTATGTTAGATCTATGTTATCTATGCTATTATTATCTTGCTCTCATTTATGCTTTCATATTAATGGTGAATTAAGGAATTTTCCATGATGTATTTTATTACATAAATTTAGATCTAGTTTATGGTAATAGTAGATCTAGATTTAAGTGTTTTATTCCTAATAACTGATATTAGGGCCATTGGTTGTGTGTTTTGCTGAAGTGGTAAATCACAAGAAGGCTATTAGCTTGAGTGGGAGCTATGGGAGAAGAGATTAGATTTAGAGTTAAGAAGTTTTATGGTAAGCATTTTGGTTTGTGGAAAATGTAGATGGAAGATTACTTATATTAGAAGGAACTTTAACTCCCCTTGGAGGGGAAAGGAGGACAACTTGTAAGTATGAGTGATGCAAATTGGTCATTACTTAGTAAGAAGGCATTATGAGCCATACAGTTATTCTTTGCATCTTCTGTTGCATTTAACATTGTAGATTAGATAACTAAAAAGAATATCATGGATAAACTTGGGAAGTTATATGAGAAACCTTCAGCTTTTAATAAAAATTTTCTTATGAAAAGATTTTTTAACATGAAAATGTCTGAGAATGGTTCAATTGCTAATCATCTTAATGATTTTAATATGGTTGTAAGTATGCTCACTTCAATTAGAATTAATTTTGATGATGAAATTAGAGTTTTGCTAATCTTATGTTCTTTGCCTGATAGTTGGGATAGTTTGGTTATGGCTGTGAGTATTGTAGTCCCTACCAAGGGAATCTTGAATTTTGAGGATGTTGTAGGTGTGATCCTTAGCAAGGAGATGCAAAGGAAAAACACTAGTGAATCAACTTGAGGTAATGCTTTATCCATTGATACTAGAGGGAGGCAAATGGAAAAGATCAAAGGCAATAGAGGAAAGTCAAAAGGTAGATCTAAGTCTAGATCTAGATCTAAGATGATATGAATGTATTATGGGAAGAGTGGACATTCAAAGAAGGATTATTGGTCACTTCAGGATAAGAATGCAAACAAGGAGGAAACAAATGAGGTAAATGTGACATTAGGTAAATCATGTCAAGATGCCTCAATTATTTTTATGGATAGTTTTTCTAAGTCTTAAGTATTAGATTCAGGGGCTTATTTTCATGCCACCCCACATAGGCATTATTTTACTGATTATGTTCAAGAGAATCTAGGACATGTATATCTTGGTGATGATGAACCATGTGAGATAATAGGGAAAGGCTATGCTTAGGTTAAGATGTAGAATGGGATTTGGTTTCAGCGGGGTAATAGGGTAATGAGGGATTCAATATTGTTTACTATAGATTATTGGAAAGTTACCAAAGGTAATCTTGTGATCTTGAGAGGTAATAGAGTTGGTACTTTGTATTTGACTATTAATGTTAATTCTCTTGATTTAGTTGATACAAATGGAGATGTAACTATATAGCACTATAAGCTCGATCATATGAGCCACAAGGGCATGCAGATCTTAAAAGATAAGTTGCTTGGATTAAAAGATCTAGATCTAGACTTCTGTGAGAATTGTGTGTATGGGAAATAGAATCAGGTTGAGTTCTTGAAGGTTAGACCCACAAAGAAAGAACACAAGTTAGATCTAGTACACTCAGATGTATGGGGACAAACTCAAGTATCTTTTATTGGTGGATCTAATTATTATGTTACTTTTATAGATGATGCAATTAGTAAAGTTTGGTTTTATTGAATTAAAAGGAAATTTGATGTATTTGACACTTTTAAGAAGTGGAAATCCTTGGTTGAGAATGAAATAGGTCTCAAGTTGAAATGTCTTAGATCAAATAATGGAGAGCCAAAGTGTTATGAGGAAGAAATGCAAGTAGATGCCAAGTTGAGATGGGAACAAGCCATAGATGAAGATCATAGATCTCTCATGGAGAACTAAATGTGGGAATTAGTTAGGCTACCCAAGGGAAAGAGTGTATTACTGAACAAGTGGATTTTAAGAATGAAAGAAGAGGATGAAGGGAGAAAATGGTGTAAGGCCAAGATGGTGTCAAGGGGTTTGCACAAAAATTAGGTATTGAATTTGATGAGATTGTCTCTCCTATTGTAAAAATGACTTCTATTAGGACTGTTCTTAGTTTAGTTACAGTTGAGGATTTGCACTTAGAATAGTTAGATGTGAAAATTGCTTTTCTTCATGGTGATTTGGATGAAGAGTTGTCTATGAAGAAGAATAGGGTTATGAGGTCAAAGGGAATAAGAAATATGTGTGAAGACTAAATAAGATCTTGTATGGCCTGAAACAAGCTCCATGATAATGGTACAATAAATTTGATTATTTTAGGTTGGAAAAATAATATCAAAGGTGTCATTCTAACCATTGCATGTACATCAAACATTTTTATGATGGTTCCTTTATTAGATTATGCTTGTATGTTGATGACATGTTAGTTTTAGGAAAGAACATACAACATATTCATATGCTCAAGAGACAACTTAGTGACTCTTTTTCTATAAAGGATTTGTGTGTTGCAAAACAAATCCTTGGCATGAGGATTTATCATGATAGGAAGGAGAGGAAGTTAATCTTATCCCAATTAGAGTATGTGAAGAAAGTCTTGGAAATATTTAGTATGTTGGATGCTAAATCTATTGGTACTCCTTTGGTAGGCCACTTTATATTATCAAAGGAACCAGTGTCCCAAGATAGAAGCTAAAAATCTTAAGATGTCCAAGGTACCTTATTCATCAGTAGTTAGAAGCTTGATGTATGCCATGGTTTTTACTAAGCTAGATATTTCCCAAGTAGTGAGAGTTGTGAGAAGGTATAGGAGTGATCCAAGTTATGAGCATTAGCAGGCAGTGAAATGGATTCTTTGATATTTGAGAGGAACCATTGATTTGACATTATGTTATGGTGGATTAGATACCACTTTGCATGGTTATGTGGACTTAGATATGGTAGGGGATATTGATAGTAGGAGAATTATGACAAGATATATATTTATTGTTAGAGATACAATGGTTAGTTGGATTTTTAGGATACAAAAGGTTGTGGCTCTGTTAACCATAGAGGTAGAGTATGTCACTGCCACAAAGGCTAGCAAGGAAATGATTTGATTATAAGAGTTGTTTCAAGAGTTGGGGCATGAGTAAGAAGTTGGGAGACTACACAGTGATAGTTAGAGTGCTATTAATTTGGTAAAGAACTCCACTTTCCACTCAAAGATGAAACACATTTAGTTACATTATCACTTCATCAAGACAACTTTGGAGGAGAACTTGGTGAAGATAGAGAAGATTCATACTAGCCAAAATCCTATGGATATGATGACCAAGGCGGTCACATTGGACAAGTTGAGACTATGTTAAAATTTGGTTAGCCTTAGTGGTCATGGAGTAATGATAGATTATATTTAGGAAAAATAGTCTCCAAGTGGGAGATTATTGAGTGTGGATCCCTTTGGGGCTATCACATGACCATAGGAATAAGTTTTGGGGGCCTAAAGAGCTGTGGGGGGCATAATTTTCATTTTCTCCACATGTGAGTGGAATATTCCTTATATTCTTAATTTTTATGTATTCCATATTTCATGGAGTTAGTTGTTAGATGCCTTTTCCTAGGTTGACCTCATTATTTTTAGGAAGCTAGTTGTTTTTTAGAAAAGGGAACTCCTTCCTTGTTGAGTGGAGTTAGTCGTGATCACATGTTTTTGGGAAAATGTGCCCTGAGAAGGTGGAGAGATGAATATGGTGAATTCCTCCTTGGGGGAGATTTTGGATAAGCTTTATGAGGTGGAGGGTTATCACATGTTGGATAAGGCTTATCTTGGATAAGCATTCCACATTTTCTCCTTTATGGATTTTCTTCATTTTACTATAAATATAGGATATGGTATGGCCTTTAGAGGTTGATGGTTTGTTTGCAGGGTGTGGCTTTGAGGATCAGAGTCAAAGTACAGGTGTTTTGAAAAGTGTAGGTGTTCATTATAGGGTGTGGTTTAGAAACTTGTGAGATACAACATTGTGTAGGTGTAGGTGAAAGTGCAGTTTTTATGAAACACTTTCTACAAGAGATTTTTCTATCTCTATGAGAGTTCATTGTAATCTTGTTTTAAATTAATAATTTATTTGAGAAATTTCATTGGTGGATGCAGCCCACATTGGGTGAACCATGTTAGATTTGTGTTATCTATGTTATTAGTATCTTGCTCTCATTTATGCTTTCATATTAATAGTGAATTAAGGAATGTTTTTGTGATATATTTTATTCCATAGATTTAGATTTGGTTTATGGTAATAGTAGATTTGGATTTAAGTGTTTTATTCCTAACACACCAAATAAATACAATAAGACACAAATCAAAGAAAAAGACACACACATGTTCTATTAAGCACTTAGGGAACACAACAACAATATAAGCAAACTAGTTATATACAACTAACTTGAAAAAAAATATTCTTCTTAGATAAAATGGAAAGCTTGTATAATCTCTTACTCCATGAGATGAAAGATTGCTTGAAGCAAGTTATCTCTTGATTATTTTTCTTAATTTCTTCATCTCCTTCATGCCTACCAATCTTCTTGGCATGATTTCAAATGAAATAATGGTAGCTAAAAACATGTCACCTATGAAGGTGAATTCATCTTATCTTTCAACAATATTCTCATGACCTCTCTTGATGTTTGTACTTGCCTCAAATGATGCTTCATCTAAACATGCTTCTTTAACCTTCATGCCATCTTTAATAACATTAGACTTCTCACTAACTATTGTAAGATCATCAATCTCTTCTTCATACTCATTTTTGATATTTGTGCTTATCTCAAACATAGCCATTTCTTGACTTATATGAGCAACCTAAATCATGGTACTTTAGAGGTTATCATGTTGTCCTTCAAGAAGTAAGGATTATTCAAGAACTTCATCTAACTAACCAACATAAAGTATAGGCCCTTTGAGAACCTCAAACTCACCACAAATCTCCTTGAATTTTTGATGTGATGTTCCTCTCTCAATATTTATCTTCTATATCTTGATCAACCTATTTATTGATAGCTACAAACTGATCTAGATAATCTATTTATTTACTCAAGAAGACTGATTTGTGTTTGCCTTCACTAAGTGGGGTACCAGTAGTTAACTCTATATCATAGACACTTGAGTTGTCTTATTCATCAATTAAAACTATAGCTTGATCTCTTCACTTGCTTCCCATAGTATAGGTTCTTCTTTAAGAAGGGATGTGGTGGGAGGGTGATGAATAGGTTCATGGGTTGGAGAGGGAGTTTGAGGTGTGTAATTGGAATTATATGAGGAGAATGTAGGACAACCATAGGAATGATATGACTCATAACAAGGCTGATAGAAATCAAGGTGAGGTTGATATGGATCATAGAGATGGTAAGAATTATGTTGAGGCTAATAGGAAGGTATATCTTCTTCAACAAGAATTTCATTTTATTTATAACCTTCTTTATATCCTTCCTCATAGCCTTATTTATAACCTTCCTCATATCCTTCTTTATAGCCTTCCTCATAGTCTTATTTATAGCCTTCCTTATAGCCTTATTTATATCCTTATTCATAGCCTTATTTATAGCCTTCTTTATAGGGCTGATCAACAACATCATGTTCATGTAAGGGCATAATACACTGACATGATTCATAATGAGGGTAACAAGCTTGATATGGAGATTGAGGAACATTGTTGGGGTCATGACAAAGATAATAAGGAGGTATATATTAGAATATCTCTTCATTCCTAGCCATCTAACTTCATGAGTCAAATGTAAACATGCGATAATATCAAATACTTTGCACAATAAGCACCTGGGCTATTAGAACTAGCTAATTGCATTTAGAGTCATCATTGGTGTTTTTTGAATGCTTCTAAGGGTTGATAATTAGAAGAATAAACCAATAATTCTTCCACACTTTGGACATTAGTCTCACTAGGCATGCTAGAACTATTGTCACTCAATTTTACACCCTTGTATAGGTAGTTAAAGGCTACTCCAAATGAGTGAAATAATGGGATTACCCCTAAACTTGGGGGTTCTCTATAATAGGGATAAACCTCTAGATTGAAGAGCTAACTCCCTTGATATGTCTATCTAAGTTCATCACCTATGATACTAACTTGTTGAGATGAAAAAGGAGAGAGAAAACATGAATAAAACCTATCCTAGTGAGGTGATGTATCAAATGTAAACTGATCACTACCAACCAACTGCAATTTCACTTTAAATAAGAGCCTGACCTACACATGACACTAATCGAAATCTGCCTTTCTACATTAGTATTTCTCATGGAGGTTTGTGAAGAAAGCTTGAGTTAGGAAGATTAAACAAGAGTTCATGACTTGACACTAGTGAAGAGATAAATCACTAAACTCAAACACACTTCATTTGAACACTTCAAACGACCTATAAAAGGCTTTCAAAACTAAATGTGAATGCTAACAAGGACAACATGCTAAGGAAATGAATCTATCACTTAATAAGATCAACTAATCTAACATAGACATTGAAATAGTCTAGAAGAAGGTAAAATAGGTTGTTATTCATTAATAAAAGGCTTAAAATAGGTAGGGAATTAGATTACCCTGGTGGAGGATACCAATTTAGCCAATTAAGGTTCAATATATAACACAAATGAGAGAGGAGAAGAAGGGCGTAGGAAAGAGAGAGATGACAAGTTTTTCATGAGTTAAAAAAAAATATAGGAGTTATGAAACTACCTAAATAGGTCATAAATTCTATACATATATCCTATGAATATTTTCCCTTGATCCAAGTGGCATAGGAATTAGAATGCTTACTTGACACCTTAACTAGCTCTCCAAAACTACCCTTTACTTTGCATTGTTGAGTGACAAGTGGCCTTATTGATGGTCAGATTATGTTATTTTACATATTATATCTAATTTTGACACCTCTCAACTGATCCATTCAGGTTCTCTTTGACACATCACTTCCTTTTCTTGCTAGGTGTCTAGAAGACTCTTCATCTCCTTAGGCCAATCTTGCATACAAGTGTCAAAACTTGAATTATTCTTCTTCAGATCATATTATATTCATTGATGGTCCATTAAAATAATATTTTACATAAATAAATCCATATGGAAAGATCAAAATAGCCCTATGAATCTATTCTCTACCAAAAGCCCTAATTAGGCCTCATTCATAGTAGCCCTAAAATTATGCAAACCTCCTTGTGTAGAGAGTTTCATAGATGGTGATGAGAATATGAAGGCATATTATAGGAAAAAATATGTCCTTATATATTTAAGTTCAATTTAAAGTCTTGAGAGTGAGTGGAAGTCCATTTTTATATTGTTTCTCTCTCCTAACTAGGTTTGAATTAGGCCTCCCTTCTTAGAGACTAAAAATTGAATCTATAGGATTCAAAAATGTTCCAAAACCCAAATAAATGTGTGAATAAATTATATGACCTTATAAAAATTCTCCATGACAAAAATTAAGCTTTGACACTTTGTAGGGACCTATCAAATAACATAAAATATCCCTTTTTGACCTGTTTTGTACAGTTCTATACAATCTTGTATGAACTCATGGTATGGGGTGATTCTCAAGGGAGTATTGAACATGTTTTAGGTCACTAATAATTTTTTACAATAAATATGGATTCATATAAGTTCACTTCTCTATCTCTAGGTCAATTTGACTCTCTTAGGCAAACTGAAAGTGCTGTAAGGTCTTAAAGATGATTCATAAATCTCAGGGCATGAGTCCTCAAAAAAATTAAACAAAATGGAAGTAAAATAGGGTAGATAAATTACCCTAAGAGATCAAGGTCCCATGAAATACCTATTTTCTCTACCAAGAAAAATAAAATAGCCTTTTGGGTTGCTAGTAGGCATTTTGTGAGGGTTGAGAGCAAATTGAGGTCTATGAGAGCTTTCTTGAGTTTTGTTATGACTCTGAACACTTCAAGGAGTTAAATGACAATATCATTGAATTATCCATATGTTTTTACAACCATTATATCTATTATATATCTCACCATCTCCTCAGGGTCTCAAAGTCCTCAACTAACCTCCAAATGCCTAGTCGTATCCTTAACTAAGTACCTTGTAGGCATGTGCATGTGACTAGACTTGTTAGGCCTGAATAGTGTTCAATTGTGTTTTACATTCATTGTTTCTTGATTTTTAAAGATCATGGATTTATTAATCAAATTAAATAATTTTCAAACATTTACTCTCCCTCATATCTCTTGAAGTTTTTTCAACCTCTCAAACAACAAGTACCTTATGAATAAGCAAACTTTTTTATGTATTGGCAGGGGTTTATAATGTTTGAATGCTTGTCTCATTTATTGCTCTATGATTATAAATTACTTGATATCAATGAATTTATAACATTAATCTATTTTATAGACTTCAAACACTCATACACCACTACCTCATACTTTGAAAACCCTTAGTCACTTGAGTAGACCTACAGGCGATCAACTACCTGTGTGTATTCATTTAGAATAGTCTACAAACATGGTGTTTTAGGAGCCATAATTTCAATAATTGAAACTCCTAATACTATTGTCATGATATTTAATAGATGAGTATGTTATTAAAATCATTTAAACTCTCTACTCCACCATCATCACTATCTAAGGCAAATTCTTCAATAGGTGGTTATAGGTGTCAATTGGGATAGTTTGATAGTATTAAACAATTTTAGGTATTAAATGCTAATAGAAAACCTATAATATTTAACCTCATTGATGGGTTTTTATCACTCCACACAAAGTTTAATCACCATTTTTTCATATCTCTTTACATACCCCTATTTGCTTCCTCTAACTCAAGCCTATGTAGAGGTATTGGGTCTATCGATCTCTTATATGTTCTGACCCCTATTTGGTCATTTCCTATTCTAGTCACTCATCAAAATGTTCTCACTAGTCTATTCCTATTTTTTTGATGTCTTAATACACTTTTCAATGCCTTACAAACTCCAAACTTCATCAACATCACTATTTAAGGCAAATTCTCACAACTAGCTGTAGGTGACAACATGAGAGTTTTGAGGGCATATGGTCTTGAATTGGCCTTTTAAAATCTACCATGACACTTATAGTGTTAAAATACATTGAGGGGTATTTCTCACTACCCTCAAGTCTATTAGCATTTTCACGGCATCTTCAAACTTCTACATTCACTATCCACACACATAATCCTATAGGTGTATGAGGCTTGTTAGCTTATCATTTAGTCACCACTTGAATTTATGTGATTTTTAAATACTAATTGATCCATGAAATTTTTATCTTGAAACTATTACAATGATTTCATGCATGGGTATACAACTTTGAACATTAACACCATTGATTTATCTTGAAGTTGCAGACCTATGGGTCTTTAGACCTGTAGGTCTACATGCTTGTGTAGAAGCATTTAAAAATTGAAAATATGGATGTTAGGGATCAAAGATCATGTTTTAATGCATAAAAAAATTAAATTAGGAATCAAAAACTCTAAAAATCCTTGAAATACATATTCAAACCCACTCAAATCAACTTGTTATGCAGGCACACTAGGACACAGTCCAAAAGGTGAATGAAGCTATGACCCTTTCTTCAACTAGTACAAAATGTTTAACTGATAATAGGGACATGAATAATCACTTATATGTATTATACCACTTAGATAAATCTAACACACATAAATATTATTAGTAATTTACAAACTATGCACAAGAAAAACTTTTCTTTAAAAAAGACCATCCACACATGACATCATGGTGATTGAAAGTGTATGATGCATATAAAAACTTATAAAAACTCACTCTAATTATTTTCATTTAGAAAAATAGTTCACACTGGTTCTGAAGTTACACAAACCTCAGCCTATGGGGATTTGAGCCTTTAAAAAGTAGTATAGCTCCTTAGCCATTATTCATAAAGCTAAGAAACTCAATCTAATGACCAGTACCATAAATTATAATCCCATAGGGGCCCCAAACTCTAGCTAAAATATTATCCCCAAACTCTACCTATATGGCCTATACCATACAATTGAAAATGTCCTTCAAGAGCTTGTGAATGGAGCACTGGAGGAGAGAGATATTTATAAAAATTTGGGACTTGAAACTTCTTCCCATGATTTTTTTTTACTTTTATAAGCTCAAGGGACACCTATAGAATGTTTTAACCTACAAGTGAATTCAACAATTCCATACAAGTCTCTTAAATCCTTAAGATGGCATTGAAACTCAAGATTATGACCCTTGTCTGACTCTTTGATAGATGTGGCAGTTGTGTAACTTATCCAAGGTAATTTTAAGGTGTGTTTTATGGATTTATCTCTTGGGGGACTTTAACACACATGAATGTTAGCCAAAAATCACATTTTCACCACCTTAAAATTTATAAATGAATCTTGAACACTCCAGAACATCATGAAATATTATGAAAAAGTGATTTAAAAATAAAATGACCTTGAAAGACTCCTAAAAACCTATGACACCACTTGACCAAGCCTTATCTCTCCATAACATGCCTAGACCATTATATGACCAAAACAAGACATTACCTTAACTTTTTCAAACTAACCTTAAACAATGTTAATAAGGTTTTGTGAAGAATTCTAGGGACCATATAAGGTATGCAAAGACCACATGGAAATCCTATGAAAATTTCAATATAGAGGGGTTGACCGATTTTGACTTGAGATCAAAATTTGGTCAATAGTTCCACTATCCCATTTCATAAATGTGCATATGGTCTATCTTTTGGCTTGATCCACACCCCAAACAAGTCATACTAAAACTTATAGTCAATTATGATCATAATTACATGAATATCTACCTCTAAATCACTTTATAGGTAGTTGAAAAATTAGTTGAATGTTGCCATCCAAGTTTTGAAAGTGGTGACAACAAGTTGGCTCTCTTTTCAACCTTAACACCTTCTAAATGTTTGAAAAAATATCTAAGGTATGGGTCAAGAGGTCAATAATAGTATCAAATGGGTTAATAGTGTTACGAGGGAAAGGAGGTTCACAATTTATGACTAGGTCCACATAAAACACTAGAATTGGGTTTAGATTTTGAGAATTCAAGTAGTCATTACATGATCCAGGTGGATCTTTCCATTTGTTAAAAAATGAAGTCTCCATATTCTAATTAGAATGATTTAACAATGTAGATCTCATTGAGATCTTTCCATCACTTTTTTTGTTTTGCAAAACGGACACCGTATGCAAAAGATATGGTCCGTTGAAGTTTTGATGTGACAGGGAAAAAATGTGGTGTCTTAAGATGACTTGGCACAATGTGGACACACCAAGTGGACCAATCACTAGTTGACACATGGTAGTCCATTTTATGCATTTGTGAAAAAATTTGGTTTGGTGTTTGGTTTAAGCCTCTGATCTTTGACAAGCGGTCGTATGGAGAACCGTGGGCCTCGCTATTGGCTTGTTGGGGGCCCTCAACGAGGGTTGACATACTTGATTAAGGAGGGGTGCCTTGGCCTCCATCTCACAATGAATTATATTTGCATTGTTTTTTATATCATAATTTTGTACCCACTAGATGCATGTGGGACAATTAAATTATACGTTTTAAAGCTATGTAATTAATTCCTTGGTAATTCTTTAAACCTTACTATTACCAAGCCCCATTACGTCACATGGGAGAAACACACTTGCCAAGCTGAGTTAAGCTCAAGAATGAAGGTTGAGTCAATATTCCCTATGCTTAAATATTGGATAAAAGACTGAGCCATATTCCATGCTTTGAGCCTTTGTACCCACATGGAGGAACCATGTAACACCATTGCCAAGTTCAAGGACCAAGCACACCGCCCAAATTAGCCAACATAACCATTGGTCATGGAATATGCCTTAGCCAAAAGGCATCAATGACCATTATGGTAGAGATTATAACTATTAAAGGTTTGAATTAGTTGAGATATATTCAATGTGGGACTAAAGATAAACACACGAAACAAAGGCCTAACTATTAAAAGACTTAAAAACTGTGTTATTTGTCCAATATAGGATAAAAGGATAAGTCTAAAGCACCCACAAAGGAGGCCAAAGATTTTAACTCTTGACCTATCGTGTAAAAGGATAAGAGCCTGACCAACTCGCTCATGGGAGCCAAAATAGAAATAAAGCCACAAACTTCTATTTGAGTGTAAGCATTTAGTGTTAGGTTGTGGAGCTAAAAGATTCAACCTTTGCAAACTGAGGAACAGATGGTTGTTGAGTTCTACAGGAACCAGCGTCGGCAGCAGGACCGACGTCGGCAGAGTCCAGTGCAGAAGGCAACCGACGACGGCAGGAAGTCGGCCGACGTCAGCAGAACCAGACCAGCATGGACCGGCGTCAGTCGCCTGTGTGTTCCCGAAGTGTTCGTTTCACGGACAGTTAGTTAAGTGAACGATGAGTTTGCATGTCAAGACCAGTTAGAGTCTTGGGCTGCGAGGATAATTGTCTAAATTAAGAGTCTAAGTTAGTGTTTGAGTTAGGGATCTATTTATAGACCCATTGGCATGTATTGTTTAAGGCATGAGATAGAAAGGAAGTGTTCCTTCTAGTTGTAAGATCTATGAGTTACAGGTTGTTGCAAGCTCATTGGGGATCTACATGTAAGTTTGGTCTTTGAATTGCAGGTTGCAGGTTCATGAGAGATCAGCTTGAAGTGCTATAGAGTGCTTGGTGTACCGGCAGGGTTATTACTGACTGGTTGGTGAGGTGAACACCAATTCTGTGTGTGAGTTGGTTGTTGGGACCGTTTTTGTGTAGGAGAGTGTGTGTGAGAAGAATTACTGTACACTTGAGGTGTGGCGAATCTCTGTAAGGTGAAAGAGTGTGGCAGCTCTTTGATGTATTCTTTTCTGTATAGTGTTAATACAAGATAGTGTATTGTCTCTCATATTCTGTGCTATTGGTGAATTCTAGTTACTTGTGTTTCTGGTTATTTCCGCATATTCAATTGCTTATATTTGGTAATCATACTGTGCTCTTTCTGAGGAGTAAGATCCTAACGAGTGGTGTCAGAGCATGTTTGTTGTTCTAGATTCCTGACAAGTGGTATCAGAGCTTTTGGTTGGGATACTAACAGATTGGTGTAGATCTGGGTAGTGTGTTTTGATTACAGGTTACTCACAGGGCTTCTGTTTGAGTGGGAGTTGAGCAATGACAGAAAGCAATCAACTACGAATGGAAAAGTTTAATGGCAAGAACTACCAATTATGGAGGATGCAGATTGAGGACTATCTGTATCAGAAAGATTTGTACTTACCGTTGGGTGGGGTTGCTAGCAAACCCTTGGATATGAAAGATGAAGAATGGGAGGTTCTTGATCGGAAGGCTCTGGGATCTGTTAGATTGAGTCTTGATTCATCTGTGATTTCCAGCTTATCACAGTGTAAGACAATGGTGGAGTTGATGAAATCTTTGGCAAATTTGTATGAAAAACCCTCGGCTTCAAATAAGGTATTTCTTATGAAGCGTTTATTTAATTTGCAAATGTTGGAAGGTGGATCTGTTCATAGCCATCTTAGTGATTTCCATGGTTTGGTAAACCAGTTAAGTTCAGTGAATATTGTATTTGATGATGAACTTAGAGCTCTCTTAATCTTGTGTTCATTACCTGAAAGTTGGGAAGGTTTGGTAATGGCAGTGTCTAATACTGTGTCTCCTTCAAAAGTCTTAAAAGTGGATGATGTTGTGAGTGTGATCTTGAATGAAGAGATACGCAGGAAAAGCACAGGTGAATTATCTGGAAATGCTTTGAGTGTTGAAGGAAGAGGAAGGCCAAGAGAGAGGACAGAGCGTGGGAGATCAAGGTCGAAGACAGGCAAGAGATCCAAGTCCAGGTATGGCAGAATAACCTGCTGGAAATGTGGAAAGCAAGGGCACTTAAAGAGAGATTGCAGATCGGGTGAAGATCATCATGAAGAACATGGAGAAGAAGTAGATGTTGCAGGCTACGTTGCACAGGATGCTCTGGTATGTTCTTTGGATAAAGTAGAATCTTGGGTATTAGATTCTGGTGCCTCTTTTCATGCATCTCCACATAGAGAATTTTTTCATGAGTATGTCCAGGGAGACTTTGGAGAAATTTGTGCAGGGGATGGTAAGCCTTGTCAGATTGTTGGCAAAGGCAAAGTGAAGCTGAAATTGCAGACAGGTGACACATGGGTGTTAAAAGAGGTCATGCATGTCCCAGTTCTGAAGCGGAATCTGATTTCTGTTAGAAGTTTGGGTGAAGAGGGTTGCACAGTAACTCTCACAGCGGACTCTTGGAAGGTTACCAAGGGTACACTTGTTATAGCTAGAGGTAAGAAAGTAGGTACGCTTTATCTATCTACTTGTTTTACTGATTCTCTTTCTGGGTTATCTACTTTAGCTGTAGATTCAGAGATGTGGCTTGATAGGCTTGGTCACATAGATAAGAAGGAGATGCTGGTTCTTGAGTCAAAGAGTATGCTTTCGGATTTGGAAGGCATGGATCGTGGTTTCTGTATGCAGAAGAAGAAGGTAAGGTTTCTTGAGGAATCTGATGTTAGTGACAAGAACGGGAAAGCCTTGGTTTTCAAGGAGAAAGTGACGGACAGAGTTCAGCATAAGGTGCAGAGGAATTCTGAGCAGAGCAAGGGTGATTTGGACAAGGTTTTGATCCAAAAAGAGCTCGCGAGAAAAAGTCAGGTCTCACAAGAAAAACACAGAGATCGACGTCGGCAGGAAAACCGGCGTCGGTGTCCATACAGGGACCGACGTCGGCTATGTGCAGCCCGACGTCGGTGACTCAGGGCAGAAAGAGACCGGCGTCGGCCAGGGGAAACCGACGTCGGCAGGAAGGCAGTCGCAGGGAACCGACATCGGTCGGTTGTAGACTGAGATGTGACCGGCATCAGTTACTGAGACAAATTTTGGGTGGACAGCTAGTTGTCATGGAGTCTCAAGCGCCCATATGGAGGACTGAAGGTGTAAGTAAGTTCTTAAATTCATCATTTCCCTTCTTTACACTACTTGTTGCTCACTTATGGCATAGGACCAGGAAGTTATTGAAGAAGCAGAACAGGTAGATCCAGGAAACAGTGGGAGCTTGGCATGGATGAGGATGTGATTCCTTGGAGGAGAACCAAACAGGTGTTTTGGGTAGTGTTGCTAGCTGGAAGTAAGCACTAAGAGACGAATGGATGTTGAGGATGAAGAAGAGCGGAAATGGATACGTGAGATGGAAGATCAGGGTATATGATCTTGTATTAGCTGCAGGGCAATGGAGGTTTGATCATTGTGTTTCTCTTTACCAGGTTGGATAGTATTAGCTACACTATTCTATTTTCTGTATGATGTGCTTGTTGCAGGGTTACATATACAGGTTTTGCTGAACTAAAGGTAAAGCTAGTTCAGGTGTTTGTCATGGAGAATCTGGGAGCAGCAAGATTCTTTGGCATAAGTGTGTTCTAGAGACATGGAGGTCTTGTTGACTTTGTTTTAGGATGATTGTGTGAAGCCGGTTAGCACACCGATGGTTAGACAGTTCATAGAACAGGTGTCTCGATTCATATAGTGAGGTTGAGTGCATGGTATGTACTAAACTTGAGTTTTCCCAAGCAGTGGGAGTTGTCACAAGTTTGGAGTCAATCCGGGAAAGTAATACTGAAGGGCAGTTCAGTGGGACCAGCAGCAGGTGCACATGCTATGCAGGGTCAAGTTCTTTTTTCTACATGGTTGTAGATGCGGATGTGGCAGGTAATTTGGATGACAGGTTTTGCATCACGGATTTTGTGGTGGTTGGTCTTCAAGAGTGATCTTGAGGAGGGATACAAAGCCAAGGAAACAAACTAGACGGTGTATAGGTACAGGTACAGGTACAGGTTGCAGCTGTTTATCTCCAAGTGGGAGATTGTTAGGTTGTGGAGCTAAAAGCTTCAACCTTTGCAAACTGAGGAACAGATGGTTGCTGAGTTCTACAGGAACCAGTGTCGGCAGCAGGACCGACGTCGGCAGAGTCCAGTGCAGAAGGCAACCGACGACGGCAGGAAGTCGGCCGACGTCGGCAGAACCAGACCAGCATGGACCGACGTCGATCGCTTGTGTGTTCCCGAAGTGTTCATTTCATGGATAGTTAGTTAAGTGAACGATGAGTTTGCATGTCAAGACCAGTTAGAGTCTTGGGCTGTGAGGATAATTGTCTAAATTAAGAGTCTAAGTTAGTGTTTGAGTTAGGGATCTATTTATAGACCCATTGGCATGTATTGTTTAAGGCATGAGATAGAAAGGAAGTGTTCCTTCTAGTTGTAAGATCTATGAGTTGCAGGTTGTTGCAAGCTCATTGGGGATCTACATGTAAGTTTGGTCTTTGAATTGCAGGTTGCAGGTTCATGAGAGATCAGCTTGAAGTGCTTGGTGTACCGACAGGGTTATTACTGACTGGTTGGTGAGGTGAACACCAATTCTGTGTGTGAGTTGGTTATTGGGACCGTTTTTGTGTAGGAGAGTGTGTGTGAGAATAATTACTGTACACTTGAGGTGTGGCGAATCTCTGTAAGGTGAAAGAGTGTGGTGGCTCTTTGATGTATTCTTTTCTGTATAGTGTTAATACAAGATAGTGTATTGTCTCTCATATTCTGTGCTATTGGTGAATTCTAGTTACTTGTGTTTCTGGTTATTTCCGCATATTCAATTGCTTATATTTGGTAATCATACTGTGCTCTTTCTGAGGAGCAAGATCCTAACGAGTGGTGTCAGAGCATGTTTGTTGTTCTAGATTCCTGACATTTAGCTGACTGTGTATGGAAAAATTATAGACCAGTTTGCAGTATTTGGTCATTTTGGAGCCCTTAGACACCGAAACAGATCTTGGAGTAACTAAAAAATTGTTTATAATTCTGATATGCTCTGTGTTGTATATTCATTTTCCAATTTTGGAGTTTTGGTGATGTAATTTTGAGCTATATAAGTGTTCAATTTTGATTTGGAGAAGCCTCTGCATGTGATTCAGGAAGGTGAAGGATGTGCTGAGTCAGCCAAGGTCTTTTAAAGGTCTAAAACATTATTTTTGTAGAGAGAAATGATATATTATTTATTTTAAGTTTATTTTGGCTTGAAAATTTGAGCAACATTAATGGATCGGTTCGTTTAGAACCCATGGATGTAGGAATTCTGAACCCTGTAAATAATTTCTATGTTTTGAACTTTGAATTCATTTTTGCATTTCATTTTCAGTTAATTTGTAGATTATAATTTCAGATTTTTTAATCAAAATTCAAAATTTAATCATTTGATCATTTACGAGAAATTAGATAAAATCAAGAATTTGGAAAATCTGACAGTTTCAATGGAAAACTGATGCGATCTATCAATTCACCTTTATTTCAGTTTTGAAACATGATTCTTGGATCAGATATTAATCAGTTTCTAAATACTCCAATGCTATAAAGTTGAGAAATTTGAGCTTCTAATTCAGCGTAAATTTTGGAATTGAGAACTTAGAAGATCTTAGTAAATGTTTAAAAAAAAGTAGTGAAGTTCCTACTAGTGTTTACGGATCATTACACCACTATACCAATGATACACTCATGATCAAAGTAGTATCAGTTCCCTCATTTGTCTCTCATATAACCTAAACATCAAATCACACATAAAATACACTACCCTATATATCCTAAGTTGTAAAATGTAAACAACATAAGTAATATAAATACATATAAAATACATACAAACATATCTAAGGCATGAAATCTCAATGATAATATAATCATGCCAATCATCTAAATATATGTATAACTAATCATAATTTTAAGAAATAATAGCCCTACTAGTACATAAATATAATAAACATCATAATGGACAACTAGAATAATTTAAGGAAACTAACATCATCTCCCATATAACATCCACAGTCTCAACATAAGGTAATAATAACATCTCCTATCTCAATATATATAAAGCATGTCCTATCAAGATGTGTTTACAATAAATTTTTTTTCAAAAGCAAGCATTGTGAAAAAATGGGTCTCACATTTGATTTATTATCAATGAAATCATTAATGTTCAAAGACAAGTTTTTTATCAACATCACTTGGAGGAATTTCCTTATTCTCAAAAGTTATTGGTTTCTCACTAAATATTTCAAATATTCAACAATTGTATCAAAATGAGAAGGTTGACTATCACTTAAAAAATTAGTTTCATAAAAATTTATACAAAGAATATCCTTATCAATGATTTAAATTTTGAGTAATTTAGGAATACATATTTTTTCTTGTATATTTTAAACTTGTTCCATAATATCATAATATTTTTCTCGTACTTTGATGCTAGGGGTTTGTGATTTTTTGTGACGAATGTCTTGGTTATTAATTCCTAGCACTACAAGATTTTCATTGCATTATATCATTCATTTCATGTAATGTCATCACACATTTTTCATCCTCTATGTTTGAGGTAGACTTATGTGTATGAGACCCTATGTTTTTATTTATCTATAGTCCTTTGAAACCTTATTAAGAGACCTTTGGTTTGAATTATATGTGAACCTAGATACATTATTTGAATAAAAAACACTTCAATATTTAAAGTAACATATATATGGAACCCTAGGATCAACATTAAATTGAAAAAAATTAAGGAAAATTTTGGCTTAGGTTGGAAAATTTTGGAAAGAATTTGAGGATAAATGATCATACTATTCAAGGGTGTAACCTATTAAATTTTTAGAGACCCTATATTGATCCAATTTTTATTAACCTGGAGTGTCAATGAAAACAAATTTGGAGTATGTGATGAAATATTTCACTGATTTCTCAGGTCCCTAGGATTGGAAAAAAGATGTTGATAAACATAAATTAAATAATAAAATAAGTTCAAAATGTGTGCCAAAATCACTCCACAATATAATTTTAGATTAGACAATGATAAGTTTTGAATTATTACCTCTTAATTAATTGAATTACCACATTTATCTATTTATAATTGATTTTGAACTCAAATTCAATAATATTGATGCCTATTCTAACTTCCAATGACTAGGATTTAAAATGGTGGGGAAATTATGAGACACACACTTGACTTAAAGGGGACCTAAAAAACAAGATTATCCTAGTAAAATATAGGGCATGAGGATTTTATAAATCTTGAAGTCAACAAGGAGACACATATTGACTAGTTTAGACCAAATCATCCATGTATAGACAATGCACTAACATTTCTAAAATTATAGTAAATAAATACCAAAAGACCATTTTCTGGTGTCTACAAAAATATGTCCATCTTAAGAATTTTTGATAAACATCTATTATAAAATTGAATTAAATAATATTGTAAGGAATGAATTATAAACTTAGTAGATACTTGTCTAAACACCTCCAAGACATCATCTCAAAACTACCATGTCAATAATTGAACTTTCAAGCTTATAAATTGATTTTAAATGCATATAATTCATGTAATTTCTCATTTTAAATCATTCTCAAAATTTTCTTAATGTCAAGGTGATTATATTTGGTTAGTCATGATTACCTCATGAAGGTTCTCATAGTGTTAACCCTCTATAAGTGTAAAATATTTTTGGCTCAATGATATTCCATGTTTAATCTATCCATAATCCTCATATAAAACACTAATTTACCATGGAAATAAAGTGATAGTTTGTATAATTATATTCATTGGAATATTGTGAGGCAAAATGTTAGAATTTCATCTTCATCATCATGATGTGTTATTAAGAGAAGGAAATCTTTTTGGGTCATGATTTTGAGTCCAATTTGATCAATAAAATAGAATCCAAATACTTTCACAATGATATTTTTCAAAACTATTATGTATTAAAACTAATTTATTTATTTATTAAACATCATTTTTTCAAATATCAAAGATAGAACTAGATATAGAACACAACAAGGGGCCCAATTTCCTGTAACCATGAAATCAACATAACCATCCATAATTACTATATAATTGTCCATTGAGATTTTAACCTAGGAGGGGCTAGGCACAACCGTCCCACTTACCAACCCATCTATAACTCAACAAATGTTGATAAAATATTACATGAGTGCTCTACAATTGAAATAAAGAAACATATACACAACAAAATCCAATAAAAATTAATAATAACATATATAAGGGAAATGTATTGTAAAACCCACATCATTACTAATGTCAAGGTTATTTTTTCTAATATACTAGAATAGTGTTATAAGAACACATTCCAAGAGATGGAATGTTCATATGATAAATATAAAAGATTAAAAAAACACCACAATATTATCACTTACTAAATTTTTTGGTGTAGTTAGTTTTTTTGTATGGAGGGTCTATAAGTGTTCAAAATACTACAACAACCACATAAAATGGGGAGGGAGAGGGAGACAAATAATCTAGGTTTATTATAATATAGTAAAAATAATGTATAAATTTAACTTATTTAAAGAATGAAAGTACCTTGAAAAATTAATAATTGCAAATGGAAAGATAAATATGCGTAACTTTTTCTGACTTAATTGAGATTTGAAAGAGGCTAAAAGTGCAAAAAAAAGAATCTAAAGGAGTAAAAAATAACATTTATAAAGTAGATAGTGACCATAATTGTAAAACATGACATCAACAAGACTATAATCATATAATAAGATAATGATAGTCCTAAAAGTGATTGACCTATTATGAAAATAATTGTGTAGATCCATATAACATGATTTTTAAAAAACCCTTTATTAGTTGATGATGCCCATAAACCTCTATACAATAAAAGTAGATAAATATGTACAAATGTAAAAATGACTTATCATTCACTTGAGATCAAGTCTACTCTAATAAAAAATAAAAAATAAATGTTTTGGATGAAGGGTTTTCCTTAGTCAACCCCTATATTGTTATTAAAATAGGTGTATAATTTGGCACTCAAGATTCATGCATGTCAACAAGAGATTTTTTATATGGATATTTCCCACCCTTATCCCTATGATATGTATTTTTTTTAAATAAAACTATATTCTCTTTAACTAATGTAATGTTCTTCTTTTGGTACAATTATATAGCCATAAGCCTTCAAAATATAAAGAGTGGAATGAGGAAAGACTATATAATCTCCTTGATAAGACCTTATCATGATAAGACCTAATATGTTAATCATCATGGCCTTAGGGTACATGTGTGTATATATGGGTTCATTATAATTAAAATTAGGATACATTCACACACAAACCAACCATGAAAAGTGTGAAAATTGATAATCAAGAAACAAGGAAACATGACAAGATGGAACAAAGGAACCAAAAGAGGTCACAACACTTTTGAAATTCTCTTTTTCTGGTTAAGGTGTAACAAGGCTCAAAAAACATAAATAAATGAGTATGTAGGAGTGAAATGAGCGTCCCCATGCAAAAAAATGACAAATGTGAAGGTTTTTATGAGTAAATGATGACAAAAAATTCTATGAGAGGTCTAATGTGAAGGGAAAGTGTGCCAATAAGAGCAATACAATGACCCAAATGCATGAAATCATGATAAAATCACTAAAAAATAAATGTTATATACAAATATTAGGTGTCTATATTGCTATAATTACAAGGAAGAGGGCACCTCTTCCAATTAGGTTTCATGATAGGGAGATCCAAAATAATAACTCATACAATAAACATTTATTCAAAAGATATTTCATAAGAGAACTTGGAAAATAAAGGGATGGATTTATGCTTGATAATGGTTCAAGTATCAATATATGCACTAATATATTCATTAATGGGATTGGAATCTATAGATGAGAATAATAAAATATTTCAACAATTATTTTGATACATGATGGTATTAGTGGAGAGACACTTGGTTGTGTTGTTTTTAATATTAATGTGGGTCCTAATATGGTTTTAAATTTATCTCAAGTGGTGTCAAATAATGGATTATATGATGTTTTTTCAATAGACCATGAATACATCAAATGAGAAAGCAATTCCTTCTACTTTACATCAATGTTTAAAATTTATGCATGACTATCAAGTCATTACAATTATAAGAGATGAAAATTATCTACAAAAATATTTTTAATAAGAAATATTACATAAGTAAATACTAAGCAACAACATAAAATTATAACTCATGCAATAAAGCACAAGGTTAAACAACATAAGACTATCCCCACAATGATATACTTATCGAAACCTATTTCTACTATAGAAATAGAAGAGCCTATTTTTTTCCAATTTTTCAAGATAACATCAATTAGAAAGATTATATTATTTTGGAAGAATGTATATTAGATAATTAGTAAAATTAAAATAATTATGATAATGTTCTATATTTCTTAGACTCATGGGTACCCTATCATCTTGATTTGACTACTAATGAAAATTATGCTTGTGCTCATCTATATTATAATAATTATTATGACTCATTTGATTATGATCTTACTATGAGAGCCTTATAGAATCAAATTCATAGAAATAATTTATTCCAATTTTTAGTTCTCTCTATAGGACCCATCATCAAGGAAAAGATATGATTTTATTATCGGTTAACTTTGCTTAACTAATTGTTATGGTTTCAAATGAAATCTCTCTATATTTTCATATTTTCATATTGATTGTAGTTCCTAAACTGTAATGCTTATTTATATTCTCTCTTTATTTTTATCCTTATTCCTATGTTTTGTGTGTTTCTTTTAGGTATTCCTACTTTTTTATTTTATGTTGGGCCATCCAAGTGTCCTTTTTTCTATTCTCTCTTTGTTATTTATCCCGAGTTTCATTATGATTATGGAATGGAATTGTTCATAATTTTTTTATGATTTTATAGTCACTTATTTTCAATTTATTTTATTGTTTGATTATGCTTAATTTTCTCCAACATTCTTTGTATTGTTTCTCCTCTTTAGGTTGTCTCTTTTTTTATTGCATTTTGATTTTATTTTATTTAGTCTTATGACTTCACATATATATTATGTCTATCCTGATTTTGTTCTTTGGTTATCTCTTATTACACTTTTTATTGCTTTTCATCCTTTATTTTACTTATTTTTCCCATCCTAAAACCCCATGCTAACTTCCAAATGATGATAACACATTTCTTTTGGAAACATGACTATAGTGCAATGAATTATCCTAGAAGTTGAGTCAATAGGGGTCTTGTTATATTTTTTCATTTAGTTTTAAAATTTATTATATATGTATGTGATTGAATTATTTAATTAATTTATTTGATGTCTCAAGATGATGAATCTAGAAAAACACAACAAATTTTAAAATGTACAAATTTTGACAAATAATTATTAAGTAAAAAAATTCAACGTCTAATGAACTTTATTATTCATTAATTCTTATTTTCAATTTTATACTCATGATTTATGAGATAAATTTATAAAACATGATAATATATTTAGTTTCACATATCCATGGATGAAATCCATTGTCAATGAACATATTTTTGATGTCTTATTATTACCAAACAATTATCCTTCTATAAGATATTATTTCATCACTTCTAAGGTCTTCTTTCTCCAAGAAAACTTTTTCCTCTTCATTCCAACAACACATTGTGTGATCCATGCCATATTTATCTTCTCTTTCTCTTGAAAAATATCTATTCTTATTATTTTTATTATTCAATCTCTACTACTTCATAATTATTGTACATTATTCTATTCTCATATGTAAATCTTGTGGATTATTGTATGAGGTAAAGGTCTTTGTAACATGATTAAATTTAATGAAATATTTAAAAGATATATTTATATTATGGTGGAAGTAAAATGTACTTTTCATTTATCTTATTAAGTGAATATTTTCAAGGGATTATTACATCATGACTGTGCTAGAGTGCACAATGTATGTTCATGATTGTCTTCCTATTTAAAGAGGTTATACTACAACTATTGTTTATATACATGAATTGAAGATAATGTTAAGATAGATGAAATATTTATGTGAAAAAAGTCATTGGTTAATATTTTGGCTTCAAATTAGGTTGGGGAACATCCCATGTTCACTGTAGGGGAAACTATAGAAGCACTTTTGAGGACATCTTGTTAAGTGATGATTTAACAAATATTATTGTATTAGGACTATGCTAGAGAGAAAAATGTATGTTCATGATTCTACTCATATAAAAAGAGTTTATATTGAAAATTTTGCTTATATACATGCTAATAATAAGAACATTGAGATAAATATAGGATTTGTGTATGACAGCTCATAGGTTCATGAATATGGCTTCACAATAATTTGGGGCACATCCTATGTTACCTCAAGGGGAAATTATAGTGGCGCTATGTGGGCAATATATTGGTCTAATTTTAGGTTCTTGTTTTACTTATTTTGTGATTAATGTAATCTAAATAATATTAAACTATGAATATTCAAATTATATAAAATAGGGTGTTTTCATACAAATCTAAATGTAAAAAACTAGATTGATATTGCAAATACATATTTAGAATTGATAAAATAATGTAGGAAATATATACTTATACAATTTATGATTTAATATACTCACTATATTAACCAAAGTCCTTTAAAATGTGTATGTCTACTATGTAACTACTTAGATTAGGAAAAAGGAGATCAAGCCAAATGTGAATGCTATCGATGAAGCTTAGATCACTGTGGCAACCACTACTATTTAGTCTTTGTCAGTATCATCCTAGTTTACTGTGAAGGTTTATGTTACCTTAGATTATTGCACCTATACTTGTAGATGAATTTTATATCTATGCTAATCCTTGATTCATGTGTTGATCTTTATTTTAATTTCCCTTCATTTAAAATCCTACTAACACTTTCAACATAAGATGAATTTTAAAAAAGGGGTTAGAAAGATGAGTTAGATAGCTAAAACAACTCGTCACTAAGTTACTAGGATTTTTATACATTCTAATAGTCTAAAGAGGGATCAAATGAATGTTTTTCTCCCATCTAGGTGTGTGTGCACACCATTATGATAAATTTAGAATGTAATGCAAACTTTGACTTTTGATACTTGACACCATGTAACTTTAATCTCCATTTTATATTCAGACTTTGCTCTAGGGCATCTCCTTTTATGGATTTTTATATGTGTCTGCTTTGTGAAAATGTCTCAAGAGAGTACCAATGGATTTATAAAGATTATTATGACTTGCCAAGATGAGTGATAGATGAGTATAACCATAGGATTTATTTATCTTTATAGATGAATTTTGATATCTACTACTATGACTAACCCATGAAACATGCCTAGGCCAACCTAATGGAGAAGTCCCATTTTGAAAAAATAGTTGTTGAGTATTCTTGGACTATACCAATAAATTTATACATCTATGACAAATCAAAACTATCCAACCATTACCAGTACTATCCTTTGAGCAAAAATTGGTGATATGAGATATGGTGATATTCTATTTAGGATTATGGAATGTCCTTACATAGACTAGGATTATCCAAAATATGTATATTGGTAAATTGGGTTAGAAAAGATAATAAGTGGGTAGATGGATAATGGGAAAGTATGTACAAGATTTAAATATGTAGGATAAATTCTAAGTATGTTAAAGTTTGTCAAATTTGATGTTTCCAAGTGTTTAATACCAATTTTGGTGCCTAAAAAATCCCCCCTTTTATTTTAATATTTAAAATGTTAGATTAAAAGGATAAAAGAAGAAATTTGGTACCTTTGATTAACTACACTTTGTTTTTACAAGTATGCCCCAAATGTCCCATTTTATTCATGCAAAACTTGCAAGATAACATATGTATAGATCAATGTTTACTCATGATAGAAAATATGAAGCAATATAGAAAATTGAATTATTCAAAATTGGAACCAAATTATCATTTGTTTGGAGAATGCCATTGGATGATTATACCATAATGAAATGAAACCAAAAGAATCATGCATTGAACAATATCAATTCCTCAACCACCATTTGAGAAGGAGAAGTGATAGAAGCTGAGTGTCATAGAAATCTCAACTACACTACTAAAAATATCATCATAACTCTTTTGTGGAACCCATAAATATGTTTCATATACCAATATGGAACTTTGAAAAGATTTGTATTAAAGGTAGAACCTCAAAATAGGTTCAGATGTAAATTTAAACTCTAAATCAACTGATGTAGATGGAATTTAAATCCAAAGTTCTTACATAGTATCATTTTTTGATACATAATATAAAAACAAAAAATTATTTGCATGAAAAATATTCATGCTCCAAATATAATCCATCTGTACCTCAAAGTAAAATAGAATCCCATAATTTATCTATCATACGGTCATAGAATGTTCATCAATCTACTCAATCTAATGAAATATATTCAATCTAACCCATATAATCTATCTCAAATTGTCATAGGATATCCTAGTGGTTCCTCACAATAATGTATAATGCCCCACATATGCCTCAATATAATCAATATCTCCCATATGAATCATATAATATGATCCAAGGTATGAATTACTTAGCTATCATGGATTGAATCTCTAAGGCAAGCCCACTATATGCCCCCTTTTGATATGAGGGGTGGATATTTCAAATAAATCATCTAAAAATAAAGAGTAATTCCCACCATGTGTTATATATAAAAATTTAAACATGTAAAGTATGTATACACACATGATAAGATATGTTGTCAGAGAAATATTTAATCAATCATGTATGTATAAAACATTTAATCCATTCAATGAGCATAATGTCAAGTAGATATATCAATTAGGCACATTGTAATAAGTAACACAATAGATGCATGATATAAATCAAGGAATTACACATAATAAAATCATGGGTGATATAAATCATGACATGAATTTTAATAGCAATCATATATGTATCCAAATAGACATACACACAAACTATCATTATCATGAATCACACAAGATCTCAAGACATGACACATTTTAGCTCAAATCTAACCTAACATGGACATGACATGGAATAGAGTATCCTTTGACATAATTGACACATATTGTGACAAAACATAATCATTGCACTCATATAAAACTTAGTATAACACACATAAATGACCATATAATATAATAATAATAAACATAAATCACACATAGAGAAAGTAATGTTAGTTACATAATAAATAATATTATAATCCAATATAGAAAAACATATTATCCATAGGAAACAACGTTATAGAAAGTATAAGCAAGAGTAAGCCATTGGTAATAGTCTATTATGGTTGATGGATCTATTGACTATTTTTATCACAATTCAAAATATGTCAACCCCCTATAGTTAAATTTTTTATGGGGTATTATTAGGGTCATATAGTGTGTATATTAGTCCTATCAAGGTCATTTGATGTGTCACTACCTTAGTCATATTCACCTTTAGGCCTATGTCATGTTAGGGGCCATATTTTAAGTCATTTATGAGAGTTTTATGGTTTTCCTTGGTATAAAAATGTTCCAAATGTTCCTCAAAATCCTTCATGTCAGTCCCTTGTTATAAATATTAGTTTATAACTAAATTTTTTAGGATTAACATTAAAATAAGAATAAAAGTGGTAGTTTGGGTATTTTTATTTGGTTGTATGACTTCTACATAAGTGTGGCATGTGTGGTAGGCTCTTCCAATGATTATTCATATTCCATGAGATAATTTATACATTGGATCAGATTTAAAAGTCCCAAAATTGACCGAAAACCATTTTACTCCTTCATCACTCTTTTTGGCATACAAAACTAGTCAACAAGTTTTCTCATGGTACGACCAATAAGAGTTGAACCAGGTCAAATTCCCCTATGGGGTGTTAGTACACTTGGACTAATTCATGTTAATGAAAATATTTGGAAGATTAGTTTCTCATGATTTATGAACCATTTTTTAAAAGTTGATTGCTCTTTTTTACATGCTTATCCCCACACCCTACAGGTTTTTTCCTTGTTTGAGTTGGTCCATCCAAACCACATGGTGAAAATGTTTTTATAAGATATGGAAATACTCATTTAATGGTTTTCATATTTTATTGCATAAGTGAAGGTGAGTTGATATGAAAAACATCTCATTTTGTTAGGTAGGAGCTCCATTGCTATGTTGTAGGCATGCTCATCAACTGTAAATGTTTCTCTTTCTTGTAATTGGTTCCAAATAAAGAAGGATATGATGCTTGCACCTACCAAATGTCATGAAAACCAACTTTCCTTGTAAAGCTCAGTCTTAAAGGGATAATATTAATGAATTTATATTCATATATGGAACACTATCAGACCTTCCTATAAGTGTTCACCTACAGGAAGATCAAATGACCCCTACATAGTCATGATGATGTGATAAAGGGACGGCAACGTGGTGAGAGATTCCATATGGTGTAGACAACTAGTTTGAACCATTTAGATTGGTTGATATTGTTTGAAGCAACTGATTCTCTAATACATGTAGTTTTATCTTGCATAATGCTAGTAAACACCTATAAGAGGCTCATATAGAGGCTTGATGGTGTTGTGTGAAGATTTTTCAATTTATTTGAACGCCTCATGAGGTCTAGAAAGATGGGAAAGGTCATAAAATCAATGGTGGAGCCATAGGATGGAAAATGGTTTTGAATTCACACCTTTAGGTTAAGAAGGCTACTTATGGGACCAATTAGCTTAAAGTTTCCAAAATAGGGTTTTCACCTTTTTTTCAAGCCTCCCACAATGAAATACATGAGGTATTGGTAGGTATAAATATTTCCATCATGGATTACTATCATAGGGGCCATGATTTGACATGACTATTTGGCCAAAGTAGTAGGATTATAGAGATTTCCCAACTCATGCAATCTTTACTGTAATCCCTTAGTGTTATCTACGACACTTGGAAGTTCAAATGATCCTATGAGACATTAATAATAGGTGATGGTATGTTTTCAAGACAAATGACCTTATGTGAGTCAAATATGGTGTTATCTATCTAAGGGAAATCAAGAGGGTTGATATTTAATGCTTAGTGTAGATGTCCACTTATAGGACAAACCTTAGTTTCTCAAATAAGATGCCTACATTCAAGGTCTGCAACATATTCTATTGGTGTTGGAAGTGAAATTAAACCCTACAAGTAAGAGACCACACATGATGAAAGATGACACTTTTACCAAGAAAAAATTGAATTGGATTGAAACACAAGATCCAAGTGTCTAAACGCAACCTACATGTGTCTTTTCTCTTAGGATGACCATTTACAGTCTGATGGTAGAGTGATTGTGCACTAGAGCATGATGGTTGAAGTGTTGGCCTAGCATATAAATGAGGCGAGAAGGTATAAGTGACTATCATATGGTTTTTAGGACTAAAATGATCATCTAATAAGACATAAGGTTTAACACATAGTGACACCCTACAGGCATAACCTTTTTTTCTTGAAATGCACATATTGTCAACACACAGTACACTGTGTATAGACTAGGCCTAAGTTTGGGGAGATGTGAGGAAGTTGGTAGAAGAGTAGAGTGTGGGATATGTTGGATAACACATTAAAAATTATGATAGCCATATTACCTAATGCTCATCAACTAGAAATAGAGAATGGAAGGTTTCACCATATAATCTATAGTCTAGGCACCAACCTTGTGCACAGAGTTTGTCTTGGAATTTTGGAATGTTTGAAGGTGATATAAGTGTAACCAAACCTTGAAATTTATTATAGAGGGTATCTAATACCTATTTTATCCCCTCATATTCTCAAAACAGTTGAGACAATAGGGGAGGTGCCCTCTGTTCTATCTCAGATAGAGGGCATTCCCAAAAAGTGCAAAACTATAGGCTAAGTAACTAAAGGGAAAGAAGGTGATTTGGGATATGTTGGAACCTTTAAAATACATATATAAGGGTGATTTGAACATGAAAAACCATAGGGGAGTCATCACAATCATAAAAAAAAGTCAAGGGTGGTGATGAGTAACAAAGTACATACTAAGCCTACTTGGCTTAGACTAGGCCTAATGCCTAATGGGGTGTAATACCTCTTATAGTGCCAAGTGAACATCCAAATGAATTTTATTACCTTAATGAGAGGATATAATATTTTTTATAACCAATTTTATATAGAGGAGATCATAGGGAAGTCATTTCTTGGCTTATGAGCATGACAAGGTATACAAAATATAGGGAAGGGCTTGAGAGGCAATCTTTGAAAGCTCATATATATAAAAATACTTATCATGGAGATTTGAAGAGATAATATATGTTGAAGAGGGTCCTAAATAGGGTTCTAGTGAAAATTTTCTAGGTTTTGGATGTCATAGTTCTATGAATAATCCTTAAGGGTCTGAACCACATAAAACTCTCCAAAACCCTTGTTCTTGGCTTGATGAGGAAAAGGTGGATATATATGCATCAAGGAGAGATATTATGAATTAGAATATGATTTTAACTTGTATAAGACTCCCCTAGGCTTCTTTCCATCATATTAGATTGTACCCTATCTATATAGCCAGGGTAAAAAACTAGTTTTCTTGATAGTTTTTAATGTTTTAAAAGTATAGAGTGGTTTCAAAGGATGTAGATAAATTTGGGAGGTAAATTTGGACCTAATAAAAACCTTGATTTTCATTTATTAATTTATTCAATCATATAGGAACCTCTGCAATCACCTTCACTTCAGGTAGTCTAAACTAGTAGAGTGAAGGGAAGATGATCACCAAGTGAAAAGGTGATAACTCAAATTACAAGGCCTTTTACAGTCTACCTGATGGATATAATGACATAAGTTTGTTACTCATCACCACAATTGACTATTTTTTTATGATTGTGATGACTCCCCTATGTTTTTTCATGTTCAAATCACTCTTATACATGTATTTTAAAGGTTCTAACATATCCCAAATCACCTTCTTTCCCTTTAGTTACTTAGCCTATAGTTTTGCACTTTTTGGGAATGCCCTCTATTTGAGATAGAACAGAGGGTACCTCCCCTATTGTCTCAACTATTTTGAGAATATGAGGGGATCAAATAGGTCTTAGATACCTTCTATACTAAATTTCAAGGTTTGGTTACACTTATATCACCTGGATCCTCTCCTAAGAGCACAATTGATTACCTTTGTATAAACAACTAAACACGGAATTTAACCGGAAGTAATATGTAATTAGAATTCATAAACAACACAAAATATGAGAGAAAATACAATCTTGTATTAACACTCTTCTAAAAGGAAATATAATGAAGAAATCACACTCTTCCCACACCTCTTGGGCGTACAGTAATTCTCCCTCTATAGTTCTCTCTCTCAATCAATTACAACCAACAATCAACTCAATATCGAGTTGTTGTTTCCTCCAGTCCTTGTGACAACCAACTCAACTGGTTGTTTTGCCTATAATACTAGTACCTGATGATAATCAATTCAATGGTTGTTTTGTCTACCTTACATACACAAGTAGATCTCCTTAATCTTGCTCCTTGTTGTGTTGTAAATCTCCTTGATATTGCTACCCCATAGATCTAACTAACCTTGCACACACACACCCACAAATCTCCTTGATCTTGCTACACCATAGGTCAACTGACCTTGCTTACCATGTAGATCTACCTGATCTTGCTACCTACAGATCCACTGATCTTACACCCCTTGAGACAACCAACCCAATTGTTGTTCTTGCCTTCAAGTGAAGGATCTAATCCTTTCCTTAGTCCCTCCTTGTGTTGTAGAGCTTCTTGATCTTGCTATCCCGTAGATCAACTGATCTTGCACACAACCTTGGCACACTTGCAGATCTCCTTGATCTTGCTACCCTATAAATCAACTGACCCTACTTTTCTACATGCATTACAATACAACCCCATGGGTCTCTTAAATAGATCTGAAAAACAAAAAATAATTAGAAAAGTAGACTCAAGACTAAAATTAGTCTTTACATGCGATCTGACTATTCGTCAAACTAACTATTCATCTAACTAACAGTTCTAGAAATGCACAGGTGACCGACATTGGTTCCTGTCTGTCTGGAGATGACCGACATCAGTTGATGCCTAACTAATGTTAGCATCTTTTGATTAACCCTAATCGATGTTGGTTGGTCCTGATCGATGTCGGTGACTGTCTAACTCTATCAACCTACACATTTGCATAATAGTGAAGCTTTTAGCTCCACAACCTAACAATCTCCCACTTAGAGATAAACAGCTGCACCTGTACCTGTACAACAATGTCCTCTAATCTATTTCTGGCTTGTATCACCATCTTCAAGTTCAGTCTTAAAGACCAACAAAAGTTGAATGAAGATTCAACTTCTCCTTTGTTCCCAGCTTTGTTAACATTTCCACAGGGTTCTTATCCTTGCTAGCCACCATGACTGCAACAACCTTCCGCATCTCTAAAATCTAGCTAACCACCGTTCCACCAATAGTGAACACATATCCTGTGGTGCTTCTCCTACCATCAAAGTCACCTGCCATATCTGAATCTACATACCCATGCAGAGAAGTGCTTGACCCTGCATAACATAAATACCTACTACTGGTCCCTCTCAAATACCTGAGAATCCACTAAACTACTTTCTAGTGCTCCTTTCCTGCATTGGCCATAAACTAGCTGACAACTCCCACTGCTTGGGTATTATCATGTCTAGTACATACCATGTACCCAACCTCATCATGTGATTTAGGACACTGTTTATAGCTCAACTTAAACTATCCAACCATAGGTGTGCTAACTAGTTTTACATCTTGCAAATTAAACCTCTCCACTACCTTATTCACATAATCCTCCTGAGACAAAATCAACCTGTGACTTTCCCTGTCTCTAGAAATACTCATGCCAAGGATTTTCTTTGCTCCTCCTAAATCCTTCTTGGTACATGTCTGAGCTACTTTTACCTTTAACTCAATAAATCCCTACATATGTGACCCTACAACAAGCATATACACTACATACAATAACAGGATAATGTAGCGACCATTATCCAACTTGGTAAAATAAACACAATGGTCACATTGATATTGACTAAAGCCATGCTTTGTCATAAACATGTCAAACCTATACCTCTATCCTGGAGCTTGCTCAAGACCATATAACTTAGCCTTCTATCTCACCTGTCCATTCTCTCCTTTCTTTAAACTATGAATCCATTCATCTTTTAGTGCTTTCTTTCTGGCTAGCAACTCTACCAAATCTCCCGTTTGGTTCTTCCCCAAGGAATTAATTTCCTCATTCATGTCATGCTCCCACTATTTCTTGGATTCTACCTATATTGCCTCTTTAAAACTTCCTAGTTTTCCACTATCAGTGACCAACAAGTAGTATAAAGAAGGGGAATAATGAATTTGAGGCTTACTTACCCTTTTGGACCTCCACATGGGCGTTTGAGACTCCTTGATAGCTTGCTGTCCGCCCAAAATTTATTCTAACAGTGACCGATCTCGGTCACCTCTAGCCAACCTTGGTCTGCACCTGATCAATGTCATTTCCATGTGACCAACCTGACCGATGTCGATTCTTACCTAACCGACATCAGTTTCCACGTGATCTCTGACATTAGTTTCTTGATCGACATTGGTGTCCACCTGCCTGACATCACCAACTTTAGTCTGTACATGACTGATGTTAGTTCCTACCTAATTGACATCAGTTCTCACCTAACTGATGTTGGTAACTATGTTTTCTTGTGAGTGATGATATTTAACCATGAGCTCATTTTGGTTCATAACTTTGTCCAAATCAACACTGCCCTACTCAGAATTATTCAGCCTCTTGAGTTGATCTCTATCCATCATCTTCTCCTAGAAAACCAAGGCTTTCCAGTTCTTAACTTTGTCAAAAATATTAGATTTCCTCTTTATGCAATACTGTGATCCTCCAATAGAAGCTACCTTCTTCTTTGTTGACCCAGTTTCAAGAAACCTCACTTTCTTCTATTGCTTATAGAAATCTTGATCTATGCTTTTCAAATATGAAAGCTTACCATTTGACTTAAGAAAATTCATTCCCTTCTCACTCATGTGACTAAGCCTACAGAGCCACATATTTGCATCTACATTTGAAGTAGATAAAACAAAAGGAGAATCAGTAATACAAGTAGATAGATAAAGTGTACCTACTTTCTTACCTCTTACTAATACAAGTGCACCCTTGGAAACTTTCCAAGATTCCACTGTGAGAGTTACTGTGCAACCCTCATCACCCAAATTTACTGAAGAAATTAGACTCCTCTTCAGGATGGGAACATGCATGACATCCTTCAACACCATATGTTGCCAGTCTGCAATTTTAGATGCACTTTCCCTTTGCCAATAATTTGACAAGGCTCACCAACCCCTAAATAAATCTTTCCAAAATGTCCATGGACATACTCATGGAAAAATACTCTATTTGGGGTTACATGGAAAGAGGCACCAGAATCTAAAACCCAAGATTCTACTTTATCTAAGCAACATATAAGAACATCCCGTGCAACAATACCTACATCATTTACTTCTTTATTTCCTTCATGCTGATCTTCTACCAACCAATAATCTTTCTTTACATGCCATTTATTTCCACAATTCCATAATTGATAATTCTTGCCATTGAATTTCTCCATTCTTAGTGTACTTTTTTTTGCCATTGCTTTACTCCCACTCAAACAGAAACCCCTGTGAGTGACCTGTAATCAACAAACACTTAACACACTCTGAAACCAAGGTGTTAGTGAACCAAGCTCTGATACCACTTGTTAGGATCCTCTCTTAAGAGCATAATTTATTACCTTTGTATAAGCAACTAGACACAAAATTTAACCAGAAGTAATATGTAACTAGAATTTAGAAACAACACAGAATATGAGAGACAATACAATCTTATATTAACACTCTTCTAGAAGGAAATACAATGAAGAAATCACACTCTTCTCACACCTCTTGGGTGTACAATAATTCTCCCTAAATATTTCTCTCTCTCTCTCTCAATCAATTACAACCAACAATCAACTCAATACCAAGTTGTTGTTTCCTCCAGTCCTTATGACAACCAACTCAACTAGTTGTTTTGCCTATAATACCAGTACCCAGTGATAATCAACTCAATGGTTGTTTTGTCTACCTTACATACACAAGCATATATCCTTAATTTTGCTCCTTGTTGTGTTGCATATCTCCTTGATCTTGCTACCCCACAGATCTAACTAACCTTGCACACACACACCCACAGATTTCCTTGATCTTGCTACACCGTAGATCAACTGAGCTTGCTTACCATGTAGATCTCCCTGATCTTACTACCTGCAGATCCACTGATCTTACACCCCTTGAGACAACCAACCCAATTTTTTTTCTTACCTTCAAGTGAAGGATCTAATCCTTTCCTTAGTCCCTCCTTGTGTTGTAGATCTTCTTGATCTTGCTAGCCCGTAGATCAACTGATCTTGCACACAACCTTGGCACACTTGAAAATATCCTTGATCTTGTTACCTTGTAGATTAACTAACCTTGCTTTTCTGCACGTGTTACAATATAGCCCCATGGGTCTCTTAAATAGATCTCAAAATAAACAATAATTAGAAAAGCGGACTCAAGACTAAAATTAGTCTTTACATGCAAATTGACTGTTTATCAAACTAACTGTTCATCTAACTAATAGTTCTAGAAACACACAGGTGACTGACATCGGTTCTTATCTATTTGGAGATGACCGATGTCGGCCGATGCCTAACCTATGTCAGCATCTTTTAGTTGACCCTAACCAATGTTGGTTGGTCCTAACTGCTGTCGGTGACTGTCTAACTCCAACAACCTCCACATTTGCATAACAGTGAAGCTTTTAGCTCCATAACCTAACAATCTAAGATGTATTTGATCCCCTCATATTATCAAAATAGTTGAGACAATAGGGGAGGTGCCCTCTATTCTATCTCAGATAGAGGGCATTCCCAAAAAGTGCAAAACTATAGGCTAAGTAACTAAAGGGAAAGAAGGTGATTTGGGATATGTTGGAACCTTTAAAATACATGTATAAGGGTGATTTGAACATGAAAAAACATAGGGGAGTCATCAAAATCATAAAAAAATAGTCAAGGGTGGTGATGAGTAATAAAGTACATACTAAGCCTACTTGGCTTAGACTAGGCCTAATTCCTAATGGGGTGTAATACCTCTTATAGTGCCAAGTGAACATCCAAATGAATTTTATTACCTTAATGAGAGGATATAATATTTTTTATAACCAATTTTATATAGAGGAGATCATAGGGAAGTCATTTCTTGGCTTATGAGCATGACAAGGTATACAAAATATAGGGAAGGGCTTGAGAGGCAATCTTTGAAAGCTCATATATATATAAATACTTATCATGGAGGTTTGAAGAGATAATATATGTTGAAGAGGGTCCTAAATAGGGTTCTAGTGAAATTTTTTTAGGTTTTGGATGTCATAGTTCTATGAATAATCCTTAAGGGTCTGAACCACATAAAACACTCCAAAACCCTTGTTCTTGGCTTGATGAGGAAAAGGTGGATATATATGCATCTAAGAGAGATATTGTGAATTAGAATATGATTTCAACTTGTAGAAGACTCCCCTAGGCTTCTTTCCATCATATTAGATTGTACCCTATCTATATAGCCAGGGTAAAAAACTAGTTTTCTTGATAGTTTTTAATGTTTTAAAAGTATAGAGTGGTTTCAAAGGATGTAGATAAATTTGGGAGGTAAATTTGGACCTAATAAAAACCTTGATTTTCATTTATTAATTTATTCAATCATATAGGTACCTCTGTAATCACCTTCACTTCAGGCAATCTAAACTAGTAGAGTGAATGGAAGATGATCACCAAGTGAAAAGGTGATAACTCAAATTACAAGGCCTTTTATAGTCTACCTGATGGATATAATGACATAAGGAATCTTGATAGGTGTCATAACACACCCTATATTTATTATATTGAATAATTGATGGGCATATTGGTTACATGTGTGAGGAATGAGTGAAAGAAGGATGACAGTGACTACATGTAGTGAGAACACTTATCCAAAAGAATATCAATGATTAGGGACACATCCAATGTCTATTTTGGAGTGCTCGAGAGAAGCCAATGATGAAGACATTTTTAAAGAAACTAGTTGAAGGGTCCTATGCCAAATTTGGAGATTTTTCATGCTTAGAGGGACATTTGTCCAAAGATACCTTGCTTGGTATGTTTAACACTCTAATAATATGAAAAATAACTTATTCTCATGCCTTGATAAGTGGAATTGTGACCCTTGAACTCCAATTCTCTCTCTCTCCTTTCTCACATTCTATAAGTGTTGGCCATTTTGGCTCTTATATTCAAATTACACACCATATATGGTGAAGACCTACTACTTTGATATTGTACATTACCTTTGACTAATATGTGAAAATTATTTTTAAGTTCATATATCATCTTTTCAAAGTGTGTGAAGAGATGTATAATGAATAGTCAAGTGATTTTCATCTATCTTTGCTTTCTCTCAATCCTTCCATATTTTGTTTCAAGTTGTTCCACTATAGTAGGTCATATGAAGTCTTGTCAAGTACATGGGTCTATTTTCAAGTTTATAAATATCCTTAGTGTCTTAAAATTATCTATGATTCACTTACCTTGGATAATTTTCATGCATATCACCTCCATATTGAAATACTAATGTTAGAGTACTCTAGGACTTTAAAGCTAGTATTGTAGGTCTTGTTGCTTAGTTCAAGAAGTATGGTAACATTATGGAAACATTTATGGTGTATCACCCCCTTAGAATATTTTAATTTTAAGCATAATTCTATCTCTTTTCTCACAAGTAATCATTTAGTGTAGGTGATAATCACTTAAAGGTCAATCTAGGGAACTAGCCCTTAAACCTAGAGGTTTACCTCTACTATAGGTAACCCACAGACCTAGAGGTATTCCAATCTTGACCAAATATTAGATTAGTCTTGAAAAACATCCTATAGGGTGAAATATTTAGTTACAATAGTACCAATATAGAAATATATAACTTGATAAGTGTGCAAATATTCCCCTAGTGTATGAATGCCTTGACTAAAGAAAGGTAGGATCTAAGTATAAATAATGTCACACATATGTATGCCCATGTATCATATGTAGCCTTTATGTCCTACATCTCACTAATGTATACTACTAAAGTCATGTGCATATAAAATTAATATGTATAATAGTGAAGCATGTCATGCATAGGTCCTAATTTTGTATTTTTTGAATATTTGATTTTATATTTTTTTGTTTTTTTACAGTCTTGAGATAAAATATAAGGGATGCCTAAATTTAGACCTAGTATATGGTAATAATTTTTTTTATCTCTAAATATAAAATAATATAAAATATCCACATTTCATAGTCATTAGAGTCATCATATCTTGGTATGTATTTAATATTTCCCTTTTGTTTCACTAGGTGTCTATGTGCATGCATTGCATTTCTCTCAACACTACGTGAAAGGTTGAGTTTCATATAATTAAGTGATGCCACTTAAATTTTAATTAAATATTTAATATTTTGTTTCTAATTCATTCCATCTTAATGATTTTTTATTTTATCATTTTTAAATATAAATGTAACACACTAATTTAGAACATCAATGGTAGCTTGCATTTGTTCTAACTTGTTTTTTCCAAGTGCAGTGTGAAATTTTTCCCTGACATTCACCATAAATATCAATATATCCAAAAAAAATGTTACATAAGCAATCAATAATTTAATATATCATATTGATCCTTCACAATGTATAATGTGTTGTAATTCTTTTACTGTGTAGCCCAATTATTGTAGAAATTAAAGTCTTCATGTATTGGGATCTTCTTCTTCTTCAACTTGAATTTATTATTGATAATCACCCTCAATGAATACTTAGATAGTCAATGGGTATTTTTATGGAATATGGTACACTTTATGAGATTTATTTCATTAATTTGTTTTGTTAGTATCTTGCATTGTTGTATCCATGTTAGGAAACTTTTTTTATACTTATATTATCCAAATAATACCTTCATCCTTAAAATTTTGAATATTTTATTTCAATTCTATTCAACTATTTATTTCATTTTTGGTTATTATATTATAAATAAAAAAATAATTCCTTTATTGATTTAATAATTACGTGACATATCTATGTCTAAAGGAAAATAAAATGATCAAATCTGTGTCAAGTAACATTGTTAATATAATACTTGGTTTATCTCGTATACTAGTTATTTGTAATGTTGTATCATGGTATGCAAAAGGTTATGTATCCATGAATTCTACATTATTTATTGATTTTTTATGAACATTAGATATTCATTATTGATATATTGTGTGATTTACATTTCTTCTTATGATTGAGTCATACTAGATTTCACAAAAAATGTTGTCTCAATGAAGCACTTATAGAGAGGTGTTGTTGTCATGAATTGATATTGTAACAATAATTTACAATCATATACTCATGGTTATTTGTAAAGGGTGACTTACCTTTATCTATCTTAGGTTTTTCATAAATGGGACCTTGTAATTTGTTAGAGTTAACCATGTTTGAATCATCATGATACTCTCCTGGGCCAATAGGTGTAAAGTTTAGATGAGATATATAATCATCTATATTTATCGAGAGTTAATGATCATCATCATCACTTTCATGTTCCATACATATTTGATTGGGATATTTTGTTTTGACCAACAAAGGAAAATCTAATATCTTCACTTTTTTGTTCTTTAAACATATGTGGTGATTATTTTACTATTTCTTGACTAAGTCATATATTTTGAGTTGACTCATTTTCACTAGCTATGATTAAATATAAAACTTAATATATATGTATTAATTATATTAGTATGACCTATAATGGAGGTAATATGGAAGAATGAGAATTAACAGATTATGGCATATATCCATCACTAGGTTTCACCACTTCATAATATTTGAAAGGCTAATTATCTTTAGGACATATACAAAAATCCCTCAAGCATATTTTTTAATTATTGATGTAAGGTGTGTGTAAACTTACATAATGTGAATCTAAGGTCTACCTAAGAGTAGGTTATAATACAAATAATTTGGTATTACTTGAAATATAGTAGTTAACATTTTAGGACCCACCATCACATCTAAAGTAATAATTCTTAATACTTGGTGAGGGATATTAACAAAACCTTTTATATTCTTGTTTGATTTATGAATATAGTATGTATTGATTCCAAGTGTTTAAATAAACTTGATATTATGAACGTTGGGTCCTCGTCCATTATCTACCAAAATAACTTAACCACCTTATTTAATATTTGTACTTGAATACAAAGTGGGATATTTTGGTGTATAGTATGTTGGGTAGGAAAATATTATTTCTCAAAATAAATTATGTTTCATTGTCCTTCAATTTGCTAATAATGGATGAAAAATAAGCTGGTTTAATATCATTTGGTAAATTTATATCACACATTGTTGTATAAAAATATGCTTATAAATAATAGACCTCTTCAACAATTATAATCTAAATATTTTTACTTCAGCATTCTTAAGTTGATCAATGGCATCATAATCTTGAGTTGCATTAGATGGTATCTTAGGGAGTGGAGGATAACGAGTGAAATTTTGATTACCTCTTCATATTATGATAACATGGACCAATTTATCTAATATTTAATCTTAAGTAAAATAATGAGGGAGGGATAGTCGATATCAATTCCTTGAGGTCTATGGAGAGGGGGAACAAAAGCATTCATACATGCTCTTTATTAGCGAATAGTAATGAAAAAAATATCAAATTAAATATTCATGTAATATGTGTTACTAAGGAGAGATAACAATTCATCATTATTCATATCATCCTTAGTTTTATTGCAAATAAATTTAGCCCATTTCATTGCATGAATTGTAAACATATTTTATAGTTTAAGAAAAGAACATGTAATCATGACAATCATAGCTTGGATCATAAAATATAAACTACTAGCATCCACTACCACTATGTTAGGCTTTTATTATGTTAATAGAGGAAATAAAAAATTAGGTCTAAAATTATAACCCTAATGTCAAAGAAATTTGAAACACTTAGAAGGAAAGGTGAAACTCTCAGGTAGAATAGATTTAGGGTTTATTCATTCTTAAGTCAATGATTGGGTTCACTAAAATATTTTACTTATTTTATGATTAATGTAATATAAATAAGATAAAATTATGATTATTTAGATTATGTAAAATAGGGCTATAATCATTCAAAACTAAATATAAAACATTAGATTGATATTATACTTAATTTTGTCACTTAGATTTGTACCCCTTGAGGAGATGCCTAGCTCTCCTCATCCAAATGGCACAATGAAAACATATCTCTTGCAATGGGTAACAATTTGTTGAGACGAATCTCTATAAGGGCTAGTTACCTTGATGTATTCTTTGAATTACTTTATTGCCTATCAATTTTGGATGAAAAGGGTCAAGAAAACAACTAAGAAAGCTAAAAATGGTGATGTTCCAATATTATATTCCCTCCTATGGATTGAACTTAAACTACTTAGAACTAAACACAACTTCTTTCACACAAAACTCATAATTCAAGTTGCATTATCACATCAATGTTTCATAAGCTAGGTTTAAGAAGGTATTTGATACTGAGGAAAGCAATGAATGATTCCTTGAGAGAATACAATCATAGATCACTTCTATGACACTCGTTATTTTATTCTTTTTTGGAATTAAATGTTTAATTCTTAAGAAAATAAAGGTCTAAGAAAATGTAAATTAGTAATTAATGTGTCTTAATTAGCCTATTAATTTATGTAAATAGATGTGTATTTTACCTTTTCCAAAAATAGTAAGAAGTGTAAAGAAATCAAACTTAGCTTATTCTAGGCTAAAAAAGATGAGGTAGGATCTAGAAATTATTGTGCAGGGATGGTAGCATATTATAAACAAGACCCAAAACTCTATTTCTAGATTGGACAAGAGTGCCAAACTTAGAACACCCTATTACTTGGCATTGTAGTCCACTTTCTAGCACTGTTATCGACTTACAATGCTGTTATCCACTTCCAACATTATTGTCTTGGTGGTATATATTTTTTGGGTTCTATTCAATAGGCTTATAATACCCTAGAAGTGAAATATCAAAGTCTAATTCTATGTGAATCTCACTATGTGTTTGATTTATTATTCAAAACCCTTAGGAACTCCTAGTACTTGAACTCGAGTAATAAACTTGGGAAGGAGAGAAGGGGTTCGTGTGTAAAGGATATGCTGGACACACTTCACACTCTATGTGTGGGCACACTGCCTACATACCAATACTCTGAAGAGGGATTAAGTTAATGTAGTTCTCCCATTTGAAATTCTTGTTCAATTGTGTGATGTATGAAACTATAATGCAAAGCTAGAATTTACTTTGGATCACTAGGGACTGGTATGAGTTCTTGAATAGGCTTGAATTAGTTTTGAAATGCTATATATAGAGAATATGAAAGAGTGTTTGAGTGTAGGTACTTGTATTATTACTTCTTTCTTATGAATTAGTACCCAGCCTTCTAAATAGACATTGAATGGCCTTATATAGGGAAACTGATGATCATGGGTTATATGAGCTTGCATTAGGTTGACAAGGGAAAACATAAGGATTCTAGAAAATATGACCATTTGAGACTAAAGTGAAGTTAGATAATAGCTCCCAAAATAAGATACACTTGAGTTCTGACACTCTTATCCAAGTTGGGAACTATTATCCTAGAAGGATGAGACTTAGGGGGATGGATTTGAATCCTAGAGGGCTACTTGGGTCTCAAAAATCTAAGACTAAGAAGCTACGAGTGACTGAGAATTAGTGAAAGTATAACTAAGAAGGGTTGAATAAGTAAGAAAGATGAGCTATAGGTTGGGTGTTATTACCTATGCCTAAGTCATCCAATTTTGCTTATATGATTACATTTCCCCCCTTTTATTATAGTGATGTAACAAAGTGAAATACTAGGATAAAGGAAAAATAGAAAACATACCTAAACTTATCTATTAAGGAAAAGCTCATGAAGCTATGTGATGTTGGATGTGCATAGAGAGCACACTGTGATGTGTGAATCTGTAAATAAAAGCATGAAGTAGATTAGTTCTTACTATATACACTATATATAAAATAAGAATGTACAAAAACTAAGTAAAGGAAGAGAGAGGAATGAATACACCTCACTGAGTATGTGAACCAATGCAAAACCTATTGTGATGCTAGGTTGTGCTGAGTATGTATTAAATCAAGAGTAATATCATGAACAAAGATGAGTGATCAATTCCATATAATGTCGCTCAAGAATTCAAAGGCTAACCCTTTGGATCCATTGTTACCAAGTGAAGTTAACACATAATGCATGTCCTAATCGATGTCTGGACTGTATGTCTAATCCCTTTGAATGGGTGGCTCAAGAATACAAAGGCTAGCCCTTTGGCTCCATCATTTACCCATGAAATGAAGATATGAAGTGATACCAATATAGAATATATGTTATATGAGATGGCTCATGGAGCCCATGAATGTGTTGAAAATCTGGCATTGTGGCATGGATAACCGAAAGTGTGCTGGAAACTGGGCCACTCTTGGCCATTTTGAAAGATGGAGATTAGGTTTGTATGAAAGCCACTCTAAAACTAATGTACTAGGTTTATATGAAAGAAAAATTAGTAAATTGGGTACTCATAAAGCTAAAATTGTATGAAATTTTAACTTGAATGTGATGTCAACCACTTCAAATGGAGTAAGTCATGCAACTATTGATAATGCCTAGACTAAATAAAACTTAGAGATAAAATAAGATCAATATGCCATGCAAATTTCCCCCAATCACTGATGTCTAAAACATAGATTTTAATATGGAAGTTATGCCAACTTCCCAATCTGAATTGAAAGTGATAATCATCATGCTGTGTATAATAACCCCCTATATCTGAGAAAACTATGGATGACTATTATGAATAGTATTGTTTTGATTACTAGGAGGTTTTATCTTTATGAAAAAGCCCCTATTTGATACCCTCTCTTATGAGGGTAAGAGTGATGATCCTATAATGACTATCCTCAAAATAAAAGAGTCCTACAAGTGTATTAATTCTAAAAAGATATATGATATATCATTTGATGTTTGACAATATGTTTGAAGATATAGCAATGTTTATACTGAGAGATTTTTAAATCAACATGGGTATGCTTGGATAGATATAAAAATGTGAATTCATGTAATTATATTGAATTGGATTTGGAAATGTTAATTGTTAGTTGGAGGGATGGAGTATGATGTCCATCATGGCATCCAAGAAAACAAAGAAAATGCATGATATGGATCATGGCATTACACACATTTGACAATGAAGAAGAAAATAAGAAAGAAGAAAGAAGCATACTAGATGGTCCAAGGGGCCATGAAAATAAGGGACATGGGCACATGCCACTCAAATTGGAAATAAACATGAAAGGCATGTTTAAATGCCTCATACACATACAAGTGAAATAAGTAAAATTGGCACATAGGCCATAGGCATATATAAACATATAAAAAAAGGACATTGGAAAATGTCCTAAGGTACAAGTAGGAGACAAAAAGGAACTAAAAAATGCAATCACATAAGCTTTGCTAAGCAAGCAAAGAAAACATGTAATAACTAGAAAGAGACAAATAAGAATTAGAAAGTACAATCACACAAGCTATGCTAAGAAAGGAATGAAAGCAAGAGTAAGAAATAAAAGATACAAACTTATCTAACTAATCAAATCAAATGTGAAAGTATGCAAAACACATGTAGTACAAGACTAGGTATATGCTAAGAAATACATAAGTACTAGGTACTAGTGAAATATCAATATAATATTCTATGTAAGCTATAAAGTAATATACATCAACATGATAACTCAGAGTGTGTAGTGTAGGAATGACATAAATTATATGGTGTAGTAATGTAGAAGATGCCCACAATGGCTATATATAACAATGTATGTCTCGAATGTAGAAGTAGGAATGCCCCCTCTATGGGTAGAATGAAGCAATCAAATAGCTAGATGTTGCTACACACACTAAAAAAATATCAAGTGAAGCATGGTAATGTAGAAAAACTGACATAAAATAACATGAAATATAAAATGTAAGTCCTAGCATGATAGTAGTAATAAAAAACATGGATGATGCATACAATTAAAATGTTTTTGGTATTTTTGACATATTTGAATGTTTTTATATTTTGAGTTTTTTGTAGTGTTTTTGTATTTTGATATAAGATATGTACAAGAAAAACTGGGAAGAAATGATACTAATTGATGAGTCTCATATGAGACTCCTTGTCATGGTGTCATGTATCAAATAATGAGATCATGCATGATTGTAAGGTACGATGGAGTGTCTGAGATTATGCAAATGAAAGCTATGTACATTGTAACTCATCTAAAATATCTAAAGTGGAAACTAAATGTGGGGTCCCTTTGTGACTCTAAGAAGTGGATGCAACTGTAGGGCTCTTAGTGACCCATCTGAAAGTAGGAGAAAAATCTCTATGAATAGGTGCTCTCAGTGTAGCTATATGAGATCTCAATGTAACTACTTTAGGAGTGAATACTGACATTGGAAGCTATCTATAATATTGAGGCTGTGGGGGTGTATGAACCCTATGTACTAGTGATATATGTTGCAATTGTGGCTAAAACTAAAGTGGAAATAAAACAAAAGCTAGAGAAGAAGCTAAAACTAGTGGAAGAACTAAATTTGGTGACTAGAAGCTGGTATAAGGATCTGAAGTGGGAAGTGGTAACTCATAAGGAACTCCATAAAATATAATAACCTAATTAACATGAATGAACTTCATGCATCTATGAACTATAAAAGGTACTGCCTTAAGTTTTTGAATCCATGGTCGACTAAGTAGTATGTCAAAAACTCCTATGTTGGGACCTATAATGAATGGTGTAGCCACATGTGTAAGACCAACCTATAGTAGAATTACTATCTCACCCAATTAACTATGAAAATTCCCACTAAAAACATTGATAACTATATCAGTTAGAGTGCTATCTTACTCTAAATAACCCAAATGTTGTATTAGTGTGAAGGTGCACATATTAAGACTAGAACCATTGTCAATGAGTACACTAGAGATAGGCTGATTATGGATATGTGATCTAATAAAAAGTATATTTTAACCTATATCATCCCCCATTATCTCTTGATCTAAAAAAGATATCAAAGGCCTGGCTAAAACTCTAGACTCATACACAACTATCATACCTCTCAAAGGATGTGCCTCAATTGAAGGTGCCTGGTATGTAACTAGTGGAGGATGTGTATCGTATGTATGATGAACACTTGATGTGTCCTATTTCTCTTATTTTGAATGGTGTGGAAATGGGTCTAAAAATATTTTCAAAGCCTTATCTTGTGTTGGATTTATCTTTAGAGGCTTAGCTAAAGTGCCTAGATCAAATAAATTATCATTAATCAAATCCTATATATTATGTTGCAAACTGATGCATCTATTTGTTGTGTGGCCTAGTGCCTTATGAAAATCACAAAATGCATGCTGATCATATCATTGTGGAAGAGGATTTTCTAGATCTACTTCCCAAATAGGTGAAAGAGTTATGATGATGTATTTTAATAACTACTGTAGAACTCTAGCTAGAGAAATTGGTAAATTGGTAAATACACAACGAGGATGTGTTAATAAAACCACACGTTGAGGGGGATTTGAAGCCACATTGACTATTGGTTGATTTTGATTCTTGTTGTCACTAATTTTGACCTTGTATGGGACTTTTATATTACTCTTGTTTGTTGTGTTTGGAGTACTTAAATACTTGAGTTTTCCCATTGAGACTAACTTGACTTCTCTTCCCTTAGTGTATGACACAATTCGGTGAAGGAAGAGAATATTTTGAACATAATGGATTCTTGTAGTACTGGTAGAAGGATCTATTTGAAGATGTCTTATAGCTCTTGATCAGCTATAAGGCTAGTTAACTTAGTTAGAATAGTCTTGTTTCTAAGAACATAATTTATGAGAGGCTCATTTGGCCTTTGTTTATATTATGTAATTTTTGTATATCAGACCTTATCACTAATATTGATACTAAAATGTGCTAGGAACATGTCTAATAAAGGATTTAATGTTGTGACTGACTGATTTGTTAGACTATAAAACCATTGTAGATCATAATCCTTTAGGCTCCATGGAAGAATTTTGGTAAGTAGGTAGTCATTGGTAAATAATCCAAACATGACATGTGAAAGGCTCTCAAATGTGTCTCTATATCACCCTTTCCATCATAAAGAGTAAGATTGGGTTGAACAAATACTTGTGGTAAGGCTGTAGAAGCAATGTGACGTGCCAATGGTGTATGCAAAAGTGCAAAAGAATCCAATACATGTGTAGGTCTAGTGGTACCTTGCTCAAGATGTTTCATCTTGGATTAAAGAAATATTATCTCTTGCATATGGACTGATACATCAGGAGATAGGGATGTACTAGCTATAGCTGGTGGCATAGAAGAAGGTTGGGATGCTATGGGGTGTGGTTATGGTTGCCCCCATAGTGTCATTTGAAACTAGTTTCTCTGTGGTTTGAGAAGATGGTCCATTAGTTACTTTTTTTTATTCTTCATGTAAAATTATAATAATGTCATCTTGTATATCTAGATGTTTGGTTAAGATCTCTTGAAGTTATCTTTTATTAATTTAATCAAAACTGGTATATTGAGCCATTGGTAAAGTAGGAAAACAATTTGTGATATTTTAAAATGTTTTACAATATGTTTTAATAGGCAATGTGTGAGAAATGGAAAGTATTAAAATTAAGAAACATAGAATCCAAAAAATAGTGAATTAGAAATTGCACCAAAAGGATATTGAATTGCCAAACATGTAAGGTGATACCTCAAAAGTAAGTAGGTGCTAGTATATACCACTAGGGTTTCAAAAAATTATTTTTAAAATACTATGAACTTTTGAATTTGAAGTTGATATTCTAAGTTTGATATGTAACTAAATTTTTAGAAAATGATGTGAAAAGTACTATAAATAACTGAGAATGTATTTGATGTAACTAGGGTTTTGAATGAATTTTTCCAAAATTAGTGCAATAATTTGAAAAATTTATAGAAAATTTGTAGTTTTAATTTTGAAAAATTGAGGAAAAATATAAAAATATTTCTAAAATTAGTAATATATTTTTTCTACTAGTTTAAAAGTGTTTGTATGCAAATAAGACCTAGTATGTGCAAACTAGGGTTTGAGTAAATTTATTCAAAATATTTTAATTAATTTGTAGTTTTTTATTTTTAAATTTAAGAAAAATTAGGAAAATATTGAAAAATATTAAAAATAATTAACCCTAAGGCTTTTAGGGTTTTTGTGTAAAATTTCAAGGTAAGTCAGGTTCACCAAATGTTTTATTCTTTTTAAGAATTAGGTGTTTAATTCCTAAGAAAATAAAGGTCTGAGTAAATGTAAATCAGTAATTAATGTGTCTTAATTAGCTTGATGATTTGTGTAAATAGATGCATATTTTACCTTTTCCAAAAATAGTAAGAAGTGTAAAGAAATAAAACTTAGCTTATTCTGGGCTGAAATGAATGAAATAAGATCTAGAAATTATTGTGTAGGGATGGTAGACTATCATAAATAGGACATATAACTCTATTTCTAGATTAGATAGGAGTAACAAACATAAGAAACCTTGTTACTTGGTGATGTAGTCCACTTTTTAGCACTATTTTCCGCTTTTGGTGTTATTATCCACTTCTAATGCTATTGTCTTGGTGGTTTGGCTTTTTTGGGGTCTATTAGATTGGCCTGTAATGCCCTAATAGTGAAATATCAAAGCCTAATTCTATGTGAATCTCACTATGTGTTTGATTTAATATTCAAAACCCTTAGGAAATCCTAGTACTTCAACTTGAGTAATAAACTTGGGAAGGAGAGAAAGGGTTAGTGTGTAAAGGATACACTGGATACACTTCACACCCCATGTGTGGGCATGCCACCTACATACCAATACTCTGAAGAGGGATCAAGCTAATGTAGTTCTCCTATTTGAAGTGCTTGGTGAAATTATGTGATGTATGTATCTATAATGTACTTTGGATGACTAGGGACTTGTATGAGTGTTGGAATAGGATTGAATTAGTTTTTGAAGGTCGTATGCAGAAAATAAGGAAGAGTTCTTGAGTGTACTTACTTGTATTCTTGATTATTTCTTGTGAATGAGTGATCACCATTATAAATGGAGATTGAATGGCCTTATATAGGGAAACTAATGATCATGATTTATATGAATATACATTAGGTTGATAAGGAAAAAGATAATGATTCGAGAAAATCTGACCATTTGAGGCTAAAGTGAACTCAGACAAAAACATCAAAAATAAGACACCCCTAAGTTTCGACACTCCTATCTAAGTTGGATGCAATTTTCATAAGAGTATGAGACTTGGGGGGATGGATATAGGTCCCATAGGGCTGATTGGGTCTCAAAAAGCTAAGTTTGAGAAGCTATAGGTGATTAGGAATTAGTGAAAGTCTAGTCGAGAAGGGTTGAGTGAGGAAGAAAGAGGACCTATAGGTTGGGTGTTATTAGCCATGATTAAGTCATCCAATTTTTTATTTCATATTATTACACTCCTACACTTGAAAATAACACTAATAAAGATTTGTAACAATCACTCTTCTACACACTTGGTGAACAATCAAGGATAACATGCTACAAAAGAACATCTTCTACTAGACAAGACCAACAAGATTGTAATAACACCCAATTATACAAAATGTAAGTAGGAAAAATCACTTTTTTATTTCTTCAATAGTCATTCAAGTACAAATTTGGCTAGGGTTTCACCATTAACCAATGGAGGCTCCTCCAAAGAGCTAAAAGTGTCAATATTTATAGCCTTTTGGGAGAAGAGCAAGACAAGGGAAGTCTAAAGGTCACTTGGACACTTGTAAATATGAGAAAATAGGTTAAAATTACATGAGAAATATATATGGGATAAACAATGCAATTTTAGGAGGTACATGAAACTTATGGAAAAAGGCATAAAACTCTCAGTCTTGGTTTAGAAAAACTACCTTCATAATTTGAGCCTATATGAACATCCCACCACTAACTATGGATAGGTATGATTATTAGGATAATAGGTAAGGAATTAATGCATGAAACCCCATGCATTTTTTGCATTCCTACTCATATACAAACTCCTAGAAGGAAGCCATCACTATTTGTAGTCTAAAAAAACTCCTTTTTCAATCACCCCTCATACTTGGCCTCAAAAATGCCTTTTATTTTACATGAAAATCCATGGGAAGGATTTAATGACACTTTTAAAGACTATCCACGGCCTTACACTACTCAGGTGCACTTTAAAATGGGCCACACTTGGATTTTTCACCCTTCTCATCCTTGTGTCCACTATGCCAGTTTTGATTGGCTGAGATGAAGGCAATTTTTTAGACACTTAAAATATTTTCCCAAGAATGAAATGACCATGAGGGTTTATAAAAAGTATATATCTAGCATTAAAACTTGATTTCATCATCTGAAACATCATAGAACCTACAAAACAAAAAATAGTCAAAAATACAATATTTTGCATGATATCAGTATAATTATGTACAACTCATCTTGGTGGGAGATATCCTGATGGAGTCATCTACATTTTAAAATAAATTTCACTACCAAAATATGTCATTAGGATATCTTTCCAAGCTCATATTTTCCATTGGGTCCTAGTTGAGGGTTTAATAGTGTTTTAGGTAGTTTTGGGTCTTAAGCTTTATTCACAAAAATTTGGCATTGGATCTACCACTAAATGCCACAAAATTTAAACCAAGGGACCTATATAAATCCTCCAAATTCCTTTGGTTCCCATGCATATTCTTATAAAAGATATGAGCACTTGAAAACACCCATCAAGCTTGTTTTCCTCTCCTCCTGTATGCTTGGACTGTGATAGGGATAAAATTTTCTATATTGTAGGTATATTTTCTCTCTAAAATCTCAAAAGTGTCTATTTAATCCTTTTAAACATTTCTCAATAAACTATATATTCTTAAAAGAGTTGGAAATGAAAGTGGACCTCAACTTGGTTATAGGTCCCGTGAAGGCCTAAAGGGTTTAGCATGCATCTTGTAAGTTTGACCTATATTATCTAATATTTCATGCTTGGATTGGAATATACTACTTATTAATAATTTATTCAAACTTTTAGGATCACTACAAAACCTCCCATGTACTCCACTTCTTCCTTTTCTCTCACGCACCAAACAGGCCTAGTTGTGAACCTTGGGGTTTGATTGCATATAGTTGTCCATCAACCCTTTCTAGTGATTTATCATAAATATTGAAAAAAATTAATGATATTTGAATATTATAAAAGTTCAATACATAATTAACAATAATTATATGATGTTTAAAAGGTCCTTAATACCCATTTAGGTCACGTTCTCTCCTTTTTCTACCTCTATGCAGGCCTGAAAGTGGCCTTCCTTTGAGATAACAGATGGATATGTAAATTATATTTTCATGGAAACCAATTATATGGGGGTTATTATTGGTTAATTATTACACCTTTTAAAAAAATTAACATTAAAAAGACCTCCCTATCATTCTCAAACATCAAAACCCCAAGGCATAGTTTAAAGTATTGACTATGTGCCTGCTTGAATTGGTTTTGTGTCCAAAAAATGACTTAATAAGACCTAATTTTCATAATAAAATCTTTAAAAATTCTATAATTCCCTCATATAACTGTTTCAATCCATTTATATGCTTATTTTATGATAGAAATGGAAGTGACTACTCATTTGGGCCCTAGGCATACCCTTGCTTCATGAGCCTATCTGCAACTTTAGCTACATAGGCCACTGTGTTGTATCTTCTCCATTTTTTTTGGTTTCCAATGTTTTTTAAGGTGTAAATAATCTCTAAAAACCTCCAATAAATGTCCAAATCACCTCTAGTTCACCCTCCGTGTTCATTTCCTATGACTGTAGGTTTCATACGCAAAGGGAGTGCCCTCTGTCTGAGACAAAATAGAGGGAACTCCCCTATTTATTAAGATAGTGTTAGTAATTTTAGAGGCATATAAAATTTATGGATACCTCTTACATAGAAAATTATCCTTTAATTATACCATTTAACCCCAAAATTGCTTCAAAATCTAAGACTAAGCTTTTTATGGGCAGACTGTATGTTGTCCAAATTGAAGTTCTTCTACCCCTATTTGCATGGTATAAAGGTTCCTAATTATATTTATGAGCATGATTAGTATGTTTCATAACCAATCATAACCCTAAACCATTATTTTATTCTTTATGGACCTTACAAGTGGTAAGGGTCTAGTGTATGTTGATTTTGTTTGCTTCAAACTTCACACCTATAGGTATTATTTGCATGTATAGACCTAAAAATAGGGTATAGAAACCTTCATTTCTTCCCTTAGGATAATTAATAATTTTTATGTCCTCCATATCCATTATTTTAAAACACCAAACATGCTTCCTTTCCACTTACTGCCTGGCTTATTTAACACTTAGCTGTGTTGGCCTCAAAACCTCACACTTGTAGGTGTTATTTTTATATGTTTCAGGATGAAAAAAATGTTTAAAGATCCATCTTTAAGATTTCATGATCATATAAATTAATTTGAACTTATTGGACACTTGTTTTAGCTTGGAACATCACTTGTAACAATGTCTTTAGTTCATTGTTTGTCTCAGTCACAGTTGGTTGTAGATGAGTTTTAAGACCTATAGGTGGTGATTGTGTCCTTAAGATCCTAGCATAAAGTGTTTTAACCTTTATTGAAGTGATATTATAAATTTATTAGACTATTTTTTCCACCTTTATGTTTTATACATTTCAAGAAATCCAATTTACTTATTCCCTAACTGCCTGCCTATTATAAGTGCTTATTCTCCTTGATGTACAGACTGGGAATGTGCAAGTGAGGCAAAACAATAGTATATCATCCTTTCCTTTGATGATCTTGGTGCTGTGAATGCTCAATTGAATACTTGGAAACATATTCATGGTTCATGGTCTAGGTTTGTAACTCTTGGATGGATAAAAACCATTTAGGACTCAGTCTTATAGATGTCATTGAAAGAAATCAATCATGAATTGGCAAGTTTGAGACTTCAAACTTCATCCTCTTCATACCTTCAGACCCTCATCTTTGTCATGGTTCCTCTTTAATATATGGGATAAAAAATTATCCATGTTATATGATTTAAGACCTTTACCTTCATGTTTTAGGATAATCACAAAAAGTCTCTTGACCTCTATTTTGGCCTTTTAGGGAAAACTTCCCTAAACTTAGTCTTCTACCTTCCAAACTTGGTTTCACACTCTTTATTTCTATTTTGACATATTATGTGATTTTTTCATGTATTTTTTAGCATACCAAGACTTCAAGGAGGTGTCAAGCTATTTCAATATCTCCATACAAACATTTTGGTCCCTTTCTCAGCCACCTATAGGTGAGTATGTGGTGCACAAATAGTGAGTTGAACATGAGAAATATGACAAACTTCAATGAATATGAACTTGGATGCTTTTATCCAACATCCTAATATTCCTTTGGTAGTTTTAAGAATTTGAAACACAAGTTAAGCTTTTTAACCCCAAAGATGACATCAACAGTGGTTATAGGTGGATGTTTTGGCTATGTGTAGATAGTGAGGTTATGAAGTGTTTCAAAACATGGTGAATAATGGATTAAAAATAACTCAAAATTAATTTCCAGCCCTAAAAAACATGACCTCTATTCTTGGACACCTTGAAACCAACTTGAACACACCTTTTCAACATGGAAATCACTTACATATATGTGGAATAGAGTAATCACAAACATCAAATGACTATTTTAGCATGGTGAATATACTTAGTACCATATTTTCACCTTTTAAAAACATATTATTGGGATATCTCAAAATTATGATGGCTTGGATAACAAGAATACCCTGATTATCACTTCAAGAACAAGTTAGACAAGTCTATACATGTGATTGCAAGTGAAACCAAGCATGAAGTTGAAAATGGAGGAAGACAATCTTGAAAACTATTAAAAGGATGCCATGATGTAAAAAAAACATGGAATGAGGTGAAAAAAATAATTTGAGGCACATGGGACATCCTTTTCCATTCACATAAAACCTCTGTAAAAGACTAATTTTCTAGAATAAGGTAGAAATGATTGTAACTTCACTCCTTCACTCCTTGTAAACTGAGCTAGTTGGCTCATCAAATCAAATCCAAAAATGAAACAAATCATATAAGAAATGAGGGAAGATAGTCAACATCCTCTAAAACTAATCTCAACAAGTGAATTGTATGGACTTTCACAAACAAGAGCAAAACTTGTAGGGTGTGCTGGGTGAATATTTTGTCGTCAACTAACTGATGACAAAATGGGTATATCAACCATAGCATAGGGAGATTTACACCACAAAAAGTGTGGGTTTACCAGATCTGGATGAGGTAAATCTCTCCTCTCATCAAGGGGAGGTTTCTTATGAATATATATATATATATAATTAAGCAAAAAATAACACGTGGGGTGGTATAACAACATCTACCTCTCTTTTTTCAGAGGTAATGTATAAAGAACAAAAGAGGGAAATCTTGGTCCTTGGCCAACAACATTCCTCTTCTTTCAGGAATGTTATCCAGTGTAGAGCAAAAAATCACCTGAAGTAACAAACTTCACAAAGAAACTCACGTAAGCACAAAGTCTTTCATAGCCTCCTTCACCGATTCAAAATGAGCGTAACTATAGAATGAAACGAAGCAAAAAGTCTTCACCTGAAACTACAAGAGATAACTGAATCACAAAGATAAAAATAGCTCAAAGTCTATCTTCTACCTTTTAGAAATGCCCTTAGATAATATTAACACACCCACTTTGTTTATTAAATCAGATAAACAAGATATTACCAAGAAAAAGAACATGAGATTTGTTTCCTATATAACACAGATAATTTCAACTCAAAGTCTGAAATAAACCTGCTTCTCATTCATTTAACAAAATATGATTTAAAAGTTTGAGCACAAAGTCTCAAAAAAGTGTTTCAATTTCGGCAGAGTTTTTGATCTCTATTATCTCAGATCCATTTACAAAAGAGGTCTCCACTATATATAGGGAGAAACTCTCAAAAATTAGAAAATATTAAAATACAAAAATATCTCAGTCAAAGATGACTCATCTTTGACTTTGAGATATTTTTCTAAACTTTTTACATGTAATTACATATTATAAAATTGCATGCACTTTTCACAAAGCAAAAGTGCATAAGGAAGAAGAGAGAAGGGCAAAATTTTAGTTCTTGCTGCCAGACTTCTTCAAATGAGCATCGTACATAGCAATGGATGCCTGAATTCCTATGTTGTCTGGCATAACTATGTTCTTGGAGATGACTCTAGCTCTGATTAAGGCATCCTTCAATGCTGTGATGGCCTTAGCATGACCAATTAACCTAGATTTTAGATTATCCAGTGTTAACTGAGTGTCTAAAATATTATCCATAGAAGTCATTGAGAAAGATATTTCTTCAAAATTTCTTTGAATCATCCCCTTGAAACTCTGGATCATTTTTTCTATGGAGAGAAATTGATTATCCCTGGAAGTTAGGTTGCAGGGCAGTTCTTCTAGTTTATTGAGCAGGCATGTGTTGCTCTTCTCGCTAGCATCCCTAGAAGCTTTGAGATCCTCAATTAAATCCTTGAGTACCTGGATTCTGAAGATCAGGGACTCCTTGATTTCAACGTAAGAGTCTTTGCTGGAGATAACACTGATAGATATCAAGGTACTCTTCTTTAGATCCTTCATCTCCCTCCATTTGCCAAGATATTTTTCTGAACTATCACCCTCTTGAGAGATAAGAGAGACCAGGTCATCTAATTTTGCCCTCACCTTCCTGATCTTGCCTGTCTTCTCTGCAACCTTCGTAAGCAAGGAAACTCCCTGAGTATGCATTTTTTCAATATAATCCTCTAGCACTTTCCCCTTCAAGTAAGTTTTCTCTGCCATTTGAATGACAGGGTCATCTACGGAGAAGGCCTCTGGAGTTGCCGCTTTAAGGGGAAGAGTGAACCTCCTTATCACTACCGTCAGCTGCTCTGTCTTGGCCTTGTAATAATCTTTCATTTCCTTTTCTCGATCAAATTTTTGGACCATGATGTCCATAGAAGATTGAAGATCGCTTTTCACACCTTTATGAGTAACTTTGCCAAGTTTCACACAAGATATGGAATAGCTACTCATTTCAAAACCCTCAAGGGTTACATCTTGTGGAGGCTTGGCAATTTCCAAATTTTTTTGTCTTTTTTCCTCGACCAATTTTGAGAAGATCCTTGGTCTCTTAGAAGCCTTAGCTTTCACCAGCACTATTTTGCCAAAGTCAAAGTCATCTGGAGAGATGGCTAACTTATTTATTTTGTGTGTGAATGATGACATCCAAGGCTAGAGAGAAGTACCTATTGTAGCCATAGTTCCCTTAGCTGGAGTTATTGTGGCAGCTTCTACACTGCTAGTGGTGATAGTGGTTGCAATTAGAGTAACAGGCAAAACTGTACCAGCCATAGATTCTAGCTCTTGTGCAAAACTTTCTCCCAGATTGAAAGAAGGAGATGATAAACTAGGAATGGATCTAGAGGAGTGAGGAGTACCTCCAAAAGTGCCCTGAGGATTGCCAAATATAACTCTAGAAGGAGAGGTAGCTCCAGAAAAGGGGACACTGTTAGGAGAGAGAGGAGAAGGGGATGCCATAGGAGACTGAGGTAGAGAAGGAAAGACACTTTTGAGCAATTGTGCCCCTTCTAAAGAAGGTAGAGGCTCAATCTTTTGCTGTTCTAAAGGCTGATCATCTATCTCCATCGATTGGGCTGCTTGTGCCTGAGAGCTCTATTCTGCAACTCCTTTAGCCGCTGCTTCTGACTCCTTAGTAGTCTTTGGTTTTTTAGAAACAAAAATGATTCTAGGCTTGTGAGGCCTAGAAGGGGAAGGAACATCACCTTTGTTCTTGGTCCTGTTCTCTGCCTTCCTCTTTAATTCTGCTTGGTACTCAGCGTCTGATCTCATGATAAATTCCTTCAGTATGATCCCTTGGTTGCTAACCAATCATTGGTGTTAGCCAATATTAGTTCAAATCTTTTCCTCAGAGAAGTTAGTTCCTTCTGAGACCACTGAGTTGGAGGAAGAGGGGAGCCAGCAACCTTTTCAGCCAGGTACCTGCTATTGATAATATTCCCATCATCAACCAGATTAGAGGGGATCTCTGCAAGCCCCAAATATTCAATTTGCTCTAGGGTCAGCCTGCAATAGTCTATCTTTCTGATTTCTTTAGCCACCCTCAGGCCTATCCAGATGTCCTCGATCATGGGCTCATAGAATTGAGTCTTTTGCTTGATTTTGTCCTTGACTCCCCTGTAGTCAAATTTGTCTCTTCTCTTGAACTATTTTAGGGTGACTATCTACATCTTTGTTTTCATGACTTTGGCTTTGGTTGTTATTGCAATAGAGTACCTACCAATTTTGACTAAAAACTTGAAATCTGGCTTCTTCAGCTCTATTTGTCTAGTATGCACGACAACCAATTGTCGACAAAGCTCCATCAGAACTAATTTGTCAGAAGGGAATCTGGGGAGCATATAAGGGTAGCCTTAGAAAAAGCCAACCTAAAGATAATAGAAGGTGGGAAATTAGAGGAACATACACCCGTAATTGTTGACGACTGTCCAAGCCTCATCTGATACTCTCTTCTGCTCAAGCTGAGGGTCAAAGAGGCATAAAAATATGGCAAAGAAAGCATCATTTACCCTTTTGAAATGGTAGGTTGACCCTTGAAGTGTCAGTTGGGGGTAATATGAGTAGACCGAGGTGGTCTTTCTATCTCCTTCAGTCGTCAAACTTAGGAAGATTCGCATTGAAGCAGCGATGTACATAAGGTACGAGGTCATATAAAACTTAGAAGAAGTCTGCACCTTGGTTAGCTATTTGTGAAGAGCGTTGCTGATTTGTTCACCCTAAAAGATGACTTGCTTAGCCTGAAGGATGATTTTGATGAATGGGTACATCTATTCATGGAACTGTGAGGAAGATGGGAGGCCTCGCACTCTTCTGAGAAGGGTGATCAAGTCACCAACTTCTTCAATGAAGTCACTCCTTGAGAAGTTTCATGACCATCTAGAGAGACTGGGTCTGGGTGCCTTCAGCCACCTGTTGTTCATGACTTTCTTTGCCCTCTCAGGGTCTTTGTTGTATTCCTTTTGGGCATCTACAAATTCAATCTTGGTTACTTCAGTAGCTGGAGGGCACATGAAGACTTTGTCGATGAATTCAGGATCTAGCTAAATTATCACATTACCATTGGCATCTGAGACTAACCTTGTCTCTTTATTGTAGAAGCAAGCACATTGGAGGATGAATTCTGTATGATGTGCTACTATTGGAAAAGCAACAGCCAAGTGGATGTTGCTTTCAACGACCCTCTTTATTCTAGAGCTTGGGTTTGTCACCTTTGTTCGAGCCATGAACTTAGTCATATCTACGTGGCCAATTTTGGTGTCCCAGATGTCATCGACATTGGAGGTGATCAAAGTGATCAAGAAGATGTACTGGTACTTGTACTTTATCATCTTTGCCTTTTTGAGAGATGCTTCTAACATTAGAACTGGTCTCGATCGAATGGGTGTTGATGAACAAGAGTTATCTGAAAGTACTGTAGCCATGATCACATAATTAGGGAAAAGGGAGTGAGCTGGAGAATTCACATATCAAGTGATCATGATCATGGGAGGATACTTTAAGAAGGCCATGGCGAAAAAAAGTGTGGAAAATGAAGAAGGAAGGGAAAGAAAGGAAAATGTGAAAAATCTCCCAGAGTTAGAAAAATCTAGAGGAGGAATGCATGGGCGGATAAAATTGCCGCCCCTACATGAAGAGTTAAAAAAAGAGCATGGGCAGCAAAATTTGCCGCCCCTATAGAGATGGCCTACACAGGTGACAAAATTCACCACCCATGCAGACCAGGAGAGAAACATGTAGGGGTGGCAAAAATTGTTGCCCCTGTACATTGGGTTACATCGGTGGCAAAATTTGTTGCCGATGCAGGTCTTCAGCAAGGAGGGTGCATGGGCGATGAAAATCGCCGTTCGTGTAGGAAAAGAAAAATGAGGGCTGAGGTATGGGTAGTGATTTTTGCCGCCCACATAGGGTTTGGTGTTGAAAAACTGTGAGCAAGAGGAGGCATATCGAAAATCACCGCCCTAGGAGGTTAGAGAGGAAAATTGTGGGCAAGTCGAAGGAAAGGAAGGAAAAAATAAATAAAAACACCTAAACAACAACAAAAACAAACTAATAAAGATAATAGAGGAAAAAGAAGCTAAGAAAGAGGAAGGAGAAGACAATAAAAACTAAAAACAAGACCTACTTGGAAAGCTGTGTGCGCTATGAGATTAAATCCACCACAACACACTTCAACTCGTTCATCGGATCACCCAGATGCAAAAGGTAGGAGGAGAGGAGGAAGAATAAGAAGAAATGAGGCTCAAATTAGATTATATGGGGTGAAAAATAACCCCAACAACCTACCACGTGTGGCAATAAATGTTGCACCCAAAAAATGAGGCATGCATGGGCAGCAAAATTTGCCACCCTTGCTTGTTTGGGTTAGAGGTCAGACGCAGGGGCGGCAAAAATTACCGCCCTTGTAAGCAAGACGTAGGGGCAAAAAAAATTGCCGCCCTTGCATCTCGAAAGAAAAATGCACTGGCGGCAATAATTATCGCTCGTGCATGAAAAAAGAAGAAAAGACACCAACTCTAAAAGAGGCAAAAATTGGTCCTCTGAACACATCGAGATCATAATGATTTTGACATTTTGGGGAAAATGGGATGAAAAAATATTACAAATTTCCAATGGTATTAGTTGGACCACAAAGAGAATGAGAAAAACCCATCTCGAAAACAAACTTAGAGAGACAAAAGATGAAACAAACAAGTTTCGTAGGGGGGTTGTTCCCAAAATCGAGCTAAGCTAATTTTGGAAACAACAGCTAGCTCTTGTTGGAGAACTTATGTTGATCAAATCAATCAATGGGAGTATAAACTAGTCTCTAAGTGCCTTCATCCAAGCCATTGGACTACAGAGTCAAGCTAAAAATGAAAGAAAAATAGACAAAACATAAAAAATATACATATATACAAACGGACTTATCCAAGCTTCAAGGATTGAATAGCTTCAGATGCTGCCCGCTGTGAGGAAGAGTGAATGGCATTCCATCTTGGTACTCCAGCAAGAAGCTAGCCTCACCACAGAGCTGTCAAATGGCGAATGAGCCTCTCCATAGAGAGTCAAATTTGTCGTGCATCCCTTTTGGTTCTCGCCTCTTGTCCCACAACAAGACTTGATCTATAACTTAGAATTTGCAAACTTTAGCTTTTTTATTAAAAAGTGCCTTCACCCAGTTCTAATGCTCTGTAATCCGGTCCACTACCATGGCTCATCGCTCATCCATCTCGGTCAGACACATGATCCTTTTGTCGACTGAGCTTTCGAAGGTTGAGTCTTCAATTGCTTTAGTTAACCTGAGTGCTGGTAGTTCAAGGGTGATGAGAATTTCCACATTCAATCCATATAGAAGCTAGAAAGGTGACATACCTATAGCCCTTTTGGGTGTTATCCTATCTGCCCACAAAGCATCATACAATGCTTTTTACCATGTTCTCTGATTGTCGTCCACCAACTTCCTAATAATAGTGACCAAGTTCTTATTACTCGATTCTGCTTGGCCATTTCCTTGAGGGAAATAATCTAAAGTGTGGGATAGGGTAATCCCATAATAAAAACAAAATTGAGTAATTTTATGTGATGAAAAACAAGCCGCATTATCTATTACAATCTTTAGTGGGACCCCAAACCTGGAGATGATATTTTATTTGAAAAAATTGCACACTACTTCAGACATAGCATGGGTTGGGATGATCTCCACCCACTTAATAAAATAATCCATTGCCGTGAGGACATAATCATGTCTATCACTTGAAGATGGGTTGACTACACCAATGAAGTCAATACCCCATTGTTGAAACGGTTCCTTGATTATTACTGGTTTAAGAGGCAATGCAGGCAACTTAGGCTTTCCAATAAACTATTGACACAATTCGCACCTATGCACCCATTTGTAGGCATCCTAGAATAGTGTTGGATAATAATACCTTACTCATAAAATTTTATGTGCTGTCACTGGTGCAGAAAAATGCCCTCCACAAGCCAAATTGTGGAAAGACTCTAAGAGTTTTTCTTGTTGCGCCTTATCAACACAATGAAGAAATGCCCCATCTAGGTTTCTTTTATAAAGACCATTGTCCCACAGAACATAACCAACTATTTTCAATTTAACATTCTATTTCTTTTTATATGAAAGATGAGTGAGACACTCACCATATGTCAGAAAATGAGCAATGCCAGAATACCACTCATCTATAGTTGTAACAAAAAGGATCGTAGATACACCTTCGATCTGTACTTCTTCATTTTCTGCTTCATCTGGAATGTTGTTGGCGATCAATTGGCAAAGACCCTTCCCCCATACAAGCTTGGTAGGTTTGATGTCCAGATCAAACTCCTGAGTCTTGGCAATCCAGTTACCTCTCTTCGTACCAAACTCCTGCTAAGTCAAAATGGATTTTATTGTTGTGTTGAGTATGAGAACTTTGGTGTGAGAGTTCAGGATATAAAACTTGAAATGCTTGACCGCTTTGACCACTGTGTATGCATGCTTCTCCATAAGGGAATATTTTAGCTCATGAACCTTGAGTGGACAACTCATGAAAGAGATAGGAGATTCTATGCCTTCTTGATTTTGTTGGACCAAAATGGCCGATAGTGTATGCTCGGAAGCATAACTGTATATTTTGAAACTTTTAGTATAATCTGGACAAACTAAGACTGGTGCATGAGCAATTGTTTCTTTGATTTCTTTGAACACTGATTTGCCCTCAACAGTCCACCTAAATGTAGCATTGCCTTTCATCATGTTGACAATGTGACGGGTTTTCTCAGCAAACTCAAGAATGAACATTCGAAGAAAATTTACCTTTCCAAAGAAAGAGTGAACTACGGTCTTGTTGGTAGGCAGAGTAATTTCCTGGATGGACTTGACTCTCTCTAAATCAATTTTAACACCTTCTTGAGAGATAATGTGTCCGAGAAGTTTCCCTTTAGTTACTCCAAAGATAGATTTCTTTGGGTTTAAAGAAATACCATTCTGACGACAGCATTGTATTATCCTTTGCAAATGGTGAACATGCTCAGAACAATGTTTTGAAAACACTGTCAGATCATCCAAGTATACTACAATGAATTTTCCCATCTCATCTTTGAAAGCGAGATCCATCGCCCTTTGAAATGTGGTGCCTGCATTTATCAGACCAAAAGACATTCTTCGATAAGCAAATGTGCCCCAAGGTGTGGTGAATGTTGTCTTATGCTGATCTACTTTTCTGACTTTGACCTGATTGTACCCCAAAAAACCATCTAGTATTGATAACATTTCTAAACCCGTTACCATCTGCAGAACTTGATCCATGATAGGAAGAGGGTAGTTGTCTTTTAAAGATAACTAGTTTAAGTTTCTAAAATTCACACAGATTTGAATTGCACAATTCTTCTTCCTAATAGGCACTATATTGGCAATCCATGTTGAGTGATAGATTGAGAAAATTATCCAGGCGTCAAGTATTTTTTGTATCTCAGCTAAAATAGTCCCTGAGATTTTTGGGTTATATTGCTTGGACTTTTGCTTGTAAAGTACAGAGTTTGCCTTCAGAGAAACATCATGGCGAACATCATTAGGCCTTAGTGATTTCAAATCATCATAGGAATAGGCCAGCACATCTATATATTGGCGAAGTAAATTAGCAAGCTTAAATCTCTCATTGGGAGTGTAGCATTTCCCAATATTTACCATCTTAGAATCTCGCTTAGTTCCCAAGTTTACTTGATCAAAATCTTGAGAGGAGTTTGAATCTGTTTGCTATTGTTTAATAAAGCTGTCATGGTTATCAAACAACTTCTCTAGGGAAACCAGGCCTTTGGGAATTTTATTCCCCTTAAGTTGTAGGAAATCCTCTCCTGGATTCGTATTTGACTCAGGAGTTGCTTCACATTCTCAGAGTTCACTACCTTCAAAACGTAGTTGTTCAAAACTGTCCTTTTGCTTCAAGAAGGTGATGATTTGGTCATCATTATTAAATACTTGCCAATGGCTGGCATTATCAGGTACACTTGGCTGAAAGACCAGTTCAATAGTGTACTTATCTCCCTTAAATTTTGGGTGAGAAATTAAGAGAGTAGCAGAGACAACCAATGCATCTGCCCAGTCATTGAATTCTCTTGAAATGACGGGGATGTTGAAAGCATCAAAATTTTCAATCTGATCCCAGACTAGATTTCAATAGTGGCACAACCTTTCATTTTTTGTCTGATAGAGGTTCCTCACCTAACAGACTACTAACTCGGCATCCCTTTTAGCATGGAGTAGCCTAACACCTTTTTCTCTGGCAGCCTGTAATCCAAGCAACAGGGATTCATACTCAGCCATGTTGTTGGTATTGTTGAACTGCAATTTGTAGGACAAAGGAATAATGTCTCCCTGAGGAGATACAAACATAACCCTGGCTCCTAAACTAGTAGAAGAGCAGGTGCCATCAAACTCTAAGGTCCATACCTCGTTAGACGTTGCTTTTTCTTTAAAAACTCCTTCATTTGGGGAAAGAAGTTCTTCCATGTGCTCATTTTGATTTGTTGATTTTCTCACTGTGTCAACTGAACACAATCTCAAGTTATCACCCATAATAGTTTAATTAGATCCTCTATGGATCCCATCTATAGATAAGAAGTAGTTGCCCATGCCTGAGGACTCAAATAAAATTTGAGCTTTCGGTGCCAATGATCGGGTAACTACATACCTTGCTTCTTTTTTAGGAAGCAACTTCTTCATAACACCTTGAATTGGGATTCTTGCTTCTAACAAGTCCATACTTAGCTCACCTCCAACGTCTTTGTAGAAATTTTGCCTGAGTAAGATGCCATAAGACGCTAGAACATCAGCCACTAAAACTGTCATCTTTATCCACTTTTCTAGAAAAGCCGCAAAAGTATATTGAGTGTCTTTTATCTGACCAAAGAGGGGAACTTACTTATTTTCCATATAAAAACACCTCCCAAAAGTTTTGGTCAGAGTTAGGCCAAGAGAATCCGCCACCTTCGCGGGCATGACATTATCTGAGGCTCCAAAATCTATAATACAATTACTCAGTTTATAACCATTTATAAGTAGGGAAACATAGAAAGGTTCTATATTCCCAAGAGCAACAGGGGGAGTCACAACAAGATTGTTTTGGGCTGGTTTATCTTTAGGAGGATCATGAATGAACTTCAGAGAATATTGTCCTACGAGGATGGCTTTGTTTTTCACATATTTTGCTAACCTATCAAATTGTTCTGGGTTAGCCCTCAAATATTCAAATTTCATCATTTGAATTTTAGTCTTTTTAACATGATCAATTATATCAAATAATTGAAAAGAACTTGAAACAGAGGAAGAGAGTCCATCATATGGAACTTTAGTAGGTATGGCACTAGTCTGAGCAATAGAAGTAGAAGGTATCAGGTGGTTGGAGGTACTTACTTTTTTATAAATTATCTGATCTTTTGATTATGGAGGCAATGGAGTCCCTCATTTAGCGATGGAGACCGCTGACCGGGGTTCTTCATCTACCTTTTCTTTATCAGTCTATGAAGCTGACTGATTTTGAGATCTGGTGAAAATAGCGTAAGATCCATCCAAACCCTCCTCTTTACTTCCAACTTCATCCTGGTAATCCAAGAAACCGATATTGGAGTCACCAGCTAATTCTTCTTCCTACTCATCGAAGAGATTAGCATTATCTTATTGGTCTAACTGAGGTTGGAATGAGTAGTCATGTTTAGCCTCTAGGTAACTGACCGCTGAATTGGCAGGTGCTGCTTTAATGGCCAATTTCTCTAGAGGGGGAGGCAGGCGATTTGGTTGCCCTTGGTTCTAGGTAGCATTACTTTGATATTGCTAATTTTGGAACATTCTCCTGGGCATATCCCAATAGGTAGGGGCAGACGTACCTTGGGCTATTTGCCTCTTCAAAGCTATTAGTTTATTTGTCAATTTTTGCACCATAGGATTTGTAGTGCCTAAAGAAGAACTTTCAACAAATGAAGAGAATTTATTTTTACTAGGGTTTTTTTTGATCTTACCTACCAGGATAAGATCATCTTCAATCTTAGTAGCCAAATTTTGGGCCAGGGCTAGATCCATAGGGCCAGCTCGCCTCAATAAGAAACTTACTTCGGAAAGCTGTGAGTTGATGAAAAAGCATTTGAGATTCTCCGGTGTAGGCTGAGCAATAGTTAGAATCTAGTTTCTCAACTTGTTGAATTTAGCTATGAAATCCCTCATGGGTTCTTGGGATTGTTTTTTCATATGTGTTAGCTGAGCTAACAAAGGATGTGCATCTTTAGCAGGTTTAAACCTGGCTTTAAATTTAGATTTGAGTGTATCCTAGTCAGTTACTGACCCGGCCTGTAGGTGATAGAACCAATCTATGACAGCTCCTTAAAGGGATTTTCATGAAAATTCTCACTGCTACATCTTCAAATTCAACACCAATTACGCCACATGTTATGGATAAAGCTACAATATGCTCATCAGAATGAACCTTTTCATCACCAAAAAACTTAAGAATTTTTTTCCTAGAACTACGAGGTAGTTCATGCAAAGGTGCAGTTAAATTAAGAGGACCAAAGGAATTGCCCCACGGACCTTGAGCCATTATGATAGGATGATTAAATGGTGGAATAACAAACCTTGGTGGGGTATTTATAGGCAAGGCACTATTAATAGCAGGAAAAGAAGCTCTGCCTTACATCAGTGACTTGATAAGGTCAGGAGGAAAACTCTTAGACCATTGATGGGAAGGTAGTGGAGGAAATAGATCAAAATTTCTCTACTGCGCCAACTCAAACACGGGGTCAAAAACACCCTTGGCTCTTTGGCTTCTTGTGTAATGTGGAGTAGCTAGATTTCAAATGAAAAAGGGACTGAAACTGCTTTAAGTTGAAGCTTGTGGCTCCAAAATGCACATTCGTAATCCCTAGCAGAGTCACCAAAAAATTGTTGGGTGAATATTTTGTCGTCAACTAACTAATGACAAAATAGGTATATCAACCACAGCATAGGGAGATTTACACCACAAAAAGTGTGGGTTTACCAAATCTGGATGAGGTAAATCTCTCCTCTCATCAAGGGGAAGTTTCTTATGAATATTTATATGCTAGATATATATATATATATATATATATATATATATATATATATAAAATTAAGTAAAAAATAACATGTGGGGTGGTATAACAGCATCTATCTCTCTTTTTTTAGAGGTGATGTATAAAGAACAAAAGAGAAAAATCTTGGTCCTTGGCCAACAACATTTCTCTTCTTTCAGGAATGTTATCCAATGTAGAGCAGAAAATCACCTAAAGTAACAAAGTTCACAAAGAAACTCACGTAAGCACAAAGTTTTCCGTAGCCTCCTTCACCGATTCAAAATGAGCGTAACCATAAAATGAAATGAAGCACAAAGTCTTCACCTAAAACTATAAAATATAACTGAATCACAAAGAGAAAAATAGCTCAAAGTCTATCTTCTACGTTTTAGAAACACCCTTAGATAATATTAACACACCCACTTTGCTTATTAAATCAGATAAACAAGATATTACCAAGAAAAAAATATGATAACTGTTTCTTAAATAACACAGATAATTTCAACACAAAGTCTGAAATAAACTTGATTCTCATTCATTTAACATAATATGATTTACAAGTTTGAGCACAAAGTCTCAAAAAAGTGTTTCAATTTCGGCAGAGTTTTTGCTCTCTATTATCTCAGATCTATTTACAAAAGAGGTCTCCACTATATATAGGGAGAAACTCTCAAAAATTAGAAAATATTAAAATACAAAAATATCTCAGTCAAAGATGACTCATCTTTGACTTTGAGATATTTTCTAAAATTTTTACATGTAATTACATATTACAAAATTACATGCACTTTTCACAAAACAAAAGTGCATAAGGAAGGAAAAAGAGAGAAGGGAAAAGTTTCAGTTCTTGCTACCAGACTTCTTCAAATGAGCATCATACATAGCAATGGATGCCTGAATTCCTATGCTGTCTGGCACAACTGTGTTCTTGGAGATGACTCTGGCTCTGATTAAGGCATCTTTCAATGCTGTGATGGCCTTAGCATGACTAATTAACCTAGATTTTAGATTATCTAGTGTTAACTGTGTGTCTAAAATATTATCCACAGAAGTCATTGAAAAGGATTTTTCTTCAAAATCTCTTTGAATCATCCCCTTCAAACTCTAGATCATTTATTTTATAGAGATAAATTGATTATCCTTGGAAGTTAGGTTGCAGGGCAGTTCTTCCAATTTATTGAGTAGGCCTGTGTCGCTCTTCTCGCTAGCATCCCTGGAAGCTTTGAAATCCTCAATTAAATCCTTGAGTACTTGGATTCTGAAGATTATTGACTCTTTGATTTTAATGTAAGAGTCTTTGCTAGAGATAACACTGATAGATATCAAGGTACTCTTCTTTAGATCCTTCATCTCCCTCCATTTGCCAAGATATTTTTCTAAACTATCAACCTCCTGAGAGATAAGAGAGACTAGGTCATCTAATTCTACCCTCACCTTCCTCATTTTACCTATCTTCTCTACAACCTCTGTAAGCAAGGAAACTCCCTGAGTATGCATTTTTTCAATATAATCCTCCAGGACTTTCCCCTTCAAGTAAGTTTTCTTTGCCTTTTGAATGACAGGGTCATCTACGGAGAAGGCCTCTAGAGTTGCCACTTCAGGGGGAAGAGTGAACCTCCTTATTACTGCCATCAGCTACTCTGTCTTGGCCTTGTAATAATCTTTCATTTCTTTTTCTCGATCAAATTTTTGGACCATGATGGCCATAGCAGACTGAAGATCACTTTTCGTACCTTCGTGAGTAACTTTGCCAAGTTCCACATGAGAGATGGAATAACTGCTCATTTTGAAACCCTCAAGGGTTGTGTCCTATGGAGGCTTGGCAATTTCCAAAAAATTTTGTCTTTTTTCCTCGACCAATTTTGAGAGGATCCTTGGTCTCTTAGGAGCCTTAGCTTTCACCGACATTATTTTGCCAAAGTCAAAGTCATCTGGAGAAATGGCTAACTTCTTTCTTTTAGGTGTGAATGCTGACATCCAAGGCAGGAGAGAAGTACCTACTATAGCCATAGTTCCCTTAGCTGGCATTATTGTGGCAGCTTCTACACTGCTAGTGGTGATAGTGGTTGCAGTTGGAGTAACAGGCAAAACTATACCGGCCATAGATTTTGGCTCTTGTGCAAAACTTTCTCCCAGATTGGAGGAAGGAGATGATAAACTAGGAATGGATCCAGAAGAGCGAGTAGTACCTCCAAAAGCATCTTGAGGATCACCAAATATAACTCTAGAAGGAGAGGCAGCTCTAGAAGAGGGGACACTGATAGGAGAGAGAGGAGAAGGGGATGCCACAAGAGACTGAGGTGGAGGAGAGACACTTTTGAGCAGTTGTGCCCCTTCTTGGGAAGGTAGAGACTCAGTCTTTTGATGTTCTAAAGGTTGATCATTTGTCTCCATGAGTTGGGCTACTTGTGCTTGAGAGCTCTATTTTGCAACTCCTTTAGCCGCTGCTTCTGACTCCTCAGTAGTCTTTAGTTTTTTAGAAACAAAGATGATTCTAGGCTTGTGAGGCCTAGAAGGGGAAGGAACATCACCTTTGTTCTTGGTCCTGTTCTCTACCTTCCTCTTCAACTCTGCTTGGTACTCAGGCTCTGATCCCATGATAAATTCCTTCAGTATGATCCCTTTGGCTGCTAACCAATCATTGGTGTTAGCCAATATTGGTTCAAATCTTTTTCTCAGAGAAGTTAGTTTCTTCTGAGACCACTGAGTTAGAGGAAGAGGGGAGCCAACAACCTTTTCAGCCACGTACTTGCTATTGATAATATTCCCATCGTCAACCAAATTATTGGGGATATCTGCAAGCCCCAGATATTCAATTTACTCTAGGGTCAACCTGCAATAGTCCATCTTTTGATTTCTTCAGCCGTCCTCAGGTCTATCCAGATGTCCTCGATCATGGGCTCATGGAATTGAGTCTTCTGCCTGATTTTATCCTTGAATCTCCTATAGTCAAATTTGTCTCTTCTCTTGAACTATTTTAGGGTGACTATTCACATCTCTATTTCCATGACTTTGGCTTTGGCTGCTGTTGCAATAGAGTACCTACCAATTTTGACTGGAAACCTAAAACTTGGCTTCTTCAGCTCCATTTACCTAGTATGCATGACAACCAGTTGTTGGCAAAGCTCCATTAGAACTAATTTGTCAGAAGGGAATCTGGGGAGCATATAGGGGTAGCCTTGGAAAAAGCCAACCCGAAGATAGCAAAAGGTGGGAAATTAGAGGAACATACACCCATAATTGTTGATGACTTTCCAAGCCTCATATGATACTCTCTTTTGCTCAAGCTGAGGGTCGAAGAGGCATAAAAATACGACAAAGAAAGTGTCATTTACCCTTTTAAAATGGTGGGTTAACCCTTGAAGCATCAGCTGGGGGTAATATGAGTAGACTGGGGTGGTCTTTCTATCTCCTTAAGTCATCAAACCTAGGAAGGTTCGCATCGAAGCAGCTATATACACAAGGTACGAGGTCATATAAAACTTAAAATAAGTCTGCACCTTGGTTAGCTATTCGTGAAGGGCATTGCTAATTTGTTCACCCCAAAAGATGACTTGCTTACCTTGAAGGATGATTTTGATGAATGGGTACATCCATTCATGAAACTATGAGGAAGATGAGAGGCCTCACACTCTACTGAGAAGGGTGATCAAGTCACCAACTTCTTCAATGAAGTCACTCCTTGGGAAGTTCTGCAGCCATTTGGAGAGACTGGTTCTAGGTGCCTTCAGCCACCTATTGTTCATGACTTTCTTTGCCCTCTTAGGGTCTTTGTCATATTCATTCTGGGCATCTATGAAGTCAATCTTGGTTACTTTAGTAGCTAAAGGGCACAATAAAAATTTGTTGATGAATTTGGGATCCAACCAAATTATCACATTACCACTGGCATCTGAGACTGCCCTTGTCTCTTTGTTGTAGAAGCAGGCACATTGGAGGATGAATTCTGTATGATGTGCTACTACTGGAAAAGTGGCAACCAAGTGGATGTTGATTTCAATGATCCTCTTTATTCTAGAGCTTGGTTTTGTCACCTTTGTTCGATCCAGGAACTCAGCCATATCTACATGGCCAATTTTGGTGTCCCAGATGTTGTCGACATTGGAGGTGACTGAAGTGATTAGGAAGATGCCCTGGTACTTGTACTTCATCATTTTTGCCTTTTTGGGAGATGCTTTCGACATTAGAATTGGTCTCGATCGGATGGGTGTTGATGAACAAGAGTTCTCTGAAAGTACTGTAGCCATGATCACATAATTAGGGAAAAGGGAGTGAGTTGGAGAATTCACATATCAAGTGATCATGATCACGGGAGGATACTTTAAGAAGGCCGGGTCAAAAAAAGGTGCAGAAAATGAAGAAGGGAAAGAAAGGGAAAGGTGGAAAATCCCCCAGAGTTAGAAAAATCTAGAGGAGGAATGCATGGGCGGCTAAAATCGTTGCCCCTACATGAAGAGTTAAAAAAAGAGCATGGGTGGTAAAATTCATCACCCCTATAGAGATGGCCTGCACAGACGGTGAAATTTGCCGCCCATGCAGATTAGGAGAGAAATGTGTAGGGGTGGCAAAAATCACCGCCCCTGTACGTCGGGTTGCATCAGTGGAATTTTTTTTTGTCGATGCAGGTCTTCAGCAAGGAGGGTGTGCGGGTGGCAAAAATTGCCGCCTATGTAGGAGAAGCAAAATGAGGGCCAAGGTACGGGCAGCAATTTTCACCACCTGCATAGGGTTTGGTGTTGAAAAACTATGGGCAAGAGGAGGCATGGCAAAAATCACTGCCCTAGGAAGTTAGAGAGGAAAATCGTGGGCAAGGTGGAGGAAAGGAAGAAAAACAAAAATAAAAACACCTAAACAACAACAAAAATAAACTAACAAAGCTAATAGAGGAAAAAGAAGCTAAGAAAGAGGAAGGAAAAGACAATAAAAACTAAAAACAAGACCTACCTATAAATCCATGCATGCTACGAGATTAAATCTGCCACAACACACTTCAACTCATTCATTAGATTGCCCAGATGCAAAAGGCAGGAGGAGAGGAGGAAGAATGAGAAGAAATGAGGCCCAAATCAGATTATATGGGGTGAAAAACAACCCCAAAAACCCATCATGCATGGAAATAAATGCCATACATAGAAACCAAGGCATGTGTAGGTAGAAAAATTTTCCACCCTTGCATGTTCAGGTTAGAGGTCAGACGCAGCGGCAGCAAAAATTGCCGCCCTTGCAAGCAGGACGCAGGGGAAACAAAAATTGCCGCCCTTGCGGGCAAAAATGTAGCGGAAATTTTTTTTGCCACCCTTGCATCTCAAAATAAAAATGCACTGGTGGAAATAATTTCTGCCTGTGCATGAAAAAATGAGAAAAGACACCAACTCTGAAAGAGGCAGAAATTGGTCCTCTGAACACATCGAGATCGTAATGATTTTGACATTTTGGGGAAAACGGGACGAAAAAAATTATGAATTTCCAATGGTATTAGTTGGACCAAAATGAGAATGAGGAAAACCCATCTCGAAAACAAAATTAGAGAGATGAAAGATGAAATAGACAAGTTTCATAGGAGGGTTGTTCCCAAAATCGAGCTAAGCTGATTTTGGAAACAACAGGGTGTATAGATTAACAAGTAGGTTTGAAATGTCAACTTCTTAGGAATGGTTCATAAATCTCTTACCACCATTACTATACAAAATAAATTCAAATTAAAGACAATTTAGTGTAGAATACACCCCCAAGATCATTTTTCCTTAAACCCCTTGTGCTGACCGTACCAAGTACAAATCTACTGGTCACTTTTGCATGCCAAGAAAGGTGAAAAGGATTAGAATGGTTTTGTCAATAAAATTACACTTAAATATCATTTCAAACATGTATCTAAGAATGGAGAAGCTAAAGATTCACATTTCAACCTTCTTTAATTGGCACACTTCCCAAGGAGGTCATACAAGTGCCATTTTCTTCTCCTTTCACTAGAAAACTACCTTTTCTTCTACATAACCTACCATATTTAATTTTTTTTAGTTACTTAAGACTTATAGAGACACATGGGGAATGACATCATCTTTTTTAATCTTCACATTTCCCAAAAAACTTGTACAAAGTATTAAATACACCTTTTTGACCCTTAAAATGACTCAAAATGACATGTTGCCTAATGGAAATTATGACCAAGGATAATATATCATTGAATAAAATTAAATGACCTATGAAACACCTCATGACAAGATATTATTCCCCCAAAAATATCTATAAAACCAAGTTTTTACCTAGGGGTACCCTAATTTGACTTAAGAGTCAAATTTGTTTAACAAATTGGTGACTCATAGGGGTAGTATGCTTGCTATACTAAGGAAAAATAGCCTTATCCTATCCTAGGACAAGGGAGTTAATGAATTATTGAAGACAACTAGCAAGTAATTGTCTAAAACACACAAAATAAACACAACACACCAAGGAAACTCAAGACAAAACAAGACACAAGGCAAACTCACACGTGCATAAACACTTGGGGAATACAAGGGAAACAACAAACTATGTACAAAGAGAGAGGAGAACCTTAGTAACAATGTTTGAGATATATTCCATTGACTAGGATATGAAGCTCCTCTCCATCCAACTTTGAGAGTTGACAAGCATTGTGTTACTTGCATTGGGTGATAACATAAGGGCCACTCTACTAAGCATCAACCTTTGAGTGTCTTTTAAGCTTAGCCCTATCTTCATCCCACTTTAGAACAATGTCTCCCTCTTTGAAACTACTTGGCATGGATTTCTTGTCAAAATATCTATTTGTTTTATCTTTGTGATCTCTTATAGTTTGCATAGCTTGATCTCTTATCTCCTCAAGCTCCATCAACTCACATAACCTGAATTTCATGCTTTCATTCTCCATCAAATCCAATTGATAGGTGAGGTCCATGTCCGGTAACTCAAGTGAAATAGGTAATCTACATTATCTCTTATAAATAAGTGTGTATGGTGAGTTTCCAATGGCTCTTTTTAGGGAGATCCTATCAGCCTAAAGAGCTATCTTCAACTTGGAATGCCAAGTTCTTTGGTTCTCATCCATTGTTCTTTTTATGATCCTAATTAGATTCTTGTTGGTGGACTAAGCTATTCCATTCCCTTGTGAATAATAGTTTGAGGAGGTACTAAGATAGATGCCATGTTTCAAGTCCCATTCACTTGTCTTCATCCCAAGGAAAGCCAATGCATTGTCTAAAATTATTGTTGAAGGAACTCACCTTGTCACTATGCCTTCATATAAGTATATAATTAAACTTTCATTTGCTTCTTTGAGAAAAAACAACCTCTACCCACCTTTTAAATTAATCTTTAGCAATCAACACCCATTTATGGCTAGCACTAGAAGGTGGGTTGATTAAGCCTATGAAATCTAATCCCCATTTCATAGAGGGTTGATCAACTTGAATTGGATGAAGGGGAAAGGTAGTAATATTTTGTTTACCATCAAAGAGAGCACAATTTTGACACTTCCTTACCCAAGAATGGGTATCTTTAAATAAACTAGGCCAAAAGTATCTAGCTCTCATAATCTTATCAGCTATGGTTCTTGGAGCAAAGTGACCACCATCTGGTTCATCATGAAAATCAAGAATTTTTTTCTCAATCTAGTCTAATTCAACACACCTTAATAACACACTTTATAAGTCCTTCCTAAACAACACTCCATAAATAAGTACATAAGGAATGGATTGCAATCTAAAGTACATTATTCTATCTCTATCAAGGCCTTGTAGACACTCACCAGTTTGGAGAAAATGGATCATATCTTGTGTCCAAATCCTCATTGATGAAGATTCAATTTTCATAGGGTCATCATGAAGTTCTAAAACAACCTACTTTTATTACTTCAAATCTGAAGCAAGATGCTCACATAACTCTTTCCCGTTCAGTAGCTTGGTTGTCTTGATTTCTACATCATACTCCATCACTTTTGTGATCCAACTAGCCCTTTTCGCATTCAAATATCTGCTCAAAATGAAGTATTTGACACTAGGATGAGGTACCAATATGTGAATATTATTGTTAGATAACATATGCCTAAACTTATTTAGACTTATAACAAATGAAAGTGCTTGCTTCTCAACATAGGTGTATCTTATCTCATATCCTTCCAAACCTTGACTAAAAAAGGCAATAGTCTGCTCCAAGTTTTATTCATTTGATTGAGTAATAATTGAAGAGATTACCTCCTCATTTCTAAAGGTATAAAAGTTGAAATCCTTTGAGAAATCATGACTTGTAAAAGTTGGAGCTTAGGCAATGGAATATTTAATCTCTTCAAAACTTTCTTTCTTTCTTCTAGTCCAAGTGAACAATTCATCCTTACTTATAATAAAGGTTAGAGGATTCACTAAATTATGAAAATTAGGGATGAACCTCCTTATGAAATTGGATTTCTCAAATAAAATTTGCAAACCTTTCTTGTGTTTGGGTAAAGTGAATGCCAAGATTGCACTCACCCTTTTAGGATCTATGGATAGGCCCTTATTTGAGATAATGTGTCCTAAATTTTTTTCTTCATGGATAGAAAATACACACTTCTTTGGGTTAAGAGATATTAAAAAATCTCTACATATCTCAAAAATCTGCCAAAGGTGATTCAAGTGATCTTTTGCATCCTTAGAAAAAACTATGACATCATCAAGATACACTAACATAATGTCATTTATTAGTCTTTGAAAATCCATATCTATTACATGTTGAACTATATCTCTAGCATTATATAAGCCAAAAGTCATTTTACTATAAGCATATGTACCCCATTTAGTATTAAAGGCTGTCTTATATTGGTTACTTTCTTTCACCAAAATTTGATTGTACCCATAATATCCATCAAAGAGAGAAAACCTTTCACTACCTACCATAACTTGAAAAATTTATTTCATGGAAGGAAGAGGATGATGTCATTTCAAATAAACTCTACTCAAGTCCCTAAAGTCAACACATATCCTGATTTCAACATTCTTCTTCCTAATAGGGATAGTTTGTAAACCAAGATGAATGCTTAATAGGAAAGATGATTTTGGATTCAATCAACTTAGCAAGTTATTTCCTCATGAGAGGCTCAATATTAGGGTTTATTTTCCTTTGTATTTGATTGATAGGCTTGGCATTCTCATCTAGTTCTATGGTATGTTCAGCCAAGTTTGGATCAAATCCCTTCAAATCACTATATTCCCATGTAAAGACATATAAAAACTCCTTGCATAATTCAATGAAATCATGCTTCTCTTCACTATTACATACCTTCCCAAGTGAAATAAACTTATCCTTGAATATTTGTACTTTATCATAATTTTATTTCTTAGTAGACATGTTTACCTTTTATTTCTTCAACTGGTCATCATCATTAAAGATACTCTCAAGTGTGACTAGGCCTTTAGGGAGCTTGTTTGATTTCAATTATAAAATCTACCCTCCATATTACTGCTCTAGTTTGGACTGATTCTTGGGAGAAAAATCAACCTCCTTTTGTAGAAAAAGTGATTTTTTTGGTCACTATCAAACACTTGCTAATTAGTGACATTATCTGGTATGGAGGGCCTTACAATCACCTTAAGATGTGGCTAGTTCCTATCCTCTCCTATTCCCTTTGGAACATCAAATTGAGCTCCAATTACTACCAACCTATCATCATGTTTATTATCCTCTCTTTAGATATATTTGATGTTGAAGTCTTGGAAATCCTCCACAAGATCCCACACTCTATGCTTATAGGACTTAAGTAAAGAGTTCTTACTCACATTTTGTCCTGTTACTTGATTCACAATCAAATCACTATCACCATACACTTGTAACTCTTTCACATCTTTTTTCCTAACCCACTTAAGGCCATGAATGAGGAAACCATATTATAACACATTACAAATACAAGAGAATTTAAATATAAAAGTTGAATATTACCTTTCCTTGGAAGGAGAAACCAACATTGATCTATCACCTGGCCCAATCTTGCTTCTTGATCCATTAAAGAAAAGCTACCATAAATCATCCATGTCTTCACTTGGATTCATAAAATTTTGCATGAAATAGTCCTCCTAATGCATGAAATACACCCCAAGACTAACTTAATTTATGAATTTTTAAGGATCATGCTCATTATGTTCATCTCCCCATTCACCTAAGTATAAATTAGAAACTCCTTCAAGAGAAGATGTTGGAGATTGATCTATGTGAAGTTCCTCCACATTAATAATGGCATAATTGAAATTTTCCATCATGGGAATGTAAGGATATAAGTTATTGTGATGGATATGGTCTGATTTAATCTTCACCTTAGTACCATATTTTGTCCTAAAAACCATATATGACCAGTTGGCTGCAAAGTATCCACCTATCTTAGCTGTAAACTCTCTTGACAAACAAAGAGAAAAGTATGAAGGTAAATCTGCCACAACCACGTCATGAGGAATGGAAAAGGTAGGAAAAAAATGTAAAATAAAGTTCAAATCCTTGACTACTCCCAAGGTATTTGATAGTGATCCATCCAATTGTAAAACTCCTTTAGCCATTGGCTCAAACTTGAGGCCTAGTTTATCCACTATACAATTAGGCATAAATGAATTATTAGCCCCACTATCCATGATGAAATTATTAACTAAGAAATCACCAATGATTAAGGATAGGGAAAAAGGAGGATTTTTTATCAATCTTATTTACTTATCCATCAATGGGCTGAGTCCCATTCACCAAGACAATGTTCTCATTCCTAGCTGATCCAACTTGCTTACTAAGTCCTTGTAATTATTTTTGAAGAATGTCCTTTTATCTAATTATTTTTAGTGAATCCCATAGTGAAATATTCATATTAAAATTATTTATTTGATCCAAAACATTTATATAAGGATTTCTCACCTTAAGAGGCTCTTTGGAAGCACTAGTACATTGTGGTGTAGCTTGTGGAGGTGGATGTTTAAGAGCAAGCCTTACATTCTAAAACTTCTAATTTTATTGCACCTTAGGGGCTGAGTTAGACCCACCCACAATTGGAGATGATTTAGGAGTCAAAATAGGTCGTTAATTATCCCCTTGAATCTCTTCAACAACCCTTTTCTTAGACCTAGTGTTAAAAAACACACTAGCATTCACATTGCTTGAATGACCCAAGTGATTGATATGAAAAAAATATCCCTTCAAATTATTTATGAGAGTAGAATCAGATTTTTTTTTCCAATATCCCTTCCAATTTGAATTTTCATATCAAAATTAGAAACTTGATATGCTTGATTTCTTTGCATTGTCATGTCTTGACGAGGCATTTCATTAGCATATGTAACTTGGCCTTGATTTTGGTCATAGGAAGGATAACAAGGTTGTTTTTGAATAAATTTGTTTTGAGTGGGGACAAGATATTTGGAATAATAGGTACCATTATGATTTTAACTTTGGTAAGGTCTAGATTGAGTGATTTGACCTTGTCCTTGAGCATTACCTTGAAAAGGAGGTTTATTTCCTTATCCAAACTGATTATAGGGATGATAAGTTCTATAACTTTGAGCTTGTTTCCTTTTGAGGGAAAAAAATTCATTAGTGACACTTTGGATAAAACTCTTGACTTCATGAATCTCATTTATGGGAGCAATGGGAGACCTTTCTTGACTAGGTAATGGAGCCAAGGTAGGTAATGCAACTTGACTCAAAGGCTACAAATCAAGGAACAATGTCATCGGCGGTTTAGGAGCAATATTCCCCACTTGAACAAGACAAATATTAGAATTGATGGCTATATCATAAGCAATAGGTAGTGTATTCCCACCCATGGATTAGATCATCATGGCTACATCACATTTTAGTGCTTGTAGATAGTATAAGAAGACATAATTCTGAGTAGGTCTCATAAGGGATGGAATCCT